>CM076575.1:617774051-618306280 GCA_034641835.2 Pinus albicaulis | reverse complement strand
GAATAAAGTGGAAAAAATTAAGACCCCGGGACTTCTACAACCTTTATCCATTCCAAGTCAACGTTGGGAGGAGATTTCAATGGATTTTATCACAGGTTTACCTAAGTCCGGAGGAAAGAGTGTCATCATGGTGGTAGTTGATAGACTTACCAAGTATGCACACTTTTGTGCATTATCTCATCCATTTAAAGCAAGTACAGTTGCTACTACATTTATGAATAGAATTCAAAAGCTACATGGAAGCCCAAGGGTTATTGTGAGCGACAGAGATCCCATTTTTACTGGAAATTTTTGGACGGAGTTATTTTCTTGTTTGGGTACTCAGTTAGCTCATAGCTCATCTTATCATCCTCCATCTGATGGTCAAACTGAGATAGTAAATAAATGTTTGGAAGGATATCTTCGTTGTTTTGTATCTGATAAACAAACACAATGGGTCAAGTGGTTACCTCTTGCTGAATGGTGGTATAACACTTCCTTCCATGCTGCAGCAAAAATGACCCCATTTATGGCACTTTATGGATATCATCCACCATCCATCACATCATCTTTAAGGGAAAATTCGAAGGTTCAACCAGTGGAAGATCACATCGAGCATCAGCAAGAAGTTCTCCAACTCTTAAGGATAACCTGAATTTGGCACAAAATCGAATGAAACAACAGGCAGATCAACATCGTAGCGAGAGAAGTTTTGATGTAGGAGATTGGGTATTTTTACGGCTACAACCATACAAACAAATGTCCCTCAAGCAAGCAAAGAAGGATAATAAATTATCGCCAAAGTACTATGGTCCTTGCAAGGTGTTGCAAAAGATTGGTACTATGGCATACAAATTGGAGCTTCCTGCTTCTTCGCGAGTACATCCAGTTTTCCATGTTTCATGCTTAAAGAAGATTATAGGTGA
This sequence comes from Pinus albicaulis, assembly GCA_034641835.2. Taxonomy (NCBI): domain Eukaryota; kingdom Viridiplantae; phylum Streptophyta; class Pinopsida; order Pinales; family Pinaceae; genus Pinus; species Pinus albicaulis. The sequence goes on along the minus strand of CM076575.1, from coordinate 618,305,375 downwards.
AAATCTTCTAGTTCAAACAATATTGCCAGAACTTGATGAGGAAGGAAAAATAATATTGGAACCTGAAGTGGTCATGGAAACAAGAACTCGACAGCTACGGAATCGATCAATTTCACAGTATCTCATCAAGTGGAAGAACTTACCCACTGAAGATTCTACATGGGAGGATGAGAATTTTATACAGAAGCACCCGGAGCTACTCAAGTGTTGAGGACAACACTTTTTTGAAGGAGAGGGGCATGTTAGGTCCCTATATCACTAGTATAGCCCCTTATTATTGTTAGTGTAAACCCTTATTGTTATTATTGTACCCTTGTAACCCCCATTTTGTTATTATTGTGCCCTTAAATTATTATTGTTAGGTCGGCTAGGATTACATTGTGGCCCACTAGGATTACATTATGGCCCCATGGACTCCTATATATAGAAAAGAGGTTTTGTGAATTGTATCATCCAAGAATTGTTCATTTATGTAATGTATTGGAGGTTTCCCCCTCGAAGTGGCTCATTTCTAAGGCGTTGTTATCTCTTTTCTTCTCTTTTTGGAGCTGGTTACACAACAGATGTTATGAGCAGTTTAATATATCCTAAATTCCTGAAAGAAACTAATACCAAACTACATTTCATAATACAATCCCTCATCTCGGTCCCAGTGTGGCACAAAAAGGCATTGAAGATATATAAGCGATTTATATATCTAAGTATTACTTCTTCCAGCAAATAGGCAAACCAAATTAAACAAAGAGTCTTAAAATTATTGACTAAACAAATTGTAGTGCAAGCAGAATATATTTCCCATATCAACTAGTCAAAAAGCTATGCAAATAGCTAAAGCTGCTATCTATATTTAAATCAAATTTTAATGTAATGATGTTGTATCTGGTTTTCCTTAAAGCTTAGAGGTGAAATAGAAAACATAAGTTTATATAACAATAATAAATATGTCATAAGGCAAATGTTACATATCTTAAATGGATATGAACACAATAAACTTCAAAATTAATAAGAACTATACAATAATACACAGAACCTTGGCAAGTGCAAGGGCCCTCTACACCAGCCTTGGCAACGATCTTCAAGTATGAATTACGTTGGAAAACAGAGTCTTCTTATATTGAAATGCAGTCATAACAGTGAGGTGGTATTACGGCACAAGTGCAGCGTAATTACATTACAGAGCAGACTTAATAAAAGATAACAGAGACTAATCGAGACTAACTCCATATGCGTATGCAAACGCGTTATTTATAACAAAAGAAACATAACTAATTCCTAAAGTTTATGCTGATGGAGAACACATAGACCATTACGTCCACGGATCTAGGATCATGGCCATATTGAAAAGTAAATCTATGAGGAGTGGATGTTTGAATTCAGCTAAGGAGCCATGTACAGATGTTGATTTATCCTCCGCAATTCAGAAACGGCCGTATGAACCTTCACGTGACACGAAACAGAGTCCTGTCACCGTGAGACTCTACGGTTGAATTCCATGTGAACACCTTTGACCGCGGCCTCTTTAGACGGATTTTCTCAAGCCAATAGGACACGAACCATGTCCACATCATTTCTGACTTGCCCATGTGGCTCGTTTCTCCTGAAGACACCTGTAGCATAGAGTTTCACAAAATAGTTGCGGAAAGTTGCAGCAGCTGCGGAAAGTGGCAAGATTCCACAGCTAAGTGAACAAAATCTAAATCAAACAGCAGACACAAAAATATAGTTAAAAACCATGTTAGATGCCCTTTTGCAATTAATATACAATGATATTGACAACTTGGGAGGTTCAGGTGAGTGAAAAAGGTATAGAAAAGTGTATGGAAAAGATGCAGATTTGAGACTCAACATACCCCCACTGTGAAGGTGTTGCATGTCCTCATGCAACCAAAATTTTGATAATCCTTCTTCAGTTCATGTGCCTTGACACTTCAGCCAGCACATCCAATCCTCTCCTCCTTTTCCTTGGTGCTGCCAACATTCTGGGTTTCTTCATTAAGCACCTAAATTTGATATTAACCAGTGCTCTGCTTAACTTCTGGCATTTCCTTTTCAATTTCTTGTTCTTCTTCTACCATATTCCCAGATGTAGCATGGTATTATCATGAATGATTTTGTCCAATTTACCTTTTTCCTTCAATGTCTCATTTTCATTTTTGATGTGTCTATTTAAAAGCTCTAGCTCAAAGATTTCCTGTTTTAGTGATTGGACTAAATCATCCTGTACTGTATGAGGCTGAATGGACGAAGTACTGGGACCTGTAGCTGCTTTTTCCAAAGATTCTATATATTCATATACTTCTTGCTGCTTGGGGTCTATTTCAGGCGTCATTTTTATTGGGCTGTCCCCAAAATGCCGTGAAGGAGAGTTATCTTCAAAATCTGGCTGAGAAGGGCTCACATCAACATCTTGCTGAAAATGGGATGGACTATGTTCAGTGTCTGACTGAGAATGAAATGAACCAGGTTCACTAACTGACTGAGATGGACTATGGTCAGCTGGGGACTGTTCAGATGTTTCCTCTCCCAAATCAATGAAATGAGGACCCTTCATTTGTGTTTTCCTCAATTTCCCCTTAAGTCTGCTGCTTCTTCTCACACGCTGTGGTACACTATCCTTTTGTTTTTGTTTTCCTTTCTCTGTCTTCTTGGCCATAGATGACTGTTTTTGAAGATAAACTAATCTTTCAGATAACACTTGATGATCTTCTTCTTCTTCAGAAGGGGTTTGATGTATGGCCTCAATAATTTTTCTCTCTTTTGGTGTTATTGGCTTCTTACCCTTGATTTCTTTCTTCTTTCTCTTTGACAGTCTCTCTTCCCTATCAGTTCTTTCAATTATAGTAGTAGGAGTATTTTGAATTTCATCAATTGTTCTTTTTCTCCTACTTCTTCTTGCTGTGCTACCTTCAGGAATTTCTTGAGTAGGAGTAATTTGAGTTTCATCATTTATTCTTTTTCTCCTACTCCTTCTTGTTGTGCTACCTTCAGGAATTTCCTTAGGTTCCTCAAAGAAATTTCTAACCAGAAATTGTTCCCATGTATCTTTCTTCTCCTTTAACTCTTTTTCAATCAAAATTTTTACAAGACCGTGGTGATATAGATGTGGTTCTACATCTCCTGAATGCTTCTGAACAGTCACAGACATTTTCTTCAAGCTATTTAATAGAAAATATGGAGATTGAGAGCTTGATTATCTAGAAAATTCATCAGCAATCTGGTGTGGTACATGTACATGGACCCAAAACGGCCTTCACAGGTAATGAATTTCTGAACAACTAGCAGCAAAGTAGCCCATTCCTCTTTCAATGCATGAACAGGAATTCCTCTTTTAAAAATGGTTATGTCCATACCTTGGTTTCGTAAGATTGTTCTCCAGGCTTCATCACTAATGCTTTTATTCTTAAACCAACGCTCACCCTCTTGAAGAAGTTCCGTGGCAGATGCTATAGATGCTTCATTGACCGCAAACTTAAGGTCTCCAATCTCTACTTCCAAGCCATTAAACGACCTTGCGAATGCTTTTGTAACTTCTTTATGATAGCCTCTGAATTTTTGGATAAACCGCAGCCACTTTTCTTTCTTCAATATCTCCCTTACTTGCGGATATCCCTCCATGAACTTAGGTCCTTCCGGTTCTGCTCTTAGCAATTTACCCATTCTTCTTTCTGCTCTTCACAAATTTGCCTGCGTGAGGGTTCAATGGAAATAGAACGGCTGAATGCACAGAGATGAGCACAATGACTGTGGGTAGATATCAGAGAGTGGGAATGAGCACAATGAACGAAATGGAGTGAGACAGAATAGAAAGGGGTTTCGTGAGCACAACAGAGATACGGCTGAGAGATTAACAGAGTATAACACATCCGGCAGCGTTTTGAAATTTGGTGGCTGCGAAATAAATGTGAGCACGTTTCAACAACGGTTATGGATTTATGCGGCTGTAAGAGTCCGTGGTCAAATCAAATACGTCTCATTGTCACCGGTGGAATATTGGAACATGAGTGAAGATCGGGGGTTTTAATGATGGAACCGTTTGAGAATGAATGCGAGAGGATAATATGGAGATCGTGAAAGGTTACGGAATTGTCAATATAATCATTTCACATAATGGATAGAGCTCATGGTTCATAACTATATAAAAATGTGTTTTTCAATGCTATTTGAAATAAATTTTATTCATACCTTTGGAATCTTTGCCTTTTCCCTTGGTCTTCAACTAGTTACTCTTTATTGGTGTCTTGAATGCTCCATGTCTTCATTTTTTATCCTCTCACCTGCATTTTATTTCATGATTATGGAAATAACATATGACTGTACATTCTTTTGAAAACAGAGTTGTAGCTGCGGAATCTGCTTCTGGCTGCGGAAACTGGAGTCAGCTGCGGAAACAGATGTCAGCTGCGGAAACTGACACAACTATTATTTGGATGAATGGAAATGAACAGATGACAAATGACCAGATGGAAATGGTCATGAAAAAGAATTTTATTGATTAAATGGATAAAATGAAGTGGAATGAAGTGAAATGAAATGGAATGAAGTGGAATGGAATGGAGTGGGTGGTCACAAAACTTTGTGAAATGAAAGAGAATTTTTATTTTTTTTGGAAAATATAGAGTGTTAGGTGTTCCTGATTTTCACCCTATATTTTCTGTATAAGACTGCCAATCAGTGATTGGTTTTCAGGCTTATACAATTTTATTTTATTTTTTAATTTTATTTTTTTTTTACTGAAAAGAACAAAAGCTAGGCTGGTGGAGAAGAAGAATTCTTCTGTACCAGCCTGATTGCAGAACTTTCTTGAAACATTTTGACAAAATCCTCTTTTGAGAGTGGCTTATGATAAACTTTCAATCTATGGCCATTCACAATAGGAGGAGTTTGAAACTCATCAATGGTCTTGATTCTTACCGCTCCATTGTTAAAGATCTTGTCAATTTCATATGGCCCAAGCCAATGAGTCTGAAATTTTCCTTGAAAATCTTTAAACTTGGAATCAAATAACAATGCCCAATCTCCTTCTTGAAACTTCTTCTCTTTGATGTACTTGTCATGCCATTTAGCTCTTTGATATTGAAATAGATCAGTTCTTAGAATTGCCTCTTGTCTGATCTCATCTAGCTCATTCAACTGCTCCATTCTATGCTTTTGGGCTTCTGATAAGTCCATCCCCAACTGAACTTCTATCTTGAAGGTCTTGACTTGGAACTCAATGGGGAGCAAGACTTCTTTCCCATAAACAAGTTCATAGGGAGAATGTCCTGTTGTATTTTTCCATGTAGTTCTATAGGCCCACAAGGCTTCAGGAAGCCTTTCTGCCCAATCTCTTCTATGTAGATGAACAGTTTTGGTGATGATACTTTCAAGAACTTTGTTTGTGGACTCCACTTGGCCATTTTCTTGCGGATGGTAAGGAGTAGATTTTCTGTGCTTGATTTTATATTCTTCCATCAACTTCTCCACCAAATTGGATGTGAATTGGCTCCCTTGATCTGTCACAATTTCTCTTAGAACACCAAAGCGAGTAAAAATATCCTCATAAAGAAAATGAAAAATTGAATTTTCAGTAGCAGATACTAATGCTTTGGCTTCTACCCATTTAGTAACATAATCAGTACAAACCAATATATACTTCTTTTGCTTAGATGGTGGATTAATAGGTCCAATGAAATCTAAAGCCCATTTTCAAAGGGTTCAATGAGTACCTGTGTTTGCAATGGCATTTCATTTGAAAGGGTAGGTTTCCCTACTCTTTGGCAGCTATCACACCTTTTGACATATTGTTTTTCATCTTTGAAGAGGGAAGGCCAATAATATCCTAAAGAGAGGATTTTATAGGCCATCCTTTTGTCTGCAAAGTGTCCGCCGCATGGTTCATCATGACATGCCTTAAGAATTTCAGGCATTTCATCTTCCCTGACACATCTTCTGATCACAAGATCTGGCCCTGTTTTAAACAATTCGTTAGAAATCCATGAATATTTTGAACTCTTCTGAATAATTTTTCATTTTTCACTTGGAAATAAATGTGAAGGCAGTTTCCCTGTAACCAAATAGTTAGCAATATCTGCATACCAAGGAGTCTTAATAGTTACTGCAAACAAGTATTCATCAGGAAACTTATCCTCTACAGGAGAATCTTCTTTAGTATTCTAAATCCTAGACAAGAAATCAGCTACTGTATTCTGTTTTCCTGGTCTATCCAACACAGTAATATTGAATTCTTGCAAAAGTAAAATCCATCTTGTCACTCTGCCATTAGTAACAGGTTTGTTCATTAAATATCTAATTGCAGAATGGTCAGTATGAATAAAAGTTTCATAGCCTGTTATGTAATGTCTAAACTTATTAATTGCATGAACAACGGCTAAAAACTCTTTTTCAGTCACAGTATAATTCAACTCTGTGGGAGTCAAATTTTTACTGGTATAATAAATGGCATAAGGAAACTAAATCTTTTTGACCCAACACAGCTCCTAGAGCTGTATCCGAAGCATCCGTAGAAATATGGAAAGGGAGTTTCCAATTTGGTCCTCTCAAGATAGGTGCTTCAGATATTCTTGTTTTCAAAGTTTCAAAAGCTGATTGACAATGAGGATCCCATTTAAATTCACGGTCTTTTGTAAGCAATTTAAAGAGTGGAGATGCTATTTTAGTGAAGTTTTCTATAAATCTTCTATAGTAACCAGTAAATCCTAGAAAACTTCTAACATCTCTTTGACAATTTGGAATAGGTAACTTGGAGATGACTTCAACTTTTGATCTATCAACCTTAATCCCATCTTCTGAAATATGATGTCCCAAAACAATCCCTTCAGTAAACATCATAAAGCATTTTTCATGGCTTAATGAAAGGTTTGTTTCTTTACATCTTATAAGAACTTTTTCCAAATTTTCTAATGCCTCTTCAAATGAATTACCATAAGCTGTAAAATCATCCATATAAACCTCTACACAATCATGGATTAGATCAGAAAAAATTCCTAGTACTGCTCTTTGGAATGTTGCTGGTGCATTACATAACCCAAAGGAAGCACTCGGTAGGCAAAAGTTCCCCATGGACAAGTAAATGTGGTCTTATCTTGATCTTCAGGTGCTACCTGAATTTGATTATAGCCACTGAAACCATCCAAAAATGAAAAGTACTTTTTACCTGCTAATGTGTCTAATACCTGATCGATAAAAGGCAAAGGAAACTGATCCTTCAAAGTTGCTTTGTTCAATTCCCTGTAATCAATGCATACCCTCCATTTACCATTCTTTTAGGTACTATAACCAAAGGAGAAACCCATCGGCTATCTGAAATTGGATAAATGAAGTTTACATTGAGTAGTTTTTGGAGCTCTTCTTTCACTATCTCCCTAAGATTTGGATTCATCCTTCTTTGAGGTTGTCTGATTGGTCTACTGTTTTCCTCAATATAGATATGATGGATGCAAGTCTTAGGATCAATTCCTTTCATGTCGGTATACTCCCATGCAAATGCAGTAGAATGTTTTTGCAAGATTTTGGTTAGTTCTTCTTGTTGTGACTTTTCCAAATGTTTGTTGATATTTAATGTTTTTCCTGGAAAAATCTCAATAGTAGAATTACCAAACTCTTCCATAGAGTAAAGAGACATTTGTCTTGATGATAAATATTCTATGTCAGATTCCAATTGAAATTGTGTGGGGTCATATTCTGAAGATATCTCAAAATTTTCTAATGTGTTCAAAATTTGACTATCCTCACTGATTTCAGAAATGGTAAAGACAGGTTGTATAGTGTCCTCGTCATCAACCCATTCATTGTCTCCTACTTCTGTGATTGCTCTTGTTGGAGGATACAAATTGAATTTCTTTGTCGAATTACCATTAGAAATGTACATGTCCCCAGATCTACAACTAATAAAAGCATCAGCTGTGGCTAGCCAAGGTCTTCCTAAGATAAGTAGGTGCCCTCCTAGATTACTCTTGGGAGTCAAAATCATAAAATCTACTGGATATTCCCAAGAATCTAAGGAGACTGAAATATCTTCTAATACACCATCTGGTTTAATAATTGATCGATCTGCAAGTTGCAGTAAAGTAGGTGTAAAAAGAAGGTTAGGAAGTTTTAGTTGTTCCATAGTCTTTCTACTCATAATGTTGATAGCAGCCCCTAAGTCAATCAATGTGTTTGGAATTTCTATCCAATTTATATGTGTCTTGACAATTGGACTTCCTGGATCTACATACTTCTGCATGGTAATTTTTCCCATCATAATATCTGCAATTTTTCCTACCAGGTGGATTCTTCTTGTGTCTTTTAGTTTCCTTCTTGGTCTTTTGAAACTCAACTCCTTTATTGTTTTTGCTAGAATAGGAATCTCTTGAATGGCTTGTAGCAAGGGAATCTTGATACAAACATTCTTCAATTCATCTAGAAAGTCATAGTTAGGCAACAAGATTTGTTTTTCCACCCCCTTGTCAATTTGTAGTCTTTCAGGAAAAGGAGGTGTAGATAAAGATGCAGGTTGCTCAACTATAGGAGTTGTGGGTGTTGACTTTTCTTTTTCTTTTTGAATGTTTTAATTTTGAAGAGATTCTTCCTCAGAACCCTTATTGACTTGAAGAGAATCCTCCTCAGAGGTATCTTGCTCTTGAATATCTATAGAAGGTTTTTCTAAAACTCTACCAGATCTGAGTTGTACATCGCTGAGAGGAACAATCATATAGGTAGGAAATTGTTGTCCTTCTACCATGTAAGTATTCTGAGGATTCTTATTGTTAGGATTTGGCAATGGCTGAGCTAGAAGTTGATTTGTCTTTTGTTGGTATGGGAGCATGAGTTGAGGATTTGGATTTTGTTGAGAAGGTTGTTGTTGTGGAAATGGCAATGAAAGTTGTGGATTTGGGTTTGGAAGTTGTGGAGCTTGTTGATTTTGAAAAGATGGAGGATATTGATAAAAATGAGCAAATCTCCCATAAGGATTTTGCATCCCTTGTACCCATGGCTGATATGAATTTTGATGTTGGGGCCAAGGTTGTTGCCAAGGATTCCAATTTGGTGGGGTTTGAAGATTCATAGGGTTGTTAAACCCTTGAGTTTGTTGTCCCTGCCAAGGTCTTCTTGCAACAAAACAGAGAGATTCTATTGAATTTGGGTCTTCTTGAAAAACAACTTTGAGTCCAGGAATTGAAGGACAATCCTTGATCTCATGATTCTCTGAGCAAATCATACATGTTTCTACAACTTTTGCATCCAAGGGACATTCCCTTAAAGTATGTTTCTTCCTACATTTCGGACAAAAGATGGCTAGAGCATCAGTTTCTGCTTTCTGCTTGTTTTGGATTTTAAGGTTGTCTAGTTGTTCACTAAGGCTCCCTAAGATATCAGTTTTGAATTCATCAAGCATGTTACCAATCTCTGCCCTACTTACTGATCCAGTTGCAGATTTGTTAGCCCTAATAAGAGAAGGATCCCTAGGCCCTTTTCCTGTTTTAGATTTTCCTCTTGAGAGATGGACACATAGTTCTATTATATCACGAAGTGGAAGTTGAGAAATGTCTCCTTTCCCCATCATGTTTAAAATATCTATCCATTCATCTCTAATGGCTTTTAATATGAGGGCTTTCAAGTTTTCATCATCTAAGTTGCTCATCTTTGCTCTTTTCAAGTTGTATTGAAATATTTCAAGTAAGTCTTCCAAATTTTCATCTTCTTTTTGCATCATTTTGAATACCTCATCCTTGTGATTGGTGGGCATACAATAATCCAAGTATCTATCCAAAAATGTTTGTTTCATATTATCCCAAGTCCTAATAGATTGAGTGGCTAATCCCATGAACCATTTCAAAGCAGCTCCCTTCAAAGTTGAAGGAAATAGTTTGAGTTTTTGAGAGTCTTCCATATAGTCATAAGTTCGGCACACGACTTCAAACTCAAACAGAAATGTTTCAGGATCCTCACTTCGCAATCCATAAAAGTTAGGAAAATTTTCATCTTCTTTTTGCATCATTTTGAATACCTCATCCTTGTGATTGGTGGGCATACAATAGTCCAAGTATCTATCCAAAAATGTTTGTTTCATATCATTCCAAGTCCTAATAGATTGAGTGGCTAACCCCATGAACCATTTCAAAGCAGATCCCTTCAATGTTGAAGGAAACAGTTTGAGTTTTTGAGAGTCTTCCATATAGTCATAAGTTCGGCACACAACTTCAAACTCAAATAGAAATGTTTCAGGATCCTCACTTCGCAATCCATAAAAGTTAGGGAGAACAGATGGTGAGATATTTTTCATTGTTGCATGAGTTTCCTCATCAACTATAGGGAATCCAAACAAGTTGTCTCCTTCCCTATTTTTACCATTATTTCCTTCACCATTGTTGTCTCCATTGTTTCCTCCTCTTCTACCTCTACCTCTACCTCCATCTATTACTTCCTCTGCCATGATAGTTTCTTTAGAGTCCTTAAAGTCCTCTAGTTCTTCTATCAAGGAAGAATGAGAGAGAGTCTCTTTGTTTTCTAAATGGGATTGAGTAGGTGGTATAGGAGAATCCTCTAATTCAGTTGCTCCTTGAATTCCAAAAATCTTAAGGCTAGGGGTAGATGGTGGTGAATCTGGTCTATGCCTTGAAGAAGATGGAGTTGTGAAAATCAAACTCTTGGCTTTAGCTATAAACCTTCCCCTAGAATCTCTTGCTCTATGCATGTCATTTTTTATTTATTTTTATTTTTAAAAATTTGGGCTAATAATTCTCTTTCTGATCTTCCAGGTCACACTAGGTGCAAGAAGAGAGCATACTTAAGAAATTACTGAACCAATAACTCTCTTTTCTGATCCTCTAGATCACACTAGGTGCAAGAGGAGAGCATACTTCAAGAAGTTATCAAGTTTTCCCTTCTTTTATGATTTTGTGTTTTTTTTTTTATAAAGAAATTGGCTACCTAGTTACAATTCCCCGGCAACGGCGCCAAAATTTTTGGTCAATTTAGTGTGTCCTAAATTGCTGCATTTAATTTGTCAATCCGGGATTCGTAAGCTGATGAAGTGCGGCGCACTATATGTGCAAGATAACCTATTTCTTAACTTTTTGTCGTTTTTGGTTTTCTAAGGTGAAATGGAAATTCTAAAACAAAAGCAAGTATGGTTATGTTTGTTCAAGGAAATGATATCCTCTATAATGATTTACCAACTTGAAACTTAAAAAGGAATTTGAAATTTAAAATGACAAAACTTGAAGGAAATGAAAATGCGCTGCTGAAATGAAAAGGTGTTGCTAGTCTAATAAATCAAAACAGTGAACTAGTGAGCATGAAAACCAAACTATTCTTGCTGCTGTCTAAACACAAAAGAAACTATGCTTAAAGAAATCCAAAATTGCATCAAAGTAAATCTAAATCAAATTACATCAACTTGTCTTCTGATCCCTCATCATTAGTCCAGCTATGATTTTCGGAAGTAACCATAAACAACTTGAGAAACTGATATCTAACTTGCAGAAAGTAAACTAATATCAAACCACACATTCATAATTCAATCCCTCACCACTTCCCACTGGCTTTCTTGAGGCAACCGAAGATGTTATGAGCAAAGCTTAATATATCTAAATTTAAAGAAAACTACTAAACTACACATTTCATAATACAATCCCTCACCATCAATCCAGCTGTGGCTTTCGGAGGCAACTGAAGATGTTATGAGCAACTTAATATATCTAAATTTGCAGAAAGTAAACTAATACTAAACTACACATTTCATAATACAATCCCTCACCATCAGTCCAGCTGTAGCTTTCGGAGGCAACTGAAGATGTTATGAGAAGTTTAATATATCTAAATTTGCAGAAAGTAAACTAATACTAAACTACACATTTCATAATACAATCCCTCACCATCAGTCCAGCTGTGGCTTTCGGAGGCAACTGAAGATGTTATGAGCAGTTTAATATATCTAAATTTAACTACTAAAGCAAATGAGCAAAACTGAATTAAACAAAGTAGTACTGAAATTAAACAGAAACTAAGAAAAAAAATTAGCAGCAGAACAATGTTAATTCCAAGTCATTAGTCAAAAAGTTATGCAAATTCCCGGGCTGCCTATCTATAACCTGAAACAAGAACACTGATCAGTAATCAATAACATAAAACATGAAAGACAGAAGTGAAATGGAAAGCATGAAAACTTATAAACAGAAATGAAGCATATATACTATGAAAGATGCAATGTATAAACATGTGAATGGATTATGGCACAATGAGATTTAAAGAAATAAAATAAGAACTATACAATAATGCACAGAACCTTAGCAAGTGCAGGGGCCCTCTACACCAGCCTTGGCAACAATCTTCAAGTACGAATTACGTTGGAAAACAGATTCTTCTTATATTAAAATGTAGTCATAACAGTAAGGTAGTATTACGGCACAAAGGCAGCGTAATTACATTACAGAGCAGACTAATAAAAGATAACAGAGACTAATCAAGACTAACTCTATATGTGTATGCAAACGCGTTATTTATAACAAAAGAAACATAACTAATTCCTAAAGTTTATGCTAGTGGAGAACACGTAGACCATTACGTCCACGGATCTAGGATCATGGCTGTATTGCAAAGTAAATCTATGAGGAGTGGATGTTTGGGTCGGTATGGAACGTGTGTACGGTGTGGTTGTCCTCGCAACTTGACTTGTGTGTGAACCTTTACGACGGCCACAGCGAGCCATCTGGTGGGACTCTACGGTTGTTGTGGACACCTTTGGATATGACCTCTTTAGACGGATTGCTCGAACCAATAGGACACGAACCATGTCCACATCATTCTTGACCTGCCCATGTGGCTCGTTTTCCTTGTAGACACCTGTAGCATAGAGTTTCACAAAATAGCTGCGGAAAGTTGCAGCAGCTGCGGAAAGTGGCAAGATTCCGCAGCCGAATGAACAAAATCTAAATCAAATAGCAAACACAAAAATATAATTAAAAACCATGTTAGATGCTCTTTTGCACATGATATTGACAACTTGGGAGGTTCAGGTGAGTGAAAAAAGGTATAGAAAAGTGTATGGAAAAGATGCAGATTTGAGACTAAGCAACGCGGAAATCATTTCCTACAAATTAAACTTTTAGTGTTCCAATAACATAGCGGAATATGAATCCCTTCTCTTAGGCTTACGTTTGTTGAAAAAGTTAGGAGCCAGAAGAATCAATGTGTATGGGGATTCAGAGTTAGTCATTAGGCAAGTCAATGGGGAGTATAACGCAAATCATCCCAGACTTAGAGCCTACCGAAACGATGTCATGGAACTTTTGAAAACTTTTGAGGAGTCCAAATTGATTTTTTTCCCAAGAAAACGAAATATTACCGCCCACAATTTAGCCTTTGCAGCTAGAACATGCTTAGTGCCATATGAAACCAAAAACTGCACAACTCGGATAAAATTTAGACCAGCTGTGCCTGATAATAAAAAATATGGGCAGGTCTTTGAGGGCGACAAACAAATAGAAGACTTCATACGATTCGGAAATGAATTCGAACTACCGAGTCGGACTCGGTTATGATACAAGCTATAGGTGAAAGGCAATTTTCTTAGTGAAGAAGAGTCGTCTCTCGAACTTGTCGATATCAATCTTTAGGCACGACAAACTTAAAAAACAAAACCAAAATGATTGCGAGTTTGAAACGAGTTAAACTACGCATCTAAAGATAGAAAGTTTACTGGGTACGGTCCCTTTAGAAGAGTTGTTTGATTTTAACAATGTGGCAAATAAACCAAAACTGAAACCTGTAGAGACTGAAGTGGAGGAGTGTAATATAGGAAGTGAACTTAAACCTATGATGACTAAACTGTCTAAAACTTTACCAGCTCACATTAAACTTAAATACATAGAGCTGTTTAAAGAGTTTTCTGATGTTTTTGCGTGGAGTTACAAAGATCTTAAATCCTATGACACTGAAATAATACAACACAAAATTCCCCTCAAAGAAAACCAAAAACCATTCAAACAGAAACTGCGCAGAATAAACCCTGTTCAGTTGCCTTTGGTTCAGAAGGAGATCATGAAAATGTATGATGCGGTATTATTGTCCCTATTAGATATTCTGAATGAGTGTCTAATTTGGTGTCGGTTAGGAAGAAAACTGGAGAGATCAGGCTTTGTATAGACTTTAGAGACTTGAACAAAGCTTCATTAAAAGACAACTACCCTTTACCAAAGATGGATCACATTTTACAAAGGGTGGTAGGGTCTAGAAAAATTTCTTTGTTGGATGGCTATTCAGGGTACAATCAGATCTTAGTTCACCCTGCTAATCAATTAAAGACGACCTTTACTACACCATGGAGGCACTCTCATGTATGTGAAAATGCCTTTTGGTCTAATAGATGCGGAACGGAGGAATTTTAAAGAGCCATGGAACATGAAATTCTCGGGAGGCGGAAGCCTGTCTAATAAATGTCTATCTTGATGATGTTACTGTGTTTTCAAAAATAGATGAAGAGCACTTAGAACATTTAAGAAAATTTTTTGAGAAATGCAGAAATTTTTGAATATCTTTAAACCCTAAGAAGACACTATTCGGTCTCCAAGAAGATAAACTTCTTGGGCACATTATTTCAGAAGAGGGTATTAAGATAGATCCAAAGAGGATTGAGGCCATATTGCAAATATCTCATTCTCAAAACATCAAGGAGTTGCAATCTTTCATTGGAAAGATTAACTCTTTGAGAATTTTCATCCCCAACTTGGTTGAGATGCTTAGGAATATCACAAACATGTTGAAGAAGGAGCGAGGGTGAAATGGGGGCAAACAAAGAAGTCCTTTGAAATGCAGTGAAACAAAGCGTTAAATAAAACAGGATTCTAATAAGTCTGATTTTTCAAAATATTTTTATATCTTTTCATTTGCATTAGAACATACCATAGCTGCTGTCCTTTTACAGAAAAATCCACAAGGACAAGAGCAACCTATTGCATTCTTTAGTAAGGCATTGAGGGATGCCCCTTTGAAGTATAACATTATGGAAAAACAAGCTTTTTCTTTGGTCAAAGCATTGAAAGACTTCAGAGTATACATCCTTCACTCACACATTATTTCCTTTGTCCCAAACTCAGTTGTTAAAGACATTCTAACACAGGACCCAAATGGTAAGAGAGGTAAGTGGATTGTTGTTATCCTTGAATATGATTTAGAGATAAAACCCACTAAACTCATCAAAGGCCAAGGTCTGGCTAGATTAATGGCTGAATCCAATTTTGAATTTCTTGATATTAATATGATTGATGCTTTGGATGACCAAGAGGAAATCTTAACACCCATTGTTGAAGACCATTTTTTGAATTCCTCTTGGTATGCTGATATTTTTTATTTTTTTCTTAATTTGAATACACCTCCTAGTTTGACAAAAACGAAGGCAAGGTTCCTAAAGTTAAAAGTTGTAAACTATTGCATTATAGATATATGTCTTTATTGGAAAAATGAAAGTGGTGTATTGATTAAATGTTTGCCTGAGTTTTATGCAGAGAAGGTTAAGCACCAGTTACATGAAGGAGAGTGTGGAGGTCATCTGTACTGGAAGACAATAGCCAACAAAATTTTGAGGGTTGGTTTCTATTGGCCTACTCTTTTTCATGATGTACACAAAATGATCATTGCCTGTCATAAATGTCAACTTTTTGAAGGCAAAAGAAAACTGCTACCCCTGCCTCTGCATCCAATCACTGTTGAAGCCCCTTTTCAACAGTGGGGACTTGACTTCATAGGAGAAATCCATCCACCATCTTCTGCCCAGCATAGATGATTTCTTACTGCCAGAGACTACTTCACTAAATGGATAGAAGCCATTCCTTGTAGGCAAGCCAATGACTCTATTATTATAAAATTCATTGAGACTAACATTCTCTCTAGATTTGGATGTCCTACCAAGATTATCACTGATAATGCAATAGCATTTGGATCAAAGAAGATGGTTGAATTCTGTCACATATATCAGATAACATTGGGGCATTCCACGACCTATTACCCTCAAGGTAATGGATTTGCAGAATCCTCAAACAAGAGTTTAGTGAACATAATCAAGAAACTGTTGGAGGATAACAAGAAGTCTTGGCACACAAAGCTTTTTCATGCACTTTGGGCTGACATATTAACTTTGAATAAATTTATTGGCATATCACCTTTTCAGCTTATGTATGGTACTGATGCAATTTTTCCAAATAGCCTTGGTGTACCAGTAATGAAGTTGATTCAAGAGTTTCAAACTGAAGATAATGACATGATCAAAAGAATCAATCAGACCATTCATCTTCAGCAAACCAGAGAGGAGGTTTATAACAAAGCATTGCAGAAACATGACAGCATCAAAAAGATTTTTGACAGAAGAACAAAGACCAGCAATTTCAAATTTGGGGGAAAAGTTTTAAAGTGGGACTCAAGGAGGGAAGACAAGGGCAAGCATGGAAAATTTGACAACTTATGGCTTGGCCTTTACTCTATTCATTCAGCTGCTGGTAACAATGCCTATTTCTTACAAGAGTTGAATGGAGCAGAATTGTTTGGAGGTCCTGTCAATGGCAGGATGCTTAAACATTACTTCTCTTGATCCATGACATGTTCTAAAAGTCTTTTTATTTTATTTTTATTTTTTATTTTATTTTTCATTATAAATATCTCATCCATCATTGCATTCAAAGTTATAAAAATCAAAAATAAAAAAACAAAGAAAGAAAGAAAAGAGGGCAGATTGTCAAAACAATAAAGGTGCAGCCCCATACCAAAAGGAGAAACAAATCTGAAAGTGTGCAAGCTTAAATGCCACTCCTGCAAAACACACTTCTAGTTAGTCAAACAGCCTAATCTTGACTAATTAGTTTTAAATTTTCTGCTGATAGGATAGTGAATTCGATTTGCCAAACTGTTTAATCTTGGCTTATCAGTAGATAGATTAGGATAGAAATTAAAGGTTCAAACATATTTAAAATATGAACCTAAGTTTCCAAAGAGAGATGAATCAAATATGTTCTATTTTCTCGAGTCAGAAACAAAGATAAACTGGTCCTAAACAGCTCAAAATCCGAACCAGAGAACAAGGAAGAAACATCTCAAATAAGAGTCAAAACAAAGATGTAAAAGGATGAAGGAAGTGCTTTGAATTCTTAGATCTTAAGCCTTCTATTCTGTTTTAAAATTTTCTGCAAAATAAATGTCTATGTGCAGCCTATTTCTATGCCATAGACCAGCATCAAGTTAGACTGTTTAATCCTGACTTGTATTCTTTTAAATTTCTGTTGTAGAAAATAGAGAATAAAATCTGTTAAACTGTTTAATCCTAACAGATTGATAGAACAGATAGAGAATCATATGGGCTCAACTGTTTAATCTGAGTCCATGGAGAAATAAGGAGTAGAAATAGATTAGATTTCCTGCTTTTAATAAAATGTTGTGAAAAGAGTTTTCCAATCCAAGTGCACTCTAATGAAGAACAAATGTTAGATCTGTAGGATTGGGTAGGTAGAAATCTTGTTGATGAAAGATCCATTGTTTTCATGATTGCTAATATGTTTCAAATCAAGATCATCCCAGCAAAAGGAAGAGCAGCGCAATGGATCAGGCACAGGTCAGCCTCCCAAAGAACCTAATGGATGTGGCACAGGTCAGCCTCCCAGAGAATGCAAGTCTGAAGTTCTTGATGCCTTCAAGAAGGCATCATCCCCAAGTGGAGCCACTGTTAGCCACCTATAAAATTTGTTATAGCAAAAGGTGGCTAAGACTTTTTGAGCCTTCAAGGAACAAATTTTATTGCTAAAAATTGTTGGCTCTTGAATACTCTTGAAGGCCTCATGCCTCTGTCCAAATCTTCATTGCTGTTCCCTTTTTATACCTAGAAGTTCTGTTGATTTTATGAGAAAAGACTGCTGAAAAACCATCATTTTCCCCCTTCTCCCACTCAAAACTAACCTTCGTTTTCTCCCCTTTTTCTCCATAAATCTCCTTTGTTTTCATGATTCCTCTTCTTCCCTTCATGAAAATCATTTTTACAAGGTTAAAAACTCACTTTTTAGCCTTACCGAAACCCCCAAATCCATTGAAAACTCTGAAAAAATTCATAAAAAACAAGTTTTTTATTACTATGGACTTAAGCCCCCTTGGGCTAAGTCCTAACCACTTCCCCACCATACGCTTTGAGGCTGGAACCAAGCGCTAACCCTTTTCGGCGCTTATCACATCGCAAACATCCAAGTGTGCAAGTCTTTGTGCCATTTCAAAAACTCCGATGCGATTAGCCTTTTGTATTTAAAACCCCCGATCTTATCTTTGTTTTATATAATCCATGGTCCCACATCGGGCGCTTAAATCATTGTATAAACCATCTCCGATCAATGTTTTTCTTTTGTAAAGTCATAAAACCCATTTTCCCAAAGTTTTAATCTAATGTGCTAAAGTCACGTGTTAAATATAAAATGGTTAGATTAAAAAGACCCGATCGTGCAATCGCATCGGAGAAATTCACAATGGGTTGATTGAAAGACCGCATCAAAACTTCCGATGCGATTCAAGTTCCATATGTATAAACCTCGCCCCCTGCCGCTTTCCATTCATATAACCTACGCCTGGGACCGGTAATTTAAGTCCCGAGGCGCCAATCGCATCGCAAAAGTTCAATGGGTTGATTGAAAAGCCTAAGCCCGAGGCTCCGATTGCGATTGGCCCTTTGTTATGAAAAGCCCCGGGCCCATCATATTCCATAGACCCATGGCCCCGTAAACGGGCGCCTTTTCATATATATATTTTCCGCCCCGATCCACTAAAACCTTTGTTTTATTAAAAATTTTTGGGGTTTTGAATATTATAAAGGTTTTCCGCCGGTTCATTCTAAAAACTAATCTCCACCGTTGATCATAAGCTGATCAAACAGCTAGCGCTCAATCGCATCGCATTTTTTAATCGCTGCCTTTGTTTGTTCCTCCCGATTGATCAATCCTCCGATTCATTTTCCACCGTTGATCTGATCCTCAAGTCAACGGTCCGCGCTACATCGCATCGCAAATTTTCATTGGTGTGTTTGTTTGTTCACCCCGATCGCCGATCTCCTGATTTAATATCCACCTTCGATCTCTCAGGGTCTAATCGCATCCAACGGCTCATATTTATCTTGAAACCCATTTCCCTCTGCTCTCCTTTTTAACCTCTTCTAGGCAGATCCCCACCGTTGGATGCTGCCATCCAACGGCTACGCTCCTCCCACGCCTTCTGAAGCATTTTTTCCCAATTACGCAGGATTTTATAATATTTTCTGTGTTTTGCAGGTGTTTGATGGGTTTTCCATTATATAAAGGCCGAAGGCCTGGGATGATGATTCTTGTGCCTTCGATTTATCAAAGGGAACCATTCGCGGGGCTCTACTCCATGTCTCGTCATTGCTTCATGAGGCAGTGATGCCATATAAGCCCAGTGTGGTCCTGCACATCGACAAGACACTGTGTTATTAAAACACGATTTAAAGAGTATCAGTGTTGAAGACAGAGCACAGAAAAATAGAAGGTTGAAGACCGATTTGCGGGGATTACGGCTAAGATGGATTATCAAAAGTCTAATCCCCCAAATTAAAACACAGTCAAAAGAAAATCATAAGTGTTTAACAGACAGAAAGGCCTCCACCGCCTCATTTGAGGCGAATTGATTCCTCAGCTACCATAAGTGCCACTTGTGCCTCAAAGCATTCAAAACAGAGGCCGAACTTATTGATCAAATGAAGATATTTGCCTCAGCACAGCCAGAGAGTTACTTGTGCAAGGAACTTAAATGCTAAAAATATCTGCAGAGTTACTCCAAACATGACACAGAGCCTTAAAGTCAATAAAAGCTCCCACCGAGCTTATATTCATAAATGTAAAACAGTTAATACAAACAAAATGTTTGTAAACTTCTCCATCGAGCCCCTCAAAGGTCGAGAAGTCATTAATCTGTATTAATTGTCTTGGGAGATATTTTATCAGATCTCACCTCCTCATTCTTCTATAAATACCTCTGTAGAGGATGAGAAACTATTGGTTGTTGAATTTTGAAATATACTTGAGCTCGAAACTCCTACTTGTAAATAGTTTTCACTGGTCCTTGAAGCTCTGTTTGCGTTTAGATTAGTTACGCTGAATAGTGAAGATGATTGTTGAACTGAAACATTGGACTTGAAGACTGTAACTGGTTTGACATCAATAACAAGCTGTTTCTTGGGATCCTGGTCTATATCACTGGTGAAGTGCCCCTTTCTTTGTTATTGTTTTTCCTTCTATGTATGTCATATTGTTCACTATTCTCTAATAAAGAACACCATTTATAGAGTTAGGACCTACTGTATATCAATAACCTTCTCTGACTGATAAGCTTTATCTCAATGTTTTCCTCAAATTTGTTTATTTAAGAATGATTCAATACAGTTTAAGCAGTGAGGAATGTTTGCGTTCCCTAGTCCTACTGTTTGCTTTAAAAATTATTCCTGAAATTTATTTTCATCATTTTCTTATTAAAGTTAGACTAGAAAAGTTTATGGTTCGCCCTGTTTCTAGTTTCTATTCTCCAAAGGCAGATTCTGAAGATTTCCCTGGGTGTTGAATGAAAGCAGACTAGGTTTAAAAGTATCTTATCTAATCTTAGGTTACACTTTGTTTTCTCTTATGTGTTTTCATACTTTCTGAAGGTAATTATGTGGATTACTGGATTGTTTGTCAATTAAGCTGCTTTAATACAAACCTTCCCAAAAATTCTATGGTTAGCCCTGTTCTTGGTTGGTTTTAAACAGTTACTTAAGAGGCTTTTCTTGTTTGGACTGACTATAAATCCCTTGTGAAATTATTATCAGTTTCCACCCATCCAACACTTTATTGTTTCCCTTCCATCATTTTAATCTCAATAATATTGTGATATAGATGACTTGCCCCTTGGATCACTCTTGATGTTGTTGCTCAATTAAAGCCCTGTTATGAATCCATAGCTCAATGGACTAAAAACCAGCGTTATATCTATCTTTTTAGCCAAAGCTGTCCTATTCACTTGTAACTTCACACCTTTGAAACTTTTTGCATTTAGAACTTTCCACCCCAAATAATATTCATGCTCAACCATCCAAAAAAAAAACAAACGCTTGGCCTTCATAACTAGCCTAATATCATTACCCAAAATTTCAAAGACAAATCCATCTTTGCACTTATTGGAGAGATCCCTCTCCGGATTCAGGAGGGCTAGATCCTAGAATCCCAAAGTGGTTGAAACGATGTTGTTTCTGTGATCGGACTTTGCCAATCTTGCTGATTACAGATTCCTAACAGAACCATTATATTTTCAATAAAATATTTTATGTATACTATATCTTTGTTAATCAACACAATTATAAATAAAAAAATATTAATATTTGGAACAATAATCTAATAAAAAGTATAGGTATTAATAAAAAATTTAAAATTCAATATCTGAGATAAAATCATTGTATATTTTATGTCCTTATTAATCAATACCATAATAAACCACCTTAGTCAATAATATCATTATAAACCAACCAAAAAGAACTGTAATGGTTAATAAAATTTAAAAAAAATTAATACCTTGAATAAAATAATTTATATGTTGGGGTTATCTTAGGTGGCTGGAAGGAATGAATGGAATCTTCCCCATCCAGAATCAATTTCTACAAGTGATATGATGGATATTGATAATATTGATAGTATACATATATTCCTCCTATGAAATATACATCGTTGTACATGTGAGTATATTTTTCTATGTGGTTCATGGTCTCTGTGACTCACTACGTCCATGGAATATTGTTCTAGGTAGATCTACCTGAAGGGATTACTTCTCGTCAGCTCAAACATGGAGCTTGACCCCAAGAATGTTGAGATAATTTGAGCCCGTGACCTCTCAATACCATATGTGCTTAATTAGAGGGACTCAAATTTGTTTGAGGGTTAGCTCAATTGGTCAAGTCCTCGTCGTGAGAGGTCAAAAGTTCAATTCTCTCGACACTCTCGGGGCCAGGCTCTGTGGTTGAGCTAGAAGGAAGTAACCTGTTTGAGTGGATCTTCCTGGTACAAATATTCCATGAACGTAGAAGTCACTGATCTTCAGGGTTCATGAATCATATATATATATATATATATAGAATGAAAGCACAGGAAATCTCAGGATATTTTCCTACATTTTGTAGATGGTAAATCAGGCTAAACCTGATTATGGGGCCTTGACTCAAGATAATTGAAGAGAGCCGAAACCGTAATCCACAACCATTATCAAAAATACTAAAGAACTTCATGTCTCGCTCTACTGTTGAACTAACACTTAAAACTTCTATATATATATATATATAATCAAAGTTATATTCCAAAAATCTTAACAGGTTTAAAAATGTAATTTATGAAATAATTTTAAAGAACGTATCCTGTAATTAAAATTATTTATTTACTTATTTTAAATATGTTTTAACGGTTCACTATTTCGCCCATAAAAAATAGAAATTCCCGTAGTATTTTGGGAAAATCCGATATAAATTTTTGGAAATCCTGGTTACAAATGTCAAACTTCAGGATTTTGGGTTCCTCAGGGGTTATTGATGGTGCTAATCCATTTCCACCCTTAAAAAAAATTTCAAACACTCCCAAGATTGGATTCCTTATAAAAAATATTTCACTGAATTACACTGAGAATTTTGCCTTTTTAAGATCCAAAACAAGAAAATTGCAGCAACTTTATTTTATTACTAATTGTAAAATGATACATGCCAGTATTATCCGTGAAACCCTTGCAAATTGCATGCACAACTACTCAAAAAATGACTCAACCAAATGCCGAAACATACTTATGAACCCTAGATGGATCCACGAGAAAAATATCACCAAGGGGTTTTCATGCCAGGATCAAACTGGAACTGACGATGTCAATTTCTCAAAAAATACAAAACAAGATAGACAAACTCTGGATTTTCTAAATGCCTTGCTCCTCTCCCTTTTTATAGGCTTGATGGACTCTCTAGAAGCCTTTCATGCCAGGATCAAACTAGAACTGACGATGTCAATTTCTCAACAAATACACAACAAGATAGACAAACTCTGGATGTTCTAAATGCCTTGCTCCTCTCCCTTTTTATAGGCTTGATGGACTCTCTAGAAGCCTTTAATTTATTATTTCTCTCTAAAAAGATGGCAAATACCATGGGAAAACACCATGGGTGAATACCACAACAAATACCATCCATATTAACCACATAAAAAGAAAGGAATATTACAAATCCTCTCACCCCAAGATTTCTTAACCTCAAGTAATTCACACATGTCTACCAATTTTGATGTCCACAATAGTAAAGAATCAATACCAAGGTCCCATATGAATGACTGAACCATCACAACATGCCACTACATTATACAATTGAGGATAGATCTCTTGATGCCTAAATCCCATATCAACCTCTAAATAAAATTTTCACCAGTAGATCCATTGGTGTGTGAACCACGACCTAGATCCAAATCCAATTACTAACATGCAAGCTTCCCAACCCTCTCATGTCGTCCACTGCTACCGCCATGGAATATCCATGCTTGCCTTCTAACCACCACATTCTCCATGTGAAACACTTTTCTGTGTAGCTTCCCTGCACCTATAATCGCTTCTCCCATACTACATTTTTTGGATTATCAATAACACCGACCGCCCGCTATCATTGGATTAAGATCATCACCATGTCTTGAAATAGCTCTGACATAAAGGATCGGAGAGAAGGATCAAGAAAGAAGGGAAGGCCAAAGAATATGCTTATACCTGAGTTGAAATATTTGAGGAACTCTTCTCCTACCAATAATCAAGAAATACATTTTTTCTTAAATTGCAGTTGGCTTGGTAAGCTTATGAAGCAACATAAAATCACCAAGAATAACTGGTTGAAATATTCATTATGGAGCAGAAGAGATCACAACAGTTGGTATGTCGTCCTCCAATTAGGGTGAACCACAAATATTCCAGAGCAAGACATAAATAACATCTACAAGGTGGCATTTCAGTGCAACGAAGCACTCGTCCAAGGAGTGGTAGGGGTGGGGTAAATGATAGTCCAAATGCAAGAAGTGGAGGATGATTATAGAAACTGGTTTGAGTAGAAGATAGAGGATATGAGTGTGAAGATGGTCATTGAAGGACTTTCCTTGAGGCACTTTTGATAGTATCAAACCAGAAATGGGCTTTCAAGTTGCTGAGAAATCTATTCACCCTTCAAAAAAATTTCACTTGAATTCCTTCTGAAATAACTGACATCTCCAACTTCTCCTCATCCATTTGAGTGGGTAAGTGATTTCTCTTACAATCACCCACTCCTCTTGAATTCATAGGACAAATACCAAGACCTATTGTTGTTAAATTCACGAAAAACAGGGCATATCCACTATGACATTATTATATTGATCTATGTTTATATTTAGATGAATACACTTGATTAATTTCATCGACGAAATATGCTAACTGTGACTAATTTTGTTGGCTAAAAATTTCAATGGATTGGACCGCTTGCTAAAATCTAATGGATTGATTTTAGTTTCAATTTTTTTTTGAAAGCATTACATACATAGTGGTTATAATTTTTTTTTTATTATTATTATATATATTAGATTATTTTCAAATGTGAATCTTTTATTCCACAAATAAACTTTTTTTTTTAATGTTCAACTTAATTACTATTTTAAAATTAACCTAGAACAATCACATTTACTAATATGGTTGATATACATCAATCGCGTTATTTATATATGTCAATTGGAATATAAAATGTGGAAAATGCCGCCAATCGGCGTATATCAACCACATTAGTAAATGTGGTTGTGTTAGTTACAAGGAATGTGCGTTGTTGGCCATGGTTGACGAGGGTTGATGAGGTTGATCAAGGTTCACAAGGTTGACCATCGTCAAACTTATATTAATGTTAAAGCTAATGTTACAAAAATGGTTATGTTAATGGTTGATATGGTTGATGGGTTTGGCCATGGTTGATGAGGATTAATGAGGTTGATCATGATCAAGCTTACATTAATGTCAATGCTAATGTTACAAAATTGGTTACATTAATCGTTGAGATGGTTGATGGGGTTGACCATGGTTGAAGAGGGTTGATCATTATTGACCATATTTAACCATGTAGATCTTGATTGACCAGTATGGTTGACCATATTTAACCATAGAGACCTTGGTCAACCATGTTCAACCATTATAACCATGGTTGATCATGGTTGACCATTAGGATTCAATATGTAATGGAATGTTCTAGGTTGACTATGGTTGACCAATGATGACCATGGTTGATCATGGTTGGGCATGTTCAACCATATATACTTTGATCATGATTGACGATATTCAACAATGGTTGACCATACAACCATGGTTGATAATGGTTGACAATGGTTGATGTTGGCATGTTCTCATTGACAATGATTTACCATGGTTGACAATGTTTGACCATGGTTGACCATATTCAACCATGTTTGATCATGGTTGATTATTGTGGAACATTGTGGACCATCATGGTTGACCATATTAGAAACCATTATTAACCATTATTGTTGACCATGTGCATTCATAAAGACCTTGGTTTACCATGTTCAACTATTCTAACCATAGAGATATTAACTGAACATTATGGTTGATCATGATTGACCATGGTCCATCATGGTCGACCATGGTTAATTGTTGTGTAACCAACTCCAAAAATAGAAGAAAAGAGATATCAACGCCTTAGAAATAAGCCACTTCGAGGGGGCAACCTCCAATACATTACATAAATGAACAATTCTTGGATGATACAATTTACAAAACCTCCTTTCTATATATAGGAGTCCATGGGGCCATGATGTAATCCTAGTGGGTCACAATGTAATCCTAGCCGACCTAACAATAATAATTTAAGGGCACAATAATAACAAAATGAGGGTTACAAGGGTACAATAATAACAATAAGGGGGGATACACTAACATAATAAGGGGCTACACTATTAATATAGGGACTTAACATGCCCCTCTCCTTCAAACAAGTGTTGTCCTCAACGCTTGATTATTTCTTGATGCTTCCGTATAAAATTCTCATCCTCCCATGTGAAATATTCTACAGGAAAGTTCTTCCACTTGCTGAGATACTCTGAAATTGATCGTACTTGTCGAGTTCTTGTTTCTATGACTGCTTCATAACTTCTTTCGATGTGATGTTGATCTTCCTGTTGTTTCATTAGATTCTGCACCAAAGTTGGGTTATCTTTTGAGAGTTGGAGAACTTGTTGTTGATGCTCGATGTGATATTCCACTAATTTATCATCCATATTTGCTATTATTTGATCCTTCAAACCATCCAACTTAGCCTCCATTTCTTCTTTTAAACCATCTATTTCATCTTCGGTTTCTCTTCGTAAGATCGAAATTTGTTGCACTTGGTACCGTAATTTTGATATCTCATATATCAATTCTTCCTCCTCATGCGTCATAGTATAGATTTCTTTTACTAGCTTTTAGGAGCTCGATATTGAAATTGAATTATCTCTGTAATTGAAAATCTTCGATATCTAAAATTCAGCCCTGTAGTAGCCCTCTGAAGCTTATTTCAAATTCCACAGGTCTGACCTGATTTGGATTCTCCAAGACAAATTTGTGTCCAATCTCCCACAATGACCTAATTTTGGACTGGTTCAGTAGAGCGAACTTGTACGACTTGCCACGTGTCACTGTTTTGTTCTTTGTCTCTGAAATTGATATCCAAGAAACTACAGGCCGTGTACTTGCGACCACTTTTGACAGCACTCCAATCCAATCTCCAGAGAGAGAGTTATTGAACTTTTTCCACGATCACCTCTTTGAGATGAAATTCAGGAGCCTGAAAAAGCACTACCTTCCACAGATCATATCTCCAAAAATATTGCGAACCAAGCTCTGAAATTTTTTGAAGAATTTCTTCAGGATTTCAGCTTTGCACCATATGAATTTCAGATTCTGAACCTTCGTAGAAAATTTTTTATAGCGCAAATGCCACGATGACCTGTTTAGGAGCCTGAAAAAAGACCTAACTTCCACAGATCATATCTCCGAAAATATTTCGAACCAAGCTCTGAAATTTTTAGACAAAATTCCTCAAGATTTCAGCTTTGCACCCTAAAAATTTCAACTTCTGAAGCTTTGTAGAAAAAAAGTTATAGCGAAAATTCCACGATGACCTGTTTGGAGCAGCGAAACCCTAGAATCCAAAGTTCTGATACCAAATGTTGTGTAACCAGCTCCAAAAAGAGAAGAAAAGAGATATAAATGCCTTATAAATGAGCCACTTCGAGGGGGAAACCTCCAATACATTACATAAATGAACAATTCTTGGATGATACAATTTACAAAACCTCCTTTCTATATATAGGAGTCCATGGGGCCATAAGGTAATCCTAGTGGGCCACAATGTAATCCTAGCCGACCTAACAATAATAATTTAAGGGCACAATAATAACAAAATGGGGGTTACAAGGGTACAATAATAACAATAAGGGGGGATACACTAACATAATAAGGGGCTACACTATTAATATAGGGACTTAACATTAATCATGGTTAACCATGTTTGACCATATTAATCTTAGTTGACCATGGTTGACCATGTTTGACTATTCTAACCATATTCATATTAGTTGACCATGGTTGAAAATGGTTGACCATGGTTGATCCTTGTTTACCATGTTCGACCATGATTAACCATGGTTGATCTTCATTCATTATGTTTAACCATTGAAACCATATAGAGCATGATTGACCATCATGGTTGATCATGGTTGGTGATGTTCAACCATTCTAACCATGTTGATCTTAGTTGACTGTGGTTAATCATGATTGATCATGGTTGATATCAATTAACTATGTTTGACCATTCTAACCATGTTGACCTTGGTTGACCATTCTAACCATGTTGATCTCAGATGACCTTGGTTGACTATTTTTAACCATGTTGATCTTGGTTAATCTTGGATGACATTGGTTGACCATCATTGACCTTGGTTGACCATCATTGGTCATGGTTGGCCACGGTTGACCATGATTTCTCATGGTTGACTATCGTTGGCCATGGTTGACTATAAAGACCTTGATTGACCTTTATGGTTGATTATGCTTGACTAATGGTTGACTTTGTTTGACTATGTTTGTTTATGTTTGACTAATATAGTTAACTATGTTTTATTATTAATATTTATCAATAATATTAAAAGGAAATCATGTTTTACCAAAGTTGAAGAGTGTTGACTATCAAACATAGTCAACAACATGAGTAAATATGGTTAATTAAGTTTGTAATGTCATATTGTGACGATGGATAAATTGCAATCTAATGTAACATTGTGGCAATGTTTGGCACATTGCGATGTTGGATATATTTATGTATAATTTTGATGTCACAACATGTTTGATTACTAATATTAATCAATAATATTAATAGTTGACAATGTTTTACCAAAGTTGAAGAGTGTTGATTTTCAAACATAGTCAAACATAATCAAACATAGTCAACCATATTATTAAATGTGGTTGAACAATTTTGTAATATCACATTGCAATATTGGATAAATTGAAATGTAATGTAACTTAGCATTGTCACAATGCGACAATGTTTGTCACAATGCGACAATGTTTGTCACATTGTGACAATGTTGTCAGATTACGACATTGTTTAGATTTATGTACCATTTCAACGCGACAAAATTATTATTATTATTATTATTATCCAACTTTATTAATATTAATATTATTATTATTAAACATTTTTTAATATTGATTGTGATCGACTAAGGATGACCTTAGCAAACTAGGGTTGACTATTTTGACTTTGGTCAAACATGGGGTTGACCAAGTTTGATCATGGTCAATTATTTAAACATTGACCCTAAAACTTGATTTTGTTTGAATATGCATGACTAACGTGTTTGACTATTAATATTAATCAATAATAATAATAGGCAGTTATGTTTGAATGAAGTTGAAAAGTATTGACTGTCAAACATAATCAACCACATTAGTAAACCAATGTGTTTTAAACCATATTGATATCAATATTATTAAACATTTTTAAAAATTGACTATGGGCGGCCATGGTTTAACCATAGGTGAATATGACTTGACCAAGTTACCCTTGGGTGAACTTGACCAAGTTCCCCTTGGGTGAACATGGTTTGACTAATTTGACCATAGCTTTCTATGATAGATTATGCTTCTCTATATTGATAATGAATGATTTTACCATGTTTGACCATGGTTGAGATTGTTTTACCATGTTGGATTAGAAAGTAAATATTATTAATGTTATTTATTAATATTAATATTAATACTATTTATATTAACAATGCTAATGTTAATATCATTAATATTGTTAATCATGTGAATATAAATTTAAAATTTTATTTTTTATTAATAATTTTATTATTAATTAGAAAGTAAATATTATTACTATATTTATCAATATTAGTGTTAATATTGTTTATAATAACAATGTTAACATCATTAATAACATTAATAAGGTAGAAAACAAGTAGCTTTATGGGTTTTCGTAGGGCAATGCAATTTTCGGTGGGTTTCTAAGATTGTTGCGGTATTCGGTTTGAAGCAAAGGCTGCAATTTTCGGTTTCACAAATGGTTATGGTAGATAAGTTGGATGAGGTTCGTGGCTATATGGATGATGCGGTGGATCATTCAAATGACCCCGGTGACATGGGTTCTATTTTCTTGAACTTGGCACCTCAATCTAGTGATGTGGCATTATGGCATACAAATTGCATAGTAAAAGGAGGCGACCCGACAGTGAAACAACTTCAGAAAGTGGTTCAGATGGAGGCAGTGAGTGAGGATCCCATAGGGTTTGATCAGGAGGGGTCCCAAACATTTCAATAGGAAATCACCCTTTAAGACTCACAAGGAAGCGGTGGTATGGAAAATGAGGGCTTTCAAAACTATAAAACTATCCTTGACGCTCAATTTTTGGATCACTTGCCTAATGTTCTGTTTAACTCTTTCTCATGCACACTAGGGGCACATGTAGAAAATACCTCCCTTTTTGTATCGAATTTACTAAATGTCAGATATGGGATAGAAGAATTTTTTAGGGTTTTTACCAAAGTTTAAGTGCTTTCCTATGAACCAAGACTCATTTCTTCAGTCGATTCTGAAAGGGTTGCTGAGGGTGAAAACCCTAGCCAACTGGGAGAACCCAAGCATGGAGTGGTTCAATATGATCTTCCAAGTGGTGTGGAAAATTCCCTAAGGGATATGGTATCCTCAGAGGAACTTCCCATTTATAACAAAAGGAGAAATAAAGGGAAGGCCTCCAAACTAAAAGAATAAAATAAAATTTTGGTTCTAGAAGAGGACATGTAGTAGGACGAAGTTATGGGTATAACAGAGAGGGTGGTTGTAGGGAGGGCCAAAGGCAGGAAATTATCCTAGGAAATCTTGAGAAAGTGGGAGGAAAATGAATCCAGAGGTAAGCATACTATGTCATGGTTGGTTCATGTTTGAGTTCCTGTCGGCTGATGTGGTGAGCTGGGTGCTCAGTAAAAACTGGAGTATCGACTCCACTCCAATAGTGCAGAAGTGGTGGCACCTTATGTTCAATTTTAACCTTGAAAATATCAATTTGGTTCTTGTTTGGGTGAGGTTTCCAGGCCTTCTCCCTCAGTTATGGACATTGGATGTTTTTAATATAATTGGAAACAAATTGGGAACCTTCCTTGAGGTTGATATGTCCTTTTTGGAAAATGGAATAAAGTCAATGACCCAGATTCTAGTAAATCCAAATCCAAGGGTGGTGTTTCTAGATGAAACTAACATCATCTTTAGGGGATACTCTCATTTTTAACTTTTGTACTACGATGGTTTCCCCTTTCGTTGTCAATGCTACCATATGACAAGGAATATTTTAAGGCATTTCCCTCTTCCATATACAAGAAAATTTGGGTGCCAAGGGTTGAGAAAAGGGGAAAATGATGGAGGTTCTTATTATGAAAAGGGGTGCTAGGCAAGGGAAATATTCTTTGACCAGATGTCAATCGTTCAAGAGGTACATGAGACTAGTATAGTGGATGGGGTTGCGTTCTATTAACGTATGGAAGTTGAGGGACCTTAGAAGTGTTGGAAACTAGATCACTACTGAGGGGCGGGGGGGTGGGGGGGTGGCGAATCTGTAGTGAGAGCACATATAAACTTTTTCTCCAAATTAATATTCCTTTAATCATGCACAAACTAAACCACAAACCATAATTGAAAGCACCAAAATAAACATGCAATCATAAACAAAAATCACACAAGGGACACAAATATGTTTGGTGGAAAACCCTCTCTAGGGAAAAAAACTACTCGTTGTTGTTGCACTGCTCAAATTCTATTATGTAAAACAATTTTTTTACATAGAGATAAAAATATGGCTACTATCAAATGGAGACGGTCTCTGAAGCGGATCTACATACTACCATTCGCTGAAGGCCACCACGATCAACGATCCTTGCCCGGTTACTCCTGAACTATCAATGAATCTACAAACTTCGATCTGCTGGAAGCTACCACGACCAACGAGCCTCACCCATTTTCTATCGAACTATCCAACCTCCATTGGATTTGAGAAATATACTCACTTATATTGATTTTTCCTAATTCCTCCAACTCTTCTCCTTTATGTGGTTCTCTTTTCAAAATATTCAGACTCGAACCGAGAACTGCTCAATATGAGCACTGCAACAATATATCGTCAAGACACAAATAAAATATGCAAAAACAACTGCAATCAACTTCCCAATAACTCCACACAAGCTCCAAAAACAATCCTCTCAACCACTACTCCAAATCTCACCTCAACATCTCAACTCTCCATAATCATAAGGTTGAAACAAGCTTCAACTCTTTGTTTCTACCATTGCAAACTGATGCAGAGAATCTAAATACTAAAGGATCACATAATTTTCAAGCTCTTCACCAAGCTCACTCTTACTCAACACACAATCAAAAACCAACCATACTAACAATGAGATTTCTCCAATATATGGATGAACTCAAGTTCTCAACTCAATAATTACACATAACTAATCCTATTAATATGTTTGATTTGATTCGAATTCATTTCATTGACCCAATCAACCACAAACTTCATTAACCTTTTTGATAATTTTAACTTTAATCAGCTTCTAGAGGTCCCACAAACTTTTTCGAGCATAAATTGAAATTTTTGATTAATGATGTCGCCACAAGAAAAACATTAGCTCAACAATGCGAGGAATGCATATCTTTTCTCACCCATAATCGCACCCTTAACACTGATCTCCATGTGACTATGGTTTCATGGGGCTATAATTGCTCCCTTAATCCTGCCTCCATGCGACTATGGCTTTCCAGTCACACTAATGACCCATCCTGCCTACGATCAGGGCTAAAACTAAAGTAAAACACAAGTCCTTTAGTCTTGAACCTCTACCACCTATTGGAACGTCTTCCTCTACTCCTCTAAGCCTCTACAACAAGTTTGCAACAAATTAAATAGGCTAATAACAAGACTATGACATGATATACCTATTCTGCCAAATTTAGGACCAAGACCAACACCTCTCGTTCCTCAAGAAGAAACCTCAACATCTCTAACACCTGCAACAATATCTTCATCACCTGTAGCAACATCTCTACCCTCTTTAGCAGCAACCTCAAGTAATACAACTACCTCAATCACTGGTGCAAGCACCTCTAACACAAGTAGCATACAACTGAACCCATGAAGCATCAAACCAATGTCTTCAAGACATATAGAGACATATGCAGCAACTACATAAACAATCCAACAACCTCCTGCAGTAGCAACATCTCCAAGCTACAACACAACATACCAACCTCAAACCAATACACATGTGGATCCATCTCTAAGTCAACAACCACAACATCATCTCCACTAGGTCATGTCATAACTAAGTTGACATGAATGCCAACTATACAAGACCATCATACCAAGCATCCATCACACACTCACATGACAAGAAGCACCTCCAACCTGTTGAAATCAATGCCAACACTAAAATTCCAAAAAACTCCCCCTTTGGCATTGATTTCAACCTGCATCCAACAACTGAGTTTTATCTCTAACCATCCAAATATCACCCCCTTTGAAATCAATGGAAAGGGGCCTTACAAACACTAAAGTACAATTCCAATATTGTGTCAGATGAGAGAAGGACTCCCCCTATCATAATTGACACCATGCTGATACAAGATCAATGTAGACCAAAACAAGAACCTCAACTGCCAATCATGTCTCTAGCCAATGCCATGCCAAATCTGAACTGAACACGGCCCACCTAAGCATGTAATGGAGCTACAATAATAAATTTTTCTATTAAAATGAGCCTACTTTCCAAGTGAAAGTGACTACTACACATTAACCATGACTCCAACTGAATTTGGACATGAAATACAATGAGGTATAATACAATGCTTCATGGAGAAATTACATGATTGTGACAAGTACATAAGACAGACATATAACACCTCTACACCTATCACCAACCATGAATCTATGGAACCAATTTTACATCATGCACCCAATGAAGTGGGGCTACATCAAGGATATACAACATAGAACATGACTTGGACTCCATTGACCCATACATAGTAAATGAAAATACATACTAGAGACCATGGGTCACTCCATGAGCAATGATACTACAAGATAAAAAATGAAAATACATGGATTTTACATCTGCACACAATGGTGATCTCATCTATACATTCCCAATACATTAAATATCATGAGTGCATGTCAGAAATGAGAATCAACATATTCTCCATATGGCAACAACAATATAATGAAATGCATGGCATGGGCATCAAATACAAAGCCTCCACGAGCTAATAGAAGTAATAGCAATACCATATGCTAGTACATGCCCACTCAACACCTTGGAAGTCACCATGCACATCCTGCAGCAAAATCATGATAACCACTAGCAACCACCATGCTCCACATGTGCATCAACAAGCGATATCAATAGTAGCAACAACAAGTATATATCCTCATCATGAGAAAAAAAAATGTCTGCATACACAATAAACCATATGAATCAACATGATTCAACCACATGAATATCCACACATCACAAGCATCATTATTCGCTCACTCTTCATGCAATTGAAACATAAAATTCAGCCATCTAAGGTATGTTGGTGTCCCGTGTTTTGACAGTTTGGAAAATCAAAAGGCAAGGCAACATCAGAACCAATCTTTAGAGTTCCAGGATCTAGTCCTCCTGTTCTCAGAGAGGGATCTCTCAATTATATGTTTGCAAAGGTTTATCTTGTGTGCTTTGATTATGGATTTTAGACTAGTTATTAAGTGCAGGTGTTTGTTTGGTTGGGTTGAGTTGATACAACAGAATATGAAAGGTCTAAGAAAGATAGACAGAAAGAGGAAATATCCGGCTCATTGGGCAATGGAGTCAAAATAAGGTTATGACAGACTCTTCAAGGGATATGGGATATCAAAGGGAAAATCTAACTTGGCCACAGGATCCTTTTGTTTTTTGGAATGAGATGGACATTAATGATGTGAAAATGAGGTTTACATTCTCAACAAAGGAAAATTGGAAAACATAACTTATCAATAAAGAGATATCTCGATATTTAGGCTAACCATAAATTCTATAAACATTCTTTACAAATAATGATTTCAAGACAAAATTTTTAAAGTGAAAAATCTAAGATTCGGGGAACACCCTATTTCCTCAAAGATTTTATTTTAAAGGACTTAGAAAACATAAAAGATTCACTGATAATTGTATTCATAGAAGAGGGAACACCTAAATAACATCTATGCTTACAACTATAAAGACCTCTAAAACAACTGTTCAAGCAATGGCAAAGGGCAAGATAAAAACCGACCTCTTTGATTAACTTAAAACAATGGTACTTCAAAAGGAGACTTCAATAACAACTTTCAAGTGATAGCAGACAAGCAGGGAAAACCATAAATCATGTTGAAACCAACTATTTGAGCTATTAAGGAAATAAACAAGAATGAAGACTAAAGAGAAAGTTTAAAGCCTCTAAAATACTTCAGCAGAAGAAAACATAAAACAATGAAGGATGAACAGGTCTAAGGTGCTTCCAGGAGTCATTTCTTAGCCTAAAACTTTCAGCCTACTATAGTAAGAATTTATGAAACATAATGAAAACAACATAAAACATTAAACAGTTAGAATACTTCACCAACAACCAAGCTCATGAATCCAATGATAGAGCCTTCTCAGGAACAGGCATGTAACAGCATCATCAAGATATCTGAGACTTCAATTTGTTTTCAACTTCAACAGACTTGTATATTTATTTCAGAGAGTTTCAATGTTACAACTTGTGATCAAACAACAACCAACAACTTCTCATTTTTCATAGAAGTATTTATAGAAGGATGAGGAGGTGGGATCTGATAAAAGATCTTTTAAGGTAATTAATACAGTTTCAAGACTTCTCGGCCCTTTGAGGGGCTCGATGGAGAAGTGAACAGGTGGATCACTGTACTACTGTTTACAACTTATGAATTTAAAACTTGATGGGAGTCTTATTTGACCTTGAGGCTCTATGTTCTATCTGGAGCAATTCTGTAGATATTTTCTATTAAAACTCCTTTGGCAGCACTGGAGGCAGATATTTCCTGAATCAATAACTCCGGCCTCTGTTTTGAATGGTTTGAGGCAACAGGTGGTCCTTTGTAGTAGCTGAGGAATCAATTTGCCTCAGTTGAAGCGGTGGAAATCTTTCTGTCAGCGAAAAACACTTATGATTTTCTTAAATTGAGTCTTAATTCAGGGGTTTAGGCCTTTGATGATCATTCGTAGCCATAATCCCTCAGATCTGTCTTTAATCTTCTTCTGTGGTGCTCTGTCTTCAAACTTATACTCTTTAACTGTTTTTGAATAAAACAGTGTCTTGTCGATGTGCAGGGCCGCACATGCCATTTACGTGTTATCAATGCTCATGAAACATTGATAAATCATTGAATTTCAAACCTGCGAATGATTCTGTTAAATAGCTCGTAGGCGCAGGAAACGTCTCTCCCGGCCTTCGGCCTTTCTTCATAATATAATGGAAAACCATTAAAATACATGCAAAACACAAAACAATTAAGAAATCTTGCGGAAATAGGTTTAAACTGCTTAGAAGGCGGGGAAGGAGCGTAGTCGTTGGATGAAGGCATCCGACGGTGGAGATCGGCGCAAAAAAGGTAAAGGAGAGCGGGGAGAAGAAATAAGGCGGGGTGGCTTTGGACCGTCCAATCTGGACACGTGGACGGTCCAGATGTAATCGGAGGATCGCAATCGGAGGGGAGAAACAAAGGGTGCGATTGGAAAATGCCGATGCGATTGCGCGATTGGGGAGACTTGTGCGATCAAGCGATGACCGTTGGATTAGCGGGAAATGGACGGACGGGATTAAATCGGAGCAATCGCAATCGGGGAGTACGGAAGAGGGGATGCGATTGAAACTTGTGATTGAGCGCTGGCCGTTGATCTGAGGACCAGATCAACGGCGGGGAATGAATCGGAGGGATCGCAATCGGAGGCGGCAGGCAAGTGTATGCAATTACGCAATCGGGGAAAGTTGCGATGCGATTTGAGCGATGGCCTTTCGATCGGCAGTGATCAACGGTGGAGATGAATCAG
Organism: Pinus albicaulis; assembly: GCA_034641835.2. NCBI lineage: Eukaryota > Viridiplantae > Streptophyta > Pinopsida > Pinales > Pinaceae > Pinus > Pinus albicaulis. The sequence continues at coordinate 618,268,697 of CM076575.1, read as the reverse complement.
GGGGAAAACCCTTTCATACATACGAAAACCAAAGTTTTTACAATAAAAACAAGTTAAAATGGGTCGGGCGGAAAATATATAAGTGAAGGGAAAGGCGCCCGATTACGGGGCCGTGGGATATATGAACTGTAAAATGCCCGGGAGTATATATAACAAGGGCCTAATCGAAATCGGAACTGCGGGCTTGGTCTTTCTGATCAACCCATTGAAATTTCTACGATTGCGATTGTGCGATCGGTCCTTTCGATCAACCCATTAAAGTATTTCAACATGTGTTTTTAAGTTTTTAACTTAAAACATTCGGAAAGTGGGTTTTGGATTTACAAAGGAAAATATGATCGGAGAGGGATTTTTTCAATGGTTTTAGCGCCCGATTGCGGGCCCACAGGTTAAATGAAATAACTATACGATCTGTGGTTTATGACAAAGGGGCTGATCGTAATCGGAGTTTTGAAATGGCTCACAAACATGCTCACTTGAATCTTTCCGATGCGATTAGCGCTTCATGGGTTTGGCGCTTGGTTCCGGGGAAAGGGCATGTGGGGGAAGTGGTTTAGGACTTAGCCCAAAGGGGCTTAGGTCCATAGTAATAAAACTTTGATTTTTATGAACTTTTTCATGGTTTTTAATGAAAATGGGGGTTTCGAAATAGTTAAAAAGTGAGTTTTTAACTATGGGTAAGTGATCTTCATAAATGGGAGAAGAGGATTTATGAAAATAAGGGATTTTTGATGAAGAAAAAGGGGGAGCAAATGAAGGTTTTAGAAAAGGGAAAAAAGGAGGTCTTTCAACAGTCTTTTATTTGGAATCAGCAGAAATTTCTGAGTCTTTTTGAAGTGTAAACAGCAATATAGGATCTGGACAGAGGCATGAGGACTTCAAGAGTCTTCAAGAGCCAACAGTTTTTAGTAATGAAAAATTGTTCCTTGAAGGCTCAAAACAGATTTAGCCACCTTTTGGTTTAACAAAATATTATAGGTGGCTAACAGTGGCTCCACTTGGGGATGGTGCCTTCTTGAAGGCATCAAGAATTTTAGACTTGCATCTTCTGGGAGGCTGATCAGTTGCCTCATCCATTGGGCTGTCCTTCCTGTGATTGAATGATCTTTTCTAAAAATACATTTGGCAGCCATGAAAACAATGGACCTTCATCCACAAGCTTGCTACCTACCCAATCCTACAGATCTAACCTTTTTTCTTCTTAGAGTGCACTTGGATTGGCAAACTCTCTTATAACATTTTATTCTTTTGAAAGCATAAAAACTAATCTAGTTCTACTCCTTATTTCTCCCTGAACTCAGTTTAAACAGTTGAGCTCAGATATTTCTCTACCTAATCTACTGTCTTGTTGGGATTAAGCTGTCCAACATACTCTCATTCTCTAAATTCTATAACAGAAATTTAAAAAACAGTCAAGTCAAGATTAAGCTGTTTGACTTGCTGTGATCTATGGTATAAAAACAAGCTGCACATAGATTATTATTTGCAGAAAATTAAAATCGAAATGGAAGGCTTAAGATCTGAAAGTTTCTCATTATGGCCTTCTTTTTCCTTTACAGCTCTGTTTTTAATTTTGTTTTGAGCTGTCTTTGCTTTCCTTCTGGCTTAGTTTTTTAAGCTGATTAGAACCAGATCTTTACATTCTTTGACTCAGAATTTAAAATAGTTTTGAGTCATTTCTCTTTTGGAAAATTAGGTTCAGATTTTGAACATGTTTGAGCCTTTAATTTCTATCCTAATCTATCTACTGATAAGCCAAGATTAGACAGTTTAGCAAATCAAATTCTCTATCCTATCAACAGAAAAATTTAAAGCTAATTAGTCAAGATTAAACAGTTTGACTAACTAGAAGTGTGTTTTTGAGGAGTGGCATTTGAGCTTGCAAACTTTCAGATTTATTTCTCTCTCTTTTTTTTTCTTTTTTTTGGCATGGGGCTTTGCCTTTCTTGTTTTCATCTCTGCCCTCTTTTCTTTCTTTTTTTTGTTTTTTTGTATTTTTGAAGTTTTATAACTTTGAATGCAATGGTTAGACTATGATATTTATAATGGGGAAACAAAAATTCTTTGAAACTTAAGACTCTTGGCAGAAGTAATGCTTGAGCATCCTGCCATTGACAGGACCTCCATATAGGTCTTCTCCATTCAATTATTTCAAGAAAAAAGTATTATGACCCCTCTCAGCATGAATAATATAGGGCCCTTTCCACAAGTTCTCAAACTTGCCATGTTTCCCCTTCTCTTCTCTTCTTGAATCCCATTTAAGAACAACACTTCCAACCTGGAAATTGTTTGCCTTAGTCCTCTTATCAAATTGCTTCTTCATATTTTCTTGGACTAACTGTGTTCTTTCATAAACTTCTTCTCTAGTCTGCTGCAAATGGATTGTTTGGTTGATCCTCCTCTGCATATCATTTTCTTCAACCTGTACTTCTTGAAGGAGCTTCATGACTGGGACTCCTAATGAGGTAGGAAAAATTGCATCCATGCCATAAACTAACTGATAGGGAGACATGTTTATTGATTTCTTTGTGGTTAATCTATCAGCCCACAAGGCATGAACTAGTTTACTGTGCCATGACTTTTGATTTTCTTCCAATATCTTTTTAATGATATTGATGAGACTTTTGTTGGAGGATTCAGCTAATCCATTTCCTTGGGGATAATAAGCAGTGGAATGGCCCAAGGTTATATGGTATTTGTGACAGAAATCAACCATTTTCTTAGATTTGAAAGCAGCAGCATTGTTTGTTATGATTTTTCTGGGACAACCAAATCTGGATAGGATATGGGTTTCAAGAAACTTGATAATGACAGAGTCATTAGCATTCCTGGTAGGTATAGCTTCTATCCATTTGGTGAAGAAGTTAGTGGCAGTGAGGATCCACTTATGTTGAGCTGAGGAGGATGGATGGATTTCCCCAATGAAGTCCAGCCCCCATTGTTGGAAAGGTGCCTCAACTCTAATAGGATGTAAGGGTAAGGGAAGGAGTTTTCTCTTGCCATCAAAGATTTGACACTTATGGCAAGACATGACCAGCTTCTGAGTGTCTGGGAAAAGGGTAGGCCAATAGTAACCTGATCTGAGAATTTTGTTTGCTGTGGCCTTCCAGGAGAGGTGCCCTCCACATTCTCCATCATGTAGTTCGTGCATGATCTTCCCTGCATCATCTTCAAGTAAACACTTAAGCAAAATTCCAACAACGTTTTTCCAATATAAAATCCCATCCATAATGCAAAAACTCAAAGCTTTCTGTTTCAAAAATCTAGCTTTAGTTTTAGACAGAGAAGGAGGATTATTCAAATATAAAAGCACATAAACAATGTCGGCATACCAAGGAGAATTTAGGAAAGTTTCCTCAATAAAAGGGGCATCAGATTCTTCCATTTCTTCCAACACATCCACCATATTTATGTCTAATGCTTGGAAGTTTGACTCAGCCATAAGTTTTGCTAATCCTTGCCCCTTAACCGGTTTGGTGGGCCTAATTTCTAAGTCATATTCAAGAATAGTTGCAATCCATTTTCCCCTTTTACCATCAGGGTCTTGACTTAGAATATCCTTGACAACAGTATGTGGAACAAAAGAAATTATGTGAGAGTGTAAGATGTAGACCCTAAAGTCTTTTAAAGCTTTCACTAATGCTAAGGCTTGCTTCTCCATAATGTTGTAATTGAGAGGAGCGTCTCTTAAGGCCCTACTAAAGAAAGATATTGGCTGTTCTTGTCCCAAATCATTTTTCTGAAGCAAAACTACAACTATGGTATGTTCAGACGCAAAAGAAAAAATGTAAAAGTCTTTGGTAAAATCAGGACTAATCAGGACTGGCGTTTGGCTAAGAGCTTGTTTGACCAGTTCGAATGATTGTTTAGCTGGTAAAGTCCATTTTACACCCACGTTTTTCTTCAGCGTGTTTGTAATGTTTTTCAATAGCTCAACAAGGTTGGGAATAAACCTTCTCAAAAAATTTATCTTTCCAACGAAAGATTGCAATTCTTTGAGGCTCCTAGGATGGCTAATTTGCAATATGCCATCTATCCTTGTAGGGTCTATTTTGATTCCCTCTTCTGAAATTATATGGCCAAGAAGTTTCCCTTCTTGGAGGCCAAAGAGGGTCTTCTTGGGATTCAATGATAAGCCAAATTTCCTACATTTCTCAAAAACCTTTCTTAGGTGAATCAAGTGCTCTTCATCAGTTTTTGAGAAAACAGTTATGTCGTCAAGGTAAATAATTATAAAATAGCCAATATCTTCAGAGAAGGCTATCTCCATGGCCCTTTGGAAGGTGGCCCCTGCGTTCATTAATCCGAAAGGCATTTTGACATACATAAAGGTGCCCCAAGGTGTGGTAAAAACAGTTTTGATTTGATCACTTGGGAACACTAACACCTGATTGTAACCCGAGAACCCATCTAATAGGGATATTCTTCTTGACCCAACTACCCTTTGAAGTATGTGGTCCATCTTGGGTAAGGGGTAGTTGTCTTTTAAAGAGGCTCTGTTTAAATTTCTGAAGTCAATACAGAGCCTGATTTCCCCAGTTTTCTTTCTAACAGAAACTAAGTTTGATACCCATTCCGAAAATCTAATGGGTACTATGATCCCAGCATTATACATTTTCTCAATTTCTGCCTTAACCAAAGTTAGTAAAAGAGGATTTATTCTCCGTAGTTTTTGCTTGAAAGGCTTTTGATTTTGCTTCAAGGGGATTTTATGCTGGATGATGCTGGTATCATATGATTTCAAGTCTTTGTATTCCCAAGCAAACACATCTTTAAATTCTTTGAAAAGCTCTATGTACTGCAATTTTATGTGGGCTGGGCGGGTGCTGGATAACTTGATCATCCTGGGTTCTGTTAGACTGCCTATGTTATGTTCTTCTACATTTGTTTCCACAGGCTCCATTCTTGGTTCTTTAGCTACATCATTGAGATCGAACAGGTGTTCTAAAGGTGTGAGACCTCTCGGGATTTTATCGTTTTTGCACTGTAAGACTTCCAAGTCTTCTTGGTCCTCATTTCTCACTATCTCCACTTCAAAAGGATTTTCACAATGATTTATACTAGCAGGATATGTCATTTCAGCATTGGGGATTTGTTCAATATACAAACAGTTTTCTTTATGGCTAGTTTCTGGTGTTGGTATGCTGAAATCATTTTCTGATTTCAAAAAATCATCTATGTGTTTATCAGATTCAAACACCTGCCAGTGATCTTCATTATCAGGCACAGCAGGTCTGTGTCTTACCTCTATACTGAGTTGTTCATTTATCTCAGGTACTTGGCAATTACTGGCGGTGAAGGCAAGTTCATTTGCTAGATGATTCAGTGCTCTAGGGATGAAAATGAGTTCATATTTTTCGAAATTTTTTAATAGGTCAAGGGCAGCATTTCGATATTCCCTAAGCCTTGGATTCTTGGCCGAGTATTCTCCTTTGATTTGTTTGATAATAAGTTCAGAATCCCCTAAAACAGATACCTTTCGGGCTTCTAATTTTTTAAGCAGTTGTAAGCCTAGGAGAAGTGCTTCATACTCAGCAATATTGTTAGTGCAAGGGAAGTCTAACTTGTACGAGAAACTCTGATTTGTGTTTTGAATCCAGACACCTGCCCCTGCACTGGTTTTATTACAGGATCCATCGAAATTTATTGTCCAGAGTATATGTGACTCATTTTCATCTTCTTGCTACTGTTGATTGTCAATGTTTTGAAGTTGATTCAAGGTAAGACTGGATTGTTCTGGTGAACTGATTGGGTCCATGCTTTCCTTATCTTGTTGGGTAATTTCATCTTCATTATACAAGATAAAGGAATCTAAACTTGATTGAATAGAATAGATTGGAGTGTTGTTTGGTTTGTCCATGTTACTCACCATATACTTCATATGGGATTCCCTGTATAGTCTTCTATTTTGGTTAAAAACAGGGATGGTGGCGTAAGACATGTCCATTTGAAGGCTTCCCTGAAGTTTGGCTCCCCATGATCTTGATAAGAGCATTCCATACTTAGGGGGAATGTCAGCTACAATGATATCCATCACTAGATTCTTGGCAGGGATCTGAGCTAAGTTAACACATAAATCTTTGATTAAACCCAAACATTTGACTCTACTTGAGTCAAAGGAATACAAATCTTTGTATGGTTTAGTAATTTCCAAGCCTAAGCTTTCCATTACTACCTTGGGCATTAGATTGTGTGAAGCTCCAGAATCTAACATGGCATTGTGTAAAATTTTATCGTGTATGTTCAAACTGACATAGAAGAGAGGGACTGGTCCTTCTTGATATTTTCCTTCAACCTCTGGGCCAAACAACAGCTCGGGTTTGTCATCTATCAAGTTTAAGGTGTCAGTATCACTTCCTAAGTTCAAAGCTTTTAAAACCTGATTTTTGTACACATCTTGGGTTACTAGTTCAGCTAGGGGGATGGTAATTTTTATCTTGGCAATCTCCCCCTCAAGGCTGAAAGGAACAATTGACTTATTTATATTTACATCTGTTTTTTCAATTGAATTCTTTTCAGCAGCTTTGATCTGCTGAACCTTGTTTGAACTAGTGATAGGAACCGTTTTATTAGGACCACTAGCTGAAGTGCTAGGGGTACTCTTTTCAACATTTGGCTGGATTCCCTTTTCTTTGTTTAAATCTGGTTTTCTGGCCGAAATGTTGGTTTTTCCTGCTGTCTTTTTGGATTGGTTTTCTATGTTCTTCTTGACAGCAATGCTAGAATTCTCATCTTTTGAATTTTCTATACTCCCCTTACTCCTAAGATCGTACTGCTTGTGTACCTCCATGATTGCATTTTCAAAACCCAACCTATAGTCATCAGAATCTTCATAGGTGTTTGTATTCTGATCATTAGAGAAGAAACCTTGTTCTTCCTCAGTGAGGAAAACATCGTCCCCACTGTTTGATCCAATCAAGTTTACATGTTATTCTTCCAACCTTTCCAACTCCCTGTCTTCCTCATATTGATCTACATAGTTCTGTTGAAAGGGAAGTCTAATTTGTTGGTCACTTTATTTTTGCTTATCTTGACTGTTATCTTTTCTATAATTCTGATTTCTATTTCTATTTTGATTGTTTTGAAGTGCAGTCTCATTTCGATTTGCTTGTGCTTTCTTAATTATGCTCATTTCTTTCATCATCTCTTCCATCATTCTTTCCATTTTTGAGCTTGAAGTAGAGGGAGGGGATTCCTCTCTGAAAGATACTCTCTTTTCAGTTTTCATTCTTGCTCTCTTTTCTATTAAGTTGACTTCCATAGAAAGAGCACCCCTTTGCATGTCTTCAAGAGTTGCAAAATCTCTTTCTCTTAGTGAATAAGTCATGTCAGAGTCAAATCCTTCAGGAAATTTGTTCAAGGCTGAGCCTTGTGGAGGTTTTAGTTCTGGGGAAAGTGCATTATATACACTGTTAAATCTAGTACAATAGGCTTATACACTTTCCCCAGGGTTCCTACGAAGGTTATTGTAATCAACAAGGACTTGGAGAGGATTCTTCTTTACTTCCCATTTGTTTAGGAACGTTTGATGAAAGCCTTGGAGGTCATTAATACTACGGGGGGCTAAACCTTTAAACCATTTTCTTACTTCTCCCCCTAAGCTCTGAGCAAATAGTCTAAGTTTGATAGAATCATCATCAATTTCATTTCGGTCAAAATAGTCATTCATCTTATCCACATGTTGTGATGCAGTTGTAGCATTATTAGCATCATATAATGGAATTTTGGACTGATAGTCCTGTGGAAGATTGACTAGTGGTATAGTAAGGGCTAAGGGAGCATACCATGCTGCCATGATATGTGGTGGGGGTGGATTAACAAGTGGTGGATTTATAAGAGGAGGATTGGGCTGGAGTGGAGTGGTTTGAACAGTGGGTGAAGGGTGTATAAAAGTGGATGGAACAGCAGCAGATTGCTGAGCTGATCTTGGATGAGAGACACCTAAGTTAAGAAGAAAATGTAAATCAGGAGGTGTTTATTCTCTACCAGGATATTCACTTGTCCCCGGGGATGAAAGTGAAGACTCAGAATCTATCTGAATTATATCATCAAATGACCTAGTTCTAAATGGGTTTACTAAGTCAACTTGTGATTGTTGTAGAGCTGAAAGATTTTCAGGAACTGAATTAGCTCTCAAGGGTGATCTGAAAACAGTTGAAAATTTAACCTTAGGAGACTTCCAAAGGATACTTTCTGGGTCATCAACTATCTCAGGTGGATCAGGGTCAGGATGGGCTCTAGTATGAATCTTTCTAGAAGCCACTATGCTATATTTTCAGACCCGAATAACGAGAAAAGTTCAACCAAGTATGACAATTTTTGAGAGGTTAACTGATATGTTTACACAAATTTCGATCCTACAGTCTTCTAACTGGGTTTGAATAATATTATAATGATAAGGGTTCTTCCCAGTGGAGTCTTAAGGTCTGTTTAGGATTGTGGAGTCGCCAAGTGGAAGTTTTTAGCTCCTGAGGAGGTAAAAGGTTTTATGGTCCACTACCAATGTTTATTATGAAGCCAAACTTGAAATATTTTTGGGTTTTTCTGAGTTTATTTTGGTTTTTATAGGTTAAGAGAGTGTTCTAAGTCTGATTTTGCACTTAGCTAAGGTGTTCAAACAAACCGAGTTGCTCTTATGGCTTGGTAACTGATTCCTTCAAGACTTGGTAAGGATTTACAAGAATCCTAAGGGTTCCTTAGTTTGTCACCGATTCAATTAAGTCCTAACATGATTGCCATTAGTTAGGTAGTGCTTGAAGAAAGTTACTTATGTTATACTGGACCTAAATTTTAAAGAAAAGGTTTTGAAACCTTTAATTCTCAGCAGGTCCCACCGTGATCGCCATTATGTTGGTGGCGATGAGGTGGCTAATAATCACTGGATATTCTTGAAAGTAAGGGATTTCTGAAGTCCTAAGAGGTGTTTAGATCGTTACTGACTCAGATTGTCCCACCGTGATCGCCATTATGTTGGTGTCCCGTGTTTTGACAGTTTTGCAAATCAAAAGACAAGGCAACATCAGAACCAATCTTTAGAGTTCCAGGATCTAGTCCTCCTGTTCTCAGAGAGGGATCTCTCAATTATATGTTTGCAAAGGTTTATCTTGTGTGCTTTGATTATGGATTTTAGACTAGTTATTAAGTGCAGGTGTTTGTTTGGTTGGGTTGAGTTGATACAGCAGAATATGAAAGGTCTAAGAAAGATAGACAGAAAGAGGAAATACCCGGCTCATTGGGCAATGGAGTCAAAATAAGGTTATGACAGACTCTTCAAAGGATATGGGATATCAAAGGGAAAATCTAACTTGGCCACAGGATCCTTTTGTTTTTGGAATGAAGTGAACATTAATGATTTGGAAATAGAAGTTTTAATTCTCAACAAAGGGAAATTGAAAACATAACTTAACAATAAAGAGATATTTGATATTCAGGGCTAACCATAAATTCTACAAACATTATTTAAGCAAATAATGACTTCAAGACAACTTTTAAAGTGAAATCTAAGATTCGGGGAACACCCTATTTCCTCAAAGATTTTAATTTAAAGGATTTAGAAAACATAAAAGATTCACTGATAATTGCATTCATAGAAGAGGGAACACCTAAATAACATCTATGCTTACAATTATAAAGACCTTCAAAACAACTGTTCAAGCAGTGGCAAAGGGCAAGATCGAAACTGACCTCTTTGATAATCTTAAGACAATGGTACTTCAAAGGGAGACTTCAATAACAACTTTCAAGTGATAGAAGACAAGCAGGGAGAACCATAAATCATGCTGAAACCAACTATTTGAGCTATTAAAGAAATAAACGAGCATGAAGACTAAAGAGAAGGTTTAAAGCCCCTAAAATACTTTAGCAGAAGAAAACATAAAACAGTGAAGGGTGAACAGGTCTAAGGTGCTTCCAGGAGTCATTTCTTAGCCTAAAAATTTCAGCCTACTGTAGTAAGAAATTATGAAACATAATGAAAACAGGAGAAAACATTAAACAGTTAGAATACTTCACCAACAACCAAGCTCATGAATCCAATGATAGAGCCTTCTCAGGAACAGGCATGTAACAACATCATCAATATATCTGAGACTTCAATTTGTTTTCAACTTCAACAGACTTGTATATTTATTTCAGAGAGTTTCAATGTTACAACTTGTGATCAAACAACAACCAACAACTTCCCATTTTTCATAGAAGTATTTATAAAAGGATGAGGAGGTGGGATCTGATAAAAGATCTTTTAAGGTAATTAATACAGTTTCAAGACTTCTCGGCCCTTTGAGGGGCTCGATGGAGAAGTGAACAGGTGGATCACTGTACTACTGTTTACAACTTATGAATTTAAAACTTGATGGGAGTCTTATTTGACCTTGAGGCTCTATGTTCTATCTGGAGCAATTCTGTAGATATTTTCTATTAAAACTCCTTTGGCAGCAATAACTTCTTGGCAGCACTGGAGGCAGATATTTCCTGAATCAATAACTCCGGCCTCTGTTTTGAATGGTTTGAGGCAACAGGTGGCCCTTTGTAGTAGCTGAGGAATCAATTCGCCTCAGTTGAAGCGGTGGAAACCTTTCTGTCAGCGAAAAACACTTATGATTTTCTTAAATTGAGTCTTAATTCAGGGGTTTAGGCCTTTGATGATCATTCTTAGCGATAATCCCTTAGATCTGTCTTTAATCTTCTTCTGTGGTGCTCTGTCTTCAAACTTATACTCTTTAACTATTTTTGAATAAAACAGTGTCTTGTCGATGTGCAGGGCCGCACAGGCCATTTACGTGTTATCAATGCTCATGAAACATTGATAAATCATTGAATTTCAAACCTGTGAATGATTATGTTAAATAGCTCGTAGGCGTAGGAAACGTCTCTCCCGGCCTTCGGCCTTTCTTCATAATATAATGGAAAACCATTAAAATACCTGCAAAACACAAAATAATTAAGAAATCCTGCGGAAATAGGTTTAAACTGCTTAGAAGGCGGGGAAGGAGCATAGTCGTTTGATGAAGGCATCCGACGGTGGAGATCGGCGCAAAAAAGGTAAAGGAGAGCGGGGAGAAGAAATAAGGCAGGGTGGCTTTGGACTGTCCGATCTGGACACGTGGATGGTCCAGATGTAATCGGAGGATCGCAATCGGAGGGGAGAAACAAAGGTTGCGATTGGAAAATGCCGATGCGATTGCGCGATTGGGGAGACTTGTGCGATCAAGCGATGACCGTTGGATTAGCGGGAAATGGACAGACGGGATTAAATCGGAGCAATCGCAATCGGGGAGTGCGGAAGAGGGGATGCGATTGAAACTTGCGATTGAGCACTGGCCGTTGATCTGAGGACCAGATCAACGGCGGGGAATGAATCGGAGGGATCGCAATCGGAGGCGGCAGGCAAGTGTATGCAATTACGCAATCGGGGAAAGTTGCGATGCGATTTGAAACTCTGATGTGATTTGAGCGATGGCCTTTCGATCGGCGGTGATCAACGGTGGAGATGAATCAGGGGGAAAACCCTTTCATACATACGAAAACCAAAGTTTTTACAATAAAAACAAGTTAAAATGGGTCGGGCGGAAAATATATAAGTGAAGGGAAAGGCGCCCGATTGCGGGGCCGTGGGATATATGAACTGTAAAATGCCCGGGAGTATATATAACAAGGGCCTAATCGAAATCAGAACTGCGGGCCTGGTCTTTCTGATCAACCCATTGAAATTTCCCCGATTGCGATTGTGCGATCGGTCCTTTCAATCAACCCATTAAAGTATTTCAACATGTGTTTTTAAGTTTTTAACTTAAAACATTTGGAAAGTGGGTTTTGGATTTACAAAGGAAAATATGATCGGAGAGGGATTTTTTCAATGGTTTTAGCGCCCAATTGCGGGTCCACGGGTTAAATGAAATAACTATACGATCTGCGGTTTATGACAAAGGGGCTGATCGCAATCGGAGTTTTGAAATGGCTCACAAACATGCTCACTTGAATCTTTCCGATGCGATTAGCGCTTCATGGGTTTGGCGCTTGGTTCCGGGGAAAGGGCATGTGGGGGAAGTGGTTTATGACTTAGCCCAAAGGGGCTTAGGTCCATAGTAATAAAACTTTGATTTTTATGAACTTTTTCATGGTTTTTAATGAAAATGGGGGTTTCAAAATAGTTAAAAAGTGAGTTTTTAACTATGGGTAAGTGATCTTCATAAATGAGAGAAGAGGATTTATGAAAACAAGGGATTTTTGATGAAGAAAAAGGGGGAGCAAACGAAGGTTTTAGAAAAGGGAAAAAAGGAGGTCTTTCAGCAGTCTTTTATTTGGAATCAGCAGAAATTTCTGAGTCTTTTTGAAGTGTAAACAACAATATAGGATCTGGACAGAGGCATGAGGACTTCAAGAGTCTTCAAGAGCCAACAGTTTTTAGTAATGAAAAATTGTTCCTTGAAGGCTCAAAACAGATTTAGCCACCTTTTGGTTTAACAAAATATTATAGGTGGCTAACAAGGTACACCAAAAACATACATAATTCATCTAGAAGTATAAACATAAGCAATGAAATGCATAAATTCTTGATGATCATCTAGAAAAATGTGACAACAGTTATAAAAATCATCTTGCATAAATAATGTCAACATTTTGCAACCCATTAATAAGCTCATATGCTCCCCTTGAATGTGTGATCCTCCATCACACCTTGACCATGTACATGAGACAACCATATGGTTGTCATACCTCCAATAATATAACAAGAAACTCAACATGCAACTGCTCCAAAAACCATTAGTAACAGTATATCTGAAATATAAACAATATGTGTTGGAACAAGGCTGATATACATATCTTTTCCACTCATATAAAATAAATGCAATAGCTGGAAAAATAATGAGTGAAAAGGAATACAAATAAATAATCAAGCCTTGCAAAACACAACACCCCCTGAGAATGATATACCTCGTATGAAGTGATCTGGATGATATGAAGACACATGAAGGAACTGAATCAAGCTACCAATACCCCCCCTGGGACCATGCATGTCTCATGCATACTGCTGCAGTCAAGTACATCTAACATGCAAGAATGGACTACAGTAGGGACTGATCCCTTCTAATCTGAATCTGATGAGGAAGAGTACTTCCTTGGTCTCTTCTTACTCTTATCTCTTCCCTTCAACACAAACACATTGTCCAATGTCTTGACTCTTCTAGCAATCACTCTCTTTGATCCTTCCTTCCAGGTGATGCAACCTTTGCAATTGAATATCACTTCTTTTCCTCCATCAACCATTTGTCTCACACTCAAGATATTATGCTTTAGACCTTCAATGATCCAAACATCTTCTACATTTGTCCTCTTCTCACCAATATTTCCTTTACCGCTTCCCAACACTCTAGTAGTTTCTCTACCTTCAAACACAACACAACCATTCTTGGTTTTATTGAGAATTTTTTTCTCCTATCTCCTGACATATGGTGTGAGAAATCACTATCTACATACCACATGTCATCCTCATTACGAGAACAAAGTGAAATGCCACATCTTCTGAACTGCTACTCTTTCTTCCATGTGCTCCTAGGATGCACATTTTCTCTTGATTATTTCTTTTGAACAAATGGCCTCAATGGTTTATGAATTTTACAATCCTTGGCCATGTGCCCAAAATTATGGCACACATAACACTCTATGTGACCAAGATATATAGCCAAAGGGTATAATATTTTGTTGCTCATATTAGACCTCCATCTTTTCAAGCTAGATCTGCAATCAATGGATTTATGCCCAAAACTGTTACAAGAAAAAAAAAACCATTGGAAGAATTTTTATACCTGAACGTAGGTCCTCCTTTTGGTTGATCATACTATTGCATAGATGAGTGCATTCTCCTCCTACAATCAACTGCCTCATGAAAAAAATCATGACAGTTGAAGCACTCAATATCGTCCATCAAGGGGGAAAAGGAGTTTTGACTTCACCTTTGAAAACTGTTATCTCCAACCATAAGAGAAAATGGTCTTCTAGATGTGAAAGCTCCTTTTCATTTTTTATTTTTCTGTTGCATGTGGAACACAATCTTTGCTGCAGGTTTCTTTGGTTTTGCTTTGACACTCTTTCCTACATGCAAACTTGTCTCGCCCTTATGAATATTGCTACCTATTTTTCTCACTGGTATGGTGCTCTTCATTTTCTCCAATTATTGGTTCTTTTCCTCAAGCTCCTTTATCAGTTTGTAAATCAAATCTTCAAGTGTTTCAACATAATCCTTTATATCTTTTTCTTGCTGCAATTGAATTCTTATAATCTTTTCGATTATGCCAGCTGTTTTCTCAAGCTATTGATTTCTTCCTTGACATTTTCTCCATTTGATCACAATCCTACAATTTCTTCTTATGCTCCTTGCATGCATTTGTTAATCTACCAATTTCACTAGAAAATTATTCAATAACATCCATGGCAGATTCATATTGAGGCTTAAGACGAATATAATCATGATCATCATCTCTGTCACTAAACAAATTTGAATCATCGTCATTACCGCTATCTGAAATATAACTCAAAATAATATCATTACGACATATACCTTTAGATTTGTTGTTCTTCTTCACAGCTTGTTCATGTGGGGCTTCCTTGTTATTTTTGTTTCTCTTCTCAATTTCTTCATCACTTTGCTGCTGCTGGCTCCATATAGCATATGCAATCTCTCCCAAATTTCCTTGGCAAATTTCAATCTCCAATTTTTTCCAAATCTAAACTATGGAGATTTTCGAAAATAATTTTCCTTGCTTGAACGTTTTTCTTCCGTACTTTAGATGTAGGAAAATATTCATCATTTCCTTCATAAACCAATCTCCAAATGTTAGAGTCACAAAACAATAACTTATTTTTCACATTTTCTTGCCAAAGCTTAAAATTTGTAGCAGTGAGAACCAATTTCTTTGGATAACTCATTTCGAAAAAAAATATGTAAATTTTGTGCAAATATCCAAGATCCACTCTCCAGTGATCAAGATGCACCTGAGAGTCCTGCTCTGATACCAATTGTTGGAAACTAGATCACTACTGAGAGCGAGGGGGGTAAATCAGTAGTGAGAGCATATATAGAAATTTTCTCCAAATTAATATTCCTTTTAAGCATGCACAAACGGAATCACAAACCATAAATCAAAGCACCAAAATAAACATGCAATCATAAACAAAAATTCTTCAAGGGACACAAAGATATATGGTGGGAAACCCTTTCCAGGGCAAAAAAATACCCGTTTATGCTGTGTTGCTCAAATTCTATTACCTCAAACAATTCTTTTACATAGAGATACAAATATGGCTACTTTCAAATCGATACTGTCTCACAAGAAGATCTACGGACTACCATCTACTGAAGGCCACCATGATCAACGATCGTCACCCTATTACTCCTGAACTATCAATGAATCTACAAATTTTGATTTGTTGGAAGCTACCACGACCATGAGCCTCACCCAGTTTATTTCAAACTATCCAACCACCATTGGATTGGAGAAATATGCCCACTTATAATTATTTCACCTCATTCCTCCAACTCTTCTCCTTTATGTGGTTCTCTTTTCAAAATATTTCAGATTGGAACCGAGAACTACTCAACATGAGCACTACAGCAATATAGCAACAAGATACAAATAAAATTAGCAGCAATAATTGCAATCAACCTCCCAATAATTCCACACAAGCTCCAAGAAAAATCATCTTAACCACTACTCCAAATCTCACCTCAACATCCCACACACTCCATAATCGTAAGGCTAAAACAAGCTTGAACTCTATGCTACTACCACTGCAAATTGATGCAGAAAATATTCATTTTAAAGGCTCACATATTTTGTAAGCTCCTCACCAAGCTCACTCGCACTCAAAACACACTTATCAACCAACCATACTAACAATGATATTTCTCCAATATATGGATGAACTAAAGTGCTCAACTCAATAATTACACAAAACTATTGAGCTCAACAATCATGTTCATATGTTTGATTTGATTTGAATTTATCTCATTGACCCAATCAGCCTCTAACCCCATTAGCCTTTTTTATAATTTCAACTTTAATCAGCTTCTGGATGTCCCACAAATTTTTTCAAACATAAACTGAAAATATCTGATCAAGGAGGTCGCCACAAGCCAAAAATTAACTCAACAACGTGAGGAATGCAGAGCTTTTCTCATCAAAACCAATAGTCGCACCCTTAACACTTCTCTGCATGCGACTATGGCTTCTTGGGGCTATAACCGCTCTCTTAAGCATGCCTCCATGCGACTATGGATTTCCAGTCTCACTGTTGACCCATCTTCCTTGCGACTGGGGCTAAAATTGGAGTAAAACAAAAGTCCTCCAGTCTTGAACATCTGCAAACTGTTGAAACATCTTCCTGTTCTCATGTACACTCCTCCAAGCCTCTACAATAGGTCTGCAAGTGATGAAATATGCTAAGAATAGGTCTATGACATGCTAGACCTATTCTTCCAACTTTAGGACCAAGACCAACACCTTCAGCTCCTCAAGCAACAACCTCAACATATCTAACACTTGCAACAATATCTCAATCACTTGTCGCAACATCTCTATCCTATGTAGCAGTAACCTCAAGTCATACAACTGAATCCATCATTGGTGCAAGCACCTCCAACACTAGGTGCATACAACTGAACCCATGAAACATAAAACCAATGCCTCCAAGACATATAGAGACATATGCAACAACTATAGCAGCAATCCAACAACCTCCTGCAACAACAACATCTCCAAGCTACAACACAACATACCAACCTCAAACCAATACACATGTGGACACTTCTCCAATTCAAAAGTCATGACATCATCTCCACTAGGTCATGTCATAAATAAGTTGACATCAACGCGAACTATACAATACCATCATACCAAGCATCTATCACACACTCACATGACAAGTAGCACCTACAAACAGTTGAAATCAATTCCAACACTACAGTGCCAACAAGAAGGATCAAGAAAGAGATATTCCCTCTTTTGAAACCAATCCCCCGGGTAATTTCTCTCACTCAAACTTGGTTAATGATTTAATTTATTCATTAGTTTCAATAGATATGGATTTTGGGTTTATGGGACATAATGCAAATGTTTCCATGGGATTAACTTCCCATACATATATTTCTATGGTCTCCTTCCCACTCCCCCTGCCCTTAGACTGCTTCCCTTCCCCTAAAGTTGTAACATCAGGGGAAAACTTTGATCCCTCTTTTCCTTCTTCACCTTATAAACTTCACCCCAAAAATGGAAAGACATTAGAGACTTTTTGAGGTAAAAAATGGGCCTCAAAACAAAAATGTGCAACAAAAATGAACTTTATCAGAACCAATAGGATTCATTATGATGATGTCAACGATGGGGGATGATTCATGATTTTTGGAGTAAAAAGGTTAAAAGATAAAAAAATAAAAACTACTTTTTCAAATTATCTCCCTATGATTTACTTAAATTTCAAGCGGGAGCACTCATTGGATATATAATTTCATTTTACATCTAAGGATTACCCACATTGCGTACTTTTGATGGACCCTACTACACGAAAAATGTGAAATACATGAAAACATGTGGTTGCATGAAAAATGTGATTTGAATCGAATTTTTTATGAATTTCACATTTTTAGTGTAGTAGGCTCCATTAAAAGTATGCAACATGTGTACTCCTTGGATGAAAAATTAAATTATGCATCCAATGAGTGCTCCTGCTTGAAATTTGAGTAAAATCATAGGGAGATAATTTGAGAATACGAGATGTAAAAAGTAGTTTTTTCTTTTTTCCATCTAAAACTTGATGAGTTAATTTAATCTTATTTTATTATTTCCAATATTACTTTATAATATTCCTTAGGAGTCCCATTTTAGACCTCCAAATTTCTCTAATGGACACTTTGGCTTATGCTAGAGCTTTGGGAAAACTCTAAACGGTCAATGCTGAAGGAGGATCGAGGTGCAAGCAATCATATATTACTAGGGTGAAGAAAAAAGCTAGCCAGGATGTGGCGACCGAGAAACATAAGTCGATTGTTGGGGCTCTTATAGCATGGAAATCCCTTAGCCAAGTTACAACATGATCTTTCTATCTTTTAATTGCAGGGGCCTGACTAGCCCATCAAAAAAGTTGGCTTTGAAAAGAATGGTAAACTCTACTAAATTGGATGTTATTCTTATTCTAAAAACATTGGGGGAAGGGGATATGGTCAAGGGAGTGTTGGAATCCCTTTTCCCTAGTTGGCGGTTAGCAGATTCAGATGCAAAATGTACATTCAAAGTCTTGGCCATTGGTATTAATAAAAAATCTATTACACTGAGGGGCTTTTGGGGGGCAAACTTGATGCTGTGAGATGACATATACTCTATTGATATGGGAAAGGAAATGAAGGTGCTAAAAATATATGGCCCCTATCAACATATATCTCTATTCTGGGATGGTTTGATGAAAAAATATTTTATGGGAGCAAACAATCTCATAGCAAGGGATGACTTGAATTTTCCCTTGGGAGCCTCAGAAGGTTGGGGCCCTCATACACATGTGGATTCCCAAGAAGAGTATTTCAGGAATATCCGAGAGAACCATAAGCTTTGTGATGTGTACCTAATAAAAAATCGGCCAACATGGAAAAATAAATGACCAGGAGAAGCAAGAGTGGCAAGAAGGATTGCTAAATTTCTCATGGATGAATCTCTCATGGAAATGACTCCCCTGTTTCACCAATGGATTGGAGGTTGAGGTGAATGTGACCATCACCTTCTCTTTTTAGAACTCAGAGGGGATCAAAATAAATCAAGAAGACCTTTCAAATTTAATTCCTCATGGCTAAAATATGAATCCTTTCGTGAACTAGTGGTTGAGAATTGGACTCCTTATAATCCAAATCAGGTTGAATAGAGTGTGTATCAATTTACAACAAACTTGAAAAAGGTGAAAAGGGCCACTATTTAGTGGGCCTCCCAAAAAATAAAAGGGATGACGAAATTCTTAAAGTTGTGGAATCATAGCTGGATATTTTGAAAGATCCGGAAGGAAGGGGATACAAATATGAGGACGCAAGAAAAGGGTATTTCACCCTGAAAAGTAAAGAAGGAGAATCTTAGGTGAAAAAGAAGAGATGTGGAGACAAAAGAGTCATGCTATTTGGCTCCAAAGTGGTGACAATAATACAATTTTTGTTTCTGAATTTTTCGAAGGGTCGAAAATTTCTTAACACAATATGGGAGTTGGATAATCTAGAAGGAGGCAGGGTCTCATCTTTTGAGGATCTATTTAGGCTTGGAGTGAACCATTTCAGTAGCCTATTCAAAGCCCCTCAAGAAGTGTATATTTCAAAAATTCTTCATATCACCCAAGTCTTCCCTCACTTTGTTGATCAGGAGAAAAATAGAGATCTAATGGAGCTCGTTTCTAAGTTTGAGCTGAAAATAGTGCTCCACAACTTCCAAAAGGATGAAAGCCTAGGTCTAGATAGTTGGAAAGTGGAGTTTTACCTAGATTTTTTTTGATATTTTGGGAGGTGACCTCCTGCGTATTATTGAATATTCTCATCTATCTAGGCAAATCCATCCCTCTTTCAATTCCACATTTAATGTGTTAATCCATAAATCTAATGACCCCTTTTCTTTCAATGATTTCAGACCTATCTCTCTCTATAAATGCATCTATAAGATCATTGCAAAGGCTATCACCAACTTGATGAAGCCAATTTTTCCTAACAATCTATCAAAAGAATAGTTTGCTTTTGTGTAGGATAGGTAGATCTATGAAGTGATTAGGGTTTCCCAAGAAGTTCTTAACAATTTGAAAACATGGAGGCAAAAGGGGATGGTTATCAAGATATATTTATCAAAAGCATATGATCGAGTGAATTTGTGTTATGTTAGGTCTTTTCTCACACATCTTGGATTTAAAGTGTCTTTCATAAATTGGTTGACGAGTTGACATTCTTCAATTCCTTTTGCGGTTCATAAAAATGGTTCTGCGTCTAATTTTTTTCAAGAACAAAGAGGTATCAGGAAAGGTTTCCCTCTATCGCCTCTTATTTTCTTACTAGTAACTGAAGGTCTGAGTAAACAATTAAAGGAGACAAAGAGAAGAGGTGACCTCCATGGAGTATGGGTGGCTAAGGATCTAACTATTAATTCCCATTTGTTGTTTGTTGATGACTTGTTCCATTTCTACGATGGATCCAGAAGAGATTTGGCCACCATGAAGGAAGTTCTAAGTATGTTCCAGAAGGCTACAATAATGATCGTAAATATTCAGAAATCCTCCCTATCCCCGTATGGCTTATCAAGGGATGAATCCCATTATGTGCAAAATATATTATGTTTCCATTCCTTGGATATCGAAGATGGCCTAAAGTATTTGGTGTTTCATATGAAACCGAATAATTGTAGGAAAAAAGGTTGGTTATGGCTTATTTCTAAGATAAAGAAAACAATCAAAACCCGATGTTTCAAATGGTTGTCCAAAGTAGGAAGATTAGTTCTTATAAAATATGTACTAGAAGAAATACCGGTATTCTAGATGTATCTAGGGTTCTTAATTCCATTTGGAAATTATGTAGCAAGTTCCTGTGGATGGGAAGAAAATATGGAAGGGTCTTCCCATGGGTCAGATGGGACATAATTGCACTACCCAAAGGCTTTGGAGTTTGGGGTTTGAAAATCCTACACTTTTCACAAAGGCTCTGGCTACCAAAGTTAAATGGAGGTTGGTTTCTACAGAAAGTATTTGGACAACAGTTTCCTGTTGGAAGTATATATTCCCTAGCTCCATGGAAGATTTCCTTCGGTCCCCAGATAAGAAGAGACCCAATATCTCCATAATATGGAAAGCAGTTTTATCTTCTCTACCCGTTGTGGAATACGAGCAGGCGTGGAAAGTTGGGAATGGAAAAATGTTGAAAATAGGCCTAGATCCAGGGGTTGGAAGTGGAGACATATTTCGAATACCATGTGAAATGGTCCAATTTCTAAATGACCAAGGTATACATACCTTAAATCATGTTGTTGAACCACTTAGCACAACAATCTAGGTGCAGGGATGGTTTATTGCTTAATAATTAAATTTACCTCCTGAATTTCATTTTTTATAGAACAATTATACAATGGATTTAAATAATGCACATGTACACCTTAGAGAGGAAGATGGTTATCTTCACTAGGCACACTCCTCATGGGAGAATACTCTCCAAAATATGGGTATGTGTTTATGCGCAATGATAGACAACCAAAGGTTGTTGTATGGTGGTGGAATAGGCTCTAGAAATTAAAGAGCCCCCAAAAACTCATATTTTCCTCTAGTGCCTACTAGAAAATAAAGCATCGACCTGGAATAACCTTTAGAGGAGGCATATGAAGGGTCTAGGGTGGTGTGCTCTATGGAAAAGAATGAATAAATTCGTTGAACACCTTTTTATTTTATACCCTTTCTCTGAGGAAGTTTGGATTGCCATAAATAATATTCTTGGAGTTGTTGAGAACTGGAAAGGAGTGTCCTTCCTAGATGTATAGAAATAATGGTGGGAGTAGGTATCCCTTAAGAATTACAGGAACAATTCATCTTTGATATGTTGGGGTATATGGGACGCAAGGAACAAAGCCATATTTAAAGACAAGTCCTCTTTTCTAGATCAGGTGGCATCCGAGGTAGGTGCTGACTATGAACTCATACATATTAAAGAAATTTCACATGCTCCACAGAATGTGTACATGGAGGAGGTTTACAGATTTCAACCTTTGACATATTTTAATGGTGCATCTTTGAAAAATGGTGAATGAGGGTGGGGGTGGGGGGGGCCGCGAGTTCTATATATCAATGAAAATCATTTTTTTAAGCTATAAAGCAGTACAGGGAGGGGAACGAACAACTACGTAGAACTTCTCAGCCTAAAACTCCTTCTCCTCTTTGCAATTGAAAACTATTGTCACTCTTTGCAAATATTTGGTGATTCGATGAGCATAATTAATTGGTTTAATGAGATTAAACATTGTTACATTCACACACTAAGTGCGATTATTGAGGAGGTTTTACAACTAAAACAATCTTTTGATTAGGTTTCTTGTCACAGATGCACTCTCTAAGGAAGGGTCTACCCAAGCTATGGGGGTATGGAAAGTTATCAAACAACTAAATGGGATTTCAACATAATACTTCCATAGACGCTTCATTGAAACGATGCAGGTGGACATTCCTCAAATCTAATTTTTTATTGATGTTTATTTGAGCTCTTTTTGTCTTATGGTAGGTTCATCACACTTTGTTCCTATGCTAGTTTTTTGAAGTCGATAAGGTTGTACTCTTGTTATGTATTTATTATGATCACAATATGTATTTTCTTATATTCTCTTAATTTTGGCTTGTTTTTGAACAACTAGACAATTTTGTATATTTGAACATTGCAAAACTTTGTTTGCCCTGAGTGCATCTTACACATACAAAATGTATTTTTTATTTCTCTTAATTAAAATTTTGATCTTTTCTTCAAAAAAAATTAACATTAAAATTATTAATTAAGTGCTATTAATGTTAATATTATAATTTAAATGTCATTAATAATATTAATGTTATTATGTCACTAAAATTAAAAGTTAATAAGCCCCAATGTTAGCTCAATTAGTCGAGGCCTCATTGCTAAAGCACTTCACCTTTGGGAAGTCATGGGTGAGTTCTCCTTGATGGCCTCAGGGTTAGGGCCGACCGTGGGGATGTAATCCCTTCAGGTAGATTTGCCTGAATTTTTTTTAAATAAATAAAATAAAAAACACTCTATTAAATATTAATAATTTTAAAATGATTATTAATAACATTAATATTATATATCCATATTATTATTAATATTATTAATTATTAACAATAATATTATACTTTTAATATTATGTATATTAATGTTTTAATATCATTTATACTAATATTATTATTAATGATATTAACATTAATTAATAATAATATCTTAACATATTTGTAGTGTCATTTTTAAATTATTTTACGGTGGATCTGACGATATCCGCTGCTCTAGGACATGTCTTGGAATAAAATCCAACTTTGGTTCCCCGGGCTTCCACTCTCACACACATGCCACACCGAATAGGAAAACAAGTCCTGAGTATGTGAACCATTCTAATTCTCACTGTCATTGTTGTTATTAATTAATAAACATCGGGCAATGGAAGATTGAATGCAAAAGCACACAAACTCTACAAAGCAAAGAAACCAAGTATGTAGTATCTGGACTAATTTTATTGATACAAATATCTAAATTATATGTTGGGTCTGGTGTTCAAACAAATATATAGTTGCAGGGCTTGGAATCAAAGAGTTTCTCCCAACATATCTTGATCTGAACATTGAATAAAAATACTTGAGAGATCGTAAGAGGGAAAGGAAACCCTAAGATGGTCAAGACTAGTGTGTTAAAACCATACGTGATCGGAACACTGAGAACACCTATTGAGTTGGCCAATATTACTCATTATATCGAGACCACAGTGGAAGTGGTAATTGGTGCATTGTTTTAGAAGAGGGGGAATCGTGAGTGCGGGAGGCCCACCATCGTCCAGCTAACGTCATGAGGGACACCCCTCCGCAAGCCATCATTTACTCCAATGATTCAACGTCGTTTGATTAAATCGTGGAACAACGATTTGGAATCGCTCGAGTCTAACTATTTTATTTTTTTCTTTGAAAATCATGGAAATTTTAGTAAGATTTTAATAAAATTTTGTAAAGATATTTGTAAATTCAGGTTATAGTTATTAAATTTCAAGACTTTGTGTGTTTGTGAGATTTATAATAATGCTAAATCTATTTTTACCATTAAATAAATAATTAAAACATTATTACTACAAAATTTCTTATATTATTTTATCCAAATTCCAACCACTTTTAATTATCCAAAAAATTCCTAATCTCTATATCTATAAACAAGCCCAAGCCCATTAGAATAAAAAATAGGGACCCCTCGTCCTCCTCCCCTTATGTCATAGGGGAACAACGTCCGTCGTTGAGTTCAAAGATTGATCGACTTCTTAGATTTGGAGTGCGCCCATTTCTGAAGAAATTGCAGAAGAAGTGTGAAGAGGGAGAATTTAAAAACTAATTATTTTCATAATATTGAATACAAAGTTAGGATTAAGCATCCAAAATTAATAATAGTAAATTTACAAAACAAAATTATGATGCAATTATAGTAAATTTACAAAACAAAATTATGATGCAATTATAGTAAATTTACAAAACAAAATTATGTGGGGTTTGGATTAAATTGTCGCAGAATGAGAGAATTCATATCTTCTAGAATGGGGGTCTTGGATCAAATAATAAGGTGGAAATTATGGCTCTTTGGGGTGGTCTCTATGCGGCTTCTAACCTTCAATTGCAGATTCCCAACTTTTATGGTGACTCTCTGATTGTGATTGGATGGATTACTCGCACATATCATATTCAAAACTCAGTACTTCAGGGATGGAGAAGGCGGGCACATAGAATGTGGCAGATTCTAAACAGTCCTCCTATTAATCATATCTATAGGGAAAATAATACGAGGGCTGATGCCCTTTCCAAAAAAGGTATCAATGCTGATTTCGGGTATATGTATATTCACCAGTTCAAGGATGGTCTACAGATCTGGAACTCAACTATCCCAATTCCATAATGGGTACAGCGCATTTTGGAACAGCTACTATCCTTCTCTTTCCTGTCCACATTTTTGTTATTTCGATTATATAACTACCTTGATACAGGTTAATCCGTTCGATATAGGTTTTTCTTCTTACTAACAGGTGGTTTTGAAGTCTCACATATCTCCATAGGATGATCTGATTGGATTCACACATAGTCTTCACTTGCTTGATAAGTTGTCAGGTTTTCCCTCATATATAACAATTGAATCGTTTCTTTATGAGTTCTTCTGGACTGTTGTGAGGGGATCCTCATCAAGCGAGCCAGTAATGGTATTGACGCTGATTGGGCGGATCTTCATCAACCGAGACTGTATATGTTTTGAAGCTGATCATTTTTCCAACTTACAACCAGGCGAGCCTGTATTTTCTCTCCTCATATTGCATTTCTTTTCACAAGCGAGCCTGTCAAATGTTTTTGCAAGCAAGCCTGTTCCAGGTTGTTCAAAGGGGTATCTTGGGATATCGGTCTCTCACTGTGCGTTTTTGGTCTATCAGCAATCGTCATTTTAATCCCGTTTTTGACTTTCCACCATGTAGTTTCTATATTATATGTCTCTATGTCGTGTATTATACAGGGATGTCTACATACAATCTGTATGTCTTTATATCTTGTCTTATACAGGGATGTCAAGATACTATCTGTATGGGCCTGGAAACTTGCCCGTAATTTTGCTTGCCAAGTACATCGAATTACTTCTCTTATCAGATGGGTAATTTTTGCATGTATATGGAAATTTGGGTTTTTCTTGCTGATATGTTTTTTCAGCTGAGAATGTAATGGTGAACATGTACTGTCATATATTTTAAATATTATATAACAGCGTTTTTTTTCTTCTGAAAAAAAAGAAAGTAAGTTGAATAAAAATATGAGACTTCACATTCCCATGTATTCGTGAAAAGCCAATATTCGTTTCAATAAGCAAGAGGCATAAAATAATTACCGTGCGTCCTAGAATTCCTCTTGAAGCTATCCCGACCAATAACTCAAGCTATTATGCAAATGGTTGTTACTTTGTTATTAGGACTATATTTAAAAAAAATATTATTATTTAATTTTAAGATTACGGTCAAGGTAGACATCTTCCAGCTACACATGAAATTTGTGGGACATAAGACCCATCTTCGCGCAGCGATTTGACTACTAAGTCTACGAATGCATACATACTCTACCCCCTTTGGTTTTGAGCCTGTGACCTCTTAGGAGGAAACACATGCTCTTAACCATTAGGCCCACTCAAGTTGTATGTGTCCATCTCATTTATGTGTCCATGCATCATTGGATATCGGGTTCTAAAGGAGCTATGCAAAAACCACCATGCAGAGAGTCTAATAACACTTTCGAAAATTGGGGAAATATCACTTTCGAAAACCCAGAAATGAAAGTTGTTTTCATAACAATTGTATAAACTCCTCACCCTATTGCTTATGTAAAGGACTTGGGTAGAGAATTAACAATGCTAGGCAAAATAGTGTCGGTGTTAGTGTGAGAGCACTTAGTGTCAAAGCACTCACCAATGCAATGACCATTTACAAAATTAGCCTATTTTTCATTTTAAAATGATTTGTGAGGCTGACAAATACAAAAATAAAAATTCATCCCATCAAGGCTATTATGTCCCATCAAAGTGCTCTAGGCCAATCAAAAAATGAGAAATATATATATATTTTTAATTATAAAATTGTTTCAATAATTTAAAAGTCGTAAATAAATAAATCAAAATCAAAATTTTTGGATATGCAAATGAAAATGGTCTAAATTAATAGGAGGCTATCAAACTTTGACTCTGAAGCCATTTCTATAGTCCCTAGCGAAGGCAAGGACTAGCAAGGAAAAGGGAGGGGAAATAATTAAATTTAAAAAAAAATAGAAAATTGAATAAATATGAAAATTGAGGTTAAACGTTGACTATAGAGAAATATTATTGAACAATAAATTTAGGAAGATCCAATGATGAAGTTGATGATTAATGAATTCGTGTATAACCATTTTTCTAGTGAAAATTACCATGATGCTTTTCCATTTCTAGGCTTCTCCAATGATGCAAGAGTAGTAATAAGGTTTATATTAGAAAATTTTAGTTTGATCAAAGTAGATAAGGTGTTCAGAATTGTGAGAGTGTTCATGAAAGCATAATTTGGGAATGTGATTGTGGTTCAACTATCCACAATATTTTCTTAAAGACGAGCTTGGAAGTACCTTCCAGTTTAGTCAATGTATAAATTTCCACATGAATAGTGAATTTGACAAACCCATAGGCCAAGCATAGAATCAATTTTTTTTATAGTAATTTAAAATAAATTTTTAAGAATTTTGTTGGGCTTTAAAAAAGTAGTTTTTTTTTTTTTTTTTTTGCCAAAATATTAGAAATTTGGTCATGGTGCTTAGAATGGAAGGGGGAGAGATGGGAGCAAGGAATGGAGAGGAGGATGATTAGTTTTTGGGATGAGAGTGATAAACAAATAAAAAAGCTTTATTGACGTTAAGTATATGTGCATAATTGTCGATATTGATGTTGACTGAGAATTATTAGGTGGGCTGCTAGAAAGGGATATTTGTCCAACCATATGATGAGGATAAATATTTTTTTTCCATTGAATGATTTTTTTTTGGTTAAAATAAGTTAATTACTCTTGCATGAAGAGTTGGTTATATTTAGAGAGTTGAGAGCATTGAGAGGGCTGAGTTAAGTGAGTTTAAGTGATAGATGAATTTAGTGAGTAGTTGCATGACAAGTTATAGAATCACTAGTCGAAAATGTTTGAATACCCTTCACCTGGTTTACTGTAATCAAATGTGAATCAAATTTGTGTGATCAATAAAGAAGAGTTCCAATTGATGTCATTGTGTTAATTATTTTGTTTCTCTTCTATGCCTTTCTAACAGATTAATATCAGAGTTGATTGAAATATCAAAAGAAAGCTAAAATCGAACTAAGGACATACAAATTAGAAGCAATCAGTGAGTGAGTGAGAAAAGAGAAATAATTTTCTTTTGATTCAAGCTATAGCACACCCTACAGTGGTATACAGGGCGTTGTAACGTTGGTGGGCAGCAGCAACCGTTTCGAACACGCGGGTTTAGTTGAATTTTCTGTGTTAGGGCACTAACGCGACACATTATTGCAGGAAGAAGCGTTAGCACGGTACACAGCGGTGAAAAGCGCGTTAGAACGCAGGATACGAGCTGCGTTAATCGTAAAATTCAAAAGAATTAAAAGTTCCAAGTCAAGATTCGTTGGTTAATAGGGTGAGAGGGTTTTTTAAAATCCAAATTTCCCTTTACGTTGATAAAGCCTTAAAAGACTACTTTATTGTTAAGAGGTATGATTTGAATTTGAAGTCATATTAAAAGGTTTGATTTATTGTTTAAAGGCCTTCAAAAGGATTTGAATGATAAGAGTGAATTAAAAAGTACTTTTTGAGAAGGGATTTTATAAAAGGATCTATATATATATAGAGGTTTTTTGTTTTCTTTTTATAATAAATATTAGCAATTGCACCGGGGGTGCAAGGGAACGTCGGATGGAGGAGATGTGGATCGTTTTGTGCTATATGAGGGGTAGAAACTGAATTGTGATATCACAGAAGAAAATTCAAAGCTGAACAGATAATCATAAATGCTAAGTAGAAATATGATCACCTAAGGTGGAAAGCCTATATCTATTAATGTCTCGATACTTTTCACGTTCAAACTATCTATACTGTATACTAAAGAAGCAACCTGACGGCATGTCACAAAATGGCCGTTCAAATGGCCTGCACATCCTCGAGACTGATGGAATCCTCATATATGAAGAAGGCAATGAGACCTTGATGTGAAATTCTCGTATTTTCTCTGCCTGTCCTTGATGTTATGTCTAGGTGGTCGAATTGAGTGTGCTCATGAGCGAACCCATTATCATACGTTGTTTGCCCATAGAACCTTTAAGTTTATCTAAGGCGGTAAAGCCTGCCCGTGTAGTTCATCATCAAGACAAGATGGAGAATCTGATCAAGTAACCTCTTTAAATAGAAAGTATAGCTCCTACTTGCTATTTGTAAAATAACAGCTAGGTTGCCTCAAATAATAAAAATTAATTTATTTTATTTTAAAAAGAGTAAACCAAATGATAAAAGTTTATAATTTGAATTTTAAATATTTATATTTATTTTAATAAAAATAATATTTTTTAATTTAATATTATTAAATTGTAATTTATGTAATTTTTTTTTTTAATTCATTTTATTTATTTATTTATTTATTAATCTTTATTTTATTTTATTTCTATTTATTTATTTTATTTTTATTTTTTAATTAAGAAATTTTTTTATCTATTTTATTTTTAATTTTAATTTTATCTTATTTTATTTTATTTCTATTTATTTATTCATATTTTATTTATTTATTTAAATAATTAATTAATTTATTAATTTTAATTCTTTTTAATCTTTTCTTATCATAGCATTTAATGATTACTTGTACTTGGATTATAAAAAAAATTTCGTAGTTTATTCTTATTACTTGTACTTTGGATTATATTTTCTTTTTAGCTCGCTTATTCCTATTACTTGTAGCTGAAAAAAATTATAAAATAGTAAATTGCTATTGAGCTCATAAAGACACATATTATATTTATTATAATGAGAGCTCTTAATAGCAACAAAGGTACATGTATTATATGGATGGTTTTTTCTGTCACAGGTCCACACAATGACAAACTGAGACAATGAAAGAAACAAGGATGGCTGCTAACGCAGCAAGTCCCTGCCTTAGGTGTAAAACATGTCTTTACCTGCCCAGTAGAACAAAAGCAAGATAAACCAAAGTTTTTAACGTGAGAACAAAATAGGAAATAAACATATAGATTATATTATAAAGTATATGCCAGTTGTAATTATATGGCATCTCATGGAGATCGATGCCTATAACCTGCCCATAAAGCCAAGATACACGTAGGGTATTTTCATAAAAAAATTAATGCAAATAATGAATAAAATTAAATATCGACATGTATAAACACGCTAAGGTTTGCATGTGGGACAAGTGGTTGTAAAAAATCATTTTAAAATGTTTGGCGGAGATTGTATGGAGGCTTGTTTGGTTCATGGTTAGCTGCTTGTCCAGGAGCCAAGGTTCTGAAGTAGTACTTGAGCTCCTAAATCCAGTTTAGGCATGCGGTGTCTGGTCTGGAAAAGATTCTGGCAGGCTGTGGTCATGAGAGCAAGAAGATGATGGAGAACGGTGAGGAACCTGCTTGTCTAGTTGATTTTTGGATGGCTGAGACTGTGAAGGAAATTAAAGAAGAAGAGATGACAGATGCCCCTAGACCTCCACATTCTGATGATACTGAAATTGGAGGATATATTTTTTGACTTTTTGTTTGCTGCCCAAGACACATCTACATCTTCTTTGTTGTGGGCTATAACATTATTGGAATCCAACCCAGAAATTCTATAGAAAGTCAGAGAAGAATAGAGAAGAATCAGGCCTGATTTTAATGCGCCCATTTCCCTAGAACAGATTCGAGAGATGAAATACACAGAAATGGTAGTAAAAGAAGTTGTCAGATTCCGCTCGCCTCCAACACTTGTGCCTCACATTGTTGTTACTGATTTTCCCATAACAGAGAAGCATACAATTCCTAAAGGCTCATTAGTCTTTCCTTCTGTGTTTGAGTCATCATTTCAGGGCTTTGTAGATGCTCATATGTTTGACCCAGACATATTTCTCCATCCCGTCAAGAGCATCAGATTTACAAACGAAACTGGCTTCCATTTGGCGCAGGTCCTCATCAGTGTGTTCGACAAAGATATGCTCTTAATAATTAAGTCTTATCTTGTTTAATTCTTCAAATTTGTTCAAATAATTCTTCAAATTTGTTCAAATGCGTTGTGTTCTAACAGGAACAACAAGTGGCTTTTGTAATTTTGTTGTTGTTCGCTTTTCAGGTGTGAGCATTGATTTTGGGTTTTCATGAAGAACACCACCACCACCATTTGGTTTCGGATTTTCATTCAGCGCACCATTTCGTTTTGGAACAAGTGGCTTTCGTACTGTTGGCTTTTCAGGTTTAACTTTTGATTCTTCATTTTGGTGAACAGCAGCATTAGCATTAGCATTTGATTTGGGCGTTTCATTCAGTGAAACATTTGGTTTTGGTTTTGACTTTCCATTGGGTACAGGAGGAGCAAGTGGAATTCTCGACGGAGGTTGACGTTCTGACATCAACAACTTCTGCAGACGATTGTCTTTGGTTTCAATTTCCTTCTTCTTCAGAGATTCCACCACCATTTCCAATATTCTCTTCTGAAACCATTGTGCATCGATCGAATTCTGTGCGCAGAGACTTATTTTTGTTCTCGAGGCACCTTTTGGCCTCTACAAGTTCTGAATACTGATTCTGTAAATCAACAAACTGCCTCTCTTTCTCGCACGCAATGACCCTAGACGATTCAAGATCCTTCTGTAGAGAATTGGATGTTGTTTGCATTTCCCTCACTCTGCCTTCAAGTCTTACCTTCTCTTCCTCTGCAAGTAAAGTTCTTCTATCCAATTCAGTTTGTAAGGACTTGTTTTCCTCCTCAAGGATCTTTTTCCCCAAAGGGATAGAAGAAAGTTGATCTTCTAAACTCTCTAACTCGCTCTTCTTCTCCTCTGCCATGGCTGAAAGCTGCCCCTTTATATCAGAGAGCACCACACGAGGACCAAAATGGAGGAATCCTGGACGATAAAAGAAATGGCCAAGATCAGACGCCATTCAGCGAAGCGTGTGACCTCATTGCTTCTGATAATTGGTATATCGGCATCTGGTATGCCGGAATCCCACTCAGAACATACGTTTGGGTCGCCAACCGGGAAACCCCCGTTGGTTCTTCCGCGGCCCTGCAATTCACAGACAATGGCCAGCTTCCCGGGGAGTAAATTTGGATTCTGGTAATCTGGTTTTGATGCAGAGCAGTGACGGTGGTGTTGTGTGGGAGAGCTTTGAGAATCTGACGGAGACGTGGCTTCCGGGGTTGAAGATCAAAACATCGAAACAGCAGACATGCAAGGCGAATCCAGCAGTTACACATGTCAAGATTTGACTGGTTCCATGCGCGATGGATAACTGTTTCTCATTGGCTGGGGTGAACAGTGTTTGCTCACCCCAAGCCCGCAATGGAAAACGCCTCCGGCGTAACAAGGGTTGTTTGTATTGAAATTGAATGGTATTTAATAAAAGAAAAGGGTTTTATTGATAAGAAAATTTAGGGTTTTGTAAAGTTTGCTAGTTTATAAAATATTTTGGTGTTTTTTCAAACATGACATGTTTTTGGGAGAAGGTTGTGTCTTACGGAGCGTATATTAAAAATCAAATTTTTTTTTTGGTGATATGGAAGATAGCCTTATGCAATAGGAAATCAACTATAAGGCAGAGGAATGATAGAAGTCATGGGTCACAAAGCGTGACTAAAAAAGACTAAGAAAATGGATTAAAAATAAGAGGTAAAGATTGTTGTCGTGTTTAAAGAGGTTCAGGCCGTAGCTGAGGAACTGTGATGTCTAGCAGAAGACAAAGATTCCCTAGCTTTGAGTTTCATTCAACAAACAATGGATGAAACGATTATGTGCAAGGTAGAAAAAGCTACAACTTCCAAGGAAGAATTTGAAAAAATAATTTTGTGTAAGGGGGGGTGACATGCAGCAGCAAGAAGTGTCACAGTCTGTTGAGTTAGACGCAGATTTGAGAGTATATGAACAAGACTCTGAAAGGACAACAAAGCTTGGAGAATCCCACTAAAAAGTGGAAAATGGTCATGAAGACTATAAAATTGAAACCCATTATGCAAGCATGCATATGGATGAAGAAGATGCAACAAATGTTGCAAAGAGAAAAGTTGAAGCCTTTGTATGTGAAGCAGAGCAAGAGCATATCAATGCTCAAGCACTCCACTGTAATATAGATGATGCAGATGATGGTGAAACCCATTATGTAAACATGCATATGGATGAAGAAGATGCAACATGGATTGCAAAGAGAGAAGTTGAAGCCTCTGTATGTGAAACAAAGCAAGAGTATATCAATGCTCAAGCAGTCCACTATAACATGGATGATGCGGAAGATGGTGAATCCCACTGTGATGAAACACATATGGATGATGAACCCAAAGTTAGATGTACATTGGTGAATCGAGACACAGCTGATGAATTTGGTAAAGCTGAAATTGTCAACGAAATTGACAATGAGCACATGCATGCTCGGATATCCCACCATAGGGTGGATGAACATTATGTTGATGATATGTGTTGTTTCTTTTTTGAAACAAGGATTTATTATGGTAATATGGCTAACATCATGTCTGATGAAGCATTGAAGTTTGAAGTTGCTTTTGTAGCAGCAAGATATGAGGCAGTTGGAACTGTTCATGAAGCAATATGTGATCTAGCAATAACTGATGGTCAAGAAGGGGATAAAATGATTGAAAAGTTTTTTTGAGAATATCGACTAACGACAGACAACCTTCTTGCAGTGGAAAAGAAGGTAGGGAAGGAAGAGGTAGAGCAGGAAGCTCTCACTCAAGAGCATAATAAAGATGTTTTTAACATTGTTTTTGAATGTGCATGTACTCAAAATAGCATGGGAGCAGAAGTTGAAATCAAGGTTGTTAATAAATTTGATGCAGATTTGAAGTTCATTGAAGAATGGATTTAGAAGCCAATTGAACAAATTGATGTGAGTCTTAAAGAAACAAATGGAATAAAAGAATTCAATGAAATGGTGAATAATGATATTGAAAGTGCAGATTACATGACGAAAGAAGCAGTACCTGATGATGCATGTGAAGAGATAAGATTCTGTTATAAAGAAATATGGCCGAAAGAAAGTCAGGAATATAAGCGCAAGAAGCAGAGAAAAGAAGACAGTTTGAAGATGTTATGTTGTGGCAACAGTCCATGGTTGAACGAATATTTGAAGAGGAAGGTGTATAAGACCATATCAGATTTTTTTTTCAGCACAAATTCAAGACAAGTCAAAGAAAAATTGCAACAACAACAAGTGAAGAAAGCCTATATCAAGAAAGTGCAACAAAGAATGAAGCAATTTCGTGGATATAGAATCTTTAAGAAAAGAAAAGAAAATGCAAAACTATAAAAATTTTGAGTCACTCTAAGCCTAGCTGAGACATAGACCAGCATGAATATTTGAGTGATAATTGAGTCAATTTCTATTGTAATCCTAGAAGGCATAGTTAAGTCATGTTCGAGCTATGTGGAGTCATATGGTCGTAATTAAGGGGGAGTGTTAAAATAAGCTAATTACTCATGCATGAAGAGTTTTCTATATTTAGAGAGTCGGTTACCTAAGCATTGAAAGCATTGAGTCAAGTCGAATTTAAGTGATAGATGAATTTAATGAGTAATTGCATGTCAAGTTATATTAGGCGAGTCACTAGTCGAAAAAGTTTAAATACTCTTCATTGGATTCATTGTAATAAAATGTGAATCAATTTTGTGTAATCAATAAAAAAAGAGCCACAGTTGATGTTATTGTGTTAATTATATTGTTTCTCCTCTCTGCCTTTCCAACATTTTTCTAACCCTAGAAAGGGGATACCAACGTTTTTCCATTGAATGATAATGACTTCAGACACATTTTACATCATTGGGTAGCAGATCAACGACTTTTGTGTAGCTGTAACCATTAGTTTACTGAGGTTGAAGTCATATTTTTGTTCGAGTCGAACACACCGTAAACACGGGCCATATCAAGCACGTCTAAAGGGGCCAAATTCAAGGCATATATAAGCCGCGTTCTTTGACTCCGCCAAGGTTCAATGAGGATGAATTACAATTTAAAGAGGTTGCATTAACTACATGTGAATTTTCTTTGCCAAGTGTTGAGAAAATTGCAGATAAAAAACGCTGAATATCTCTAAAAACTAAAGCAGATATCTTTGTTCAAAATGTTGAGTGCATCACTGCTGTTACATAAGAAGTGATTGTTTATGTGATAGATCAAATTGAGGCCACAATTTCTCTTATCTACTAGTCGGATTGTCATCTGACATAGAGCCATTGAGATAGTTCTATGTGGTTCCGATTGCAGGATGAAGACGTCATAAGGTCCAAGAGTGTGTGTTTGGGGGTCGAGTTTCCATCTGGGGAGCTGACAGAAAATATGTGAAGACTGAATTTACCCAGTACAATAGAGTCAAGATACCTCTAGAGAAGGGAATTGTCACTACATTTTCTGGGTTGAGTTCGTCGTTCATGAAGTCGGTACATGGTAGTTCCCACCTTTCCTATAGTAACGGCACCACCAAATTCGTAAACCCATCGATTTTACATGTGCGAGGCTACCAAGACCATGGGCCGGATACCCCATGATTAACATGAAGCAATTGAAAGCAATTGTTGGGAGCCACATCACGATCAATTGAGCAGTTTTTGAATACTAGTTTGACTTGCACTTGTAGGATGGAGTGATAAGGGTTTAATATATTAAAATATGTAACAAGCATACATACAAAGGGTTATACGTAATAAAAGAGAGAGAGAAGAAGATAGCAAGGAGGGTTTAATTTCTTTTTGAAAATTTCTTTTTGAAAAGGGCTTTGATTAGAAAGATAGTTTATTGGGAGTAGTTTCCAAATTAAATTTAAAAAAAAAAGGGAAGGAAGGAGGTGGGACAATCATTTCTATTATTAACTCTAATTATTCAAGTTTGTACCTACATTATCTTGCGGTTGAATCTGCTTAAGTGAAATATTTGGGAAGGCATGATTGACAAAATATTGATGTAATCTCTCAATGAAGAATTAGTGAATTCATGCATATTTTCCTGCTTTGGTATGTGAGAATATGGGTCGTCTTGAAGAGATCCTAGAAAACACCCATAAACTTCTTGATGAACGAGTGAAAATATATGATCCTTTACGCACCAATACCTCCTTAGACCAAAATAATGGTCAAGGAAGTATACCTTTCTCGTAAAGATTCTAATTCATTCTGCAAAAGAAGCACCCATGGGAAGCAAAGGAAGGACATAGAAGAGGGGTTAGTATCTTTGCACTTGGATCTAAATTGCAACAAACAAATTCAATCATAGACCTTAATAATTTGGAAGAATTAGACATGTGTTTGTCCGGGGTGGGGCAACCAGAATGCAAGAAACTTAGTTGGGCTCTCAAGCCACTAATGCTTGCATTGATATAACCCAAACTCTGGGAGCATTCTTATGAAGAGGTCAGATTCACAATTGCCTCTTATCTCAGCAGGATCATAGCTTTAACATTACCTCTACAGCCTTACAATAATGATATCATGAAGGAGATATTGCAACTGATAGTAGAATCCCTTCAAGAGTTGAACAACATCATGTTTCTTGCCTTTCAGAATGGCACAAAATCTTAGAACTCATGATATAGTTCAACTTTGGCACCATACTGAATTTGGAATGTGACGACTTAGTGTTCCAGAAATTTTACACCAACATTACATCAGCCCATCCAATGTACCATGTCAAAACAAGCATGCAAAATATTTTGTCCTTGTTCTTAAAAGGAGATGTTGACATTTGCAAGATACTAAGATCCAAATTGTTGACCATTTGGAGAAAGAAACTAGTTGTATCACCAGCCACTTATGATTTAGTCGAAAATTTGGTCATGCAAAACATAAAATTGCTCAGGAGGGTACTAAATAAGAAGGAGTTAAAGAAGATTGATGGAGGAAGCAAGAACAAAGGAAATAAAACCTATAGCAATAATGAACTAAGAAGGAGGGGGACCTTGGGCACTTAACCATTCATGTACACGTGATAGCAAGGAGTCAACAAGGAAAAAACAAGAGGAGATTCCTTCAGATCATGAGGGGTCTTCCATAGTTGTGTCTATTGATTTTCAGGATAATGAGCAGCAACATGATATTATCAGGAATACTTACAAGATGACAAGCATTCATAAGCGCACGAGGAAATTCCACCTAATGGTGTTGATGAGGTACACTCCTATACAATTGAGTCCATAGGTCTCCAAGAGCATGTCCTTAAATAATATGAGCAATCAAGTATAGAGAGCAGTCCACCAATGCATCTATGTTCGACAACTGGAGAGGATGAACAAAAAATTGTCTTCACATATGGAGGAGGCCACGGAGGCTTGAGTAAGGAGCCAACAATAGTAAACCAACATGATGAGCATGATCATGAGGGTGAGCATGACATACATAGTGTGCAGGATGAACCATTCCCAGAGAGTCGGTCAAAGGTTCAAGTTGAATCATAAGTGAAAACAGGTATAGAGACATTCGGTAGGGCATCATAATCGCCAGTAGAGGAATTTCGGGGAAAGATCACACATTTCAGGACAAATCTTATGATGTTGAAGCGGAGAGTTTGGACAACCCAAGAATCTTTCTTACATGAGAACATAAAAACTGAGGAGCTCATAGGGCTATGTGCCGAGTTAACAACCAAGTTGTCTAGTGTAGAGGAACATCTAAAGTCCCTCACAAGGCAGCGAGAAGAACTGTATAGTTGGGAGTTCCAGAGCAACCCTCTACAGGATTATATAGATAGGGTATACGACACTACCAAACCACCTTTATACATTAGGGAGAGTAGGGCAAAGTTCTCCAAATGGATCATGTTGGGTGACTGAGTGGACCAACATGAGTTAAGCATTGGGAAACATTAACAAAGTATACTTATTCCATGTGTAGAAATTCATGGATTAGATCCTTCTCATGAGATGGATTGGAGAAATATTCTGAGTTGGAACTCTATTGATGGGATGATTCCTATGAGGATACTCTTAGCCAAGGGAATAATGTAGCTTGGGCCCTTAGGCACGAGCAGTGATGGAGGGTTGAGATGGTATCATAACCCACAGGTCCTATGACTTAGGTGGCACTGGGATCTAGGTCAATATATTGAGGGCATGATTGGCTGAAGGATTGTTTGGGATCCAGGGATCGAAGGATCCATTCATGATCATTTAGCATGTAGGCATGGAATAACACACTGGATTGTATGAGATCTTAGTATCAATGTAAAAATGTTTCTGCTATGGATAGAAATGGATTGTTTGATGGCAAGCAATCTTTGGGCAGGAGGATTTGTAATATTCCATTTTCTTAATATCGTCAATATGGACGGAATCTGCACATGGTACTTACCATGGTATATTCCTTTGTTTTTTGAGGGAAACATTAAAATAAGGTTTCTAGAAAGTCTATCAAGCCTATAAAAGGGGATAGGAGCTAGGCATTTGGGGCATCTTGAGTTTATCTATCTTAATCTGTCTTGTTGAGAACTTGGAAAGGCTAGTTCTAGTTTGATCCCCGGGACAAAAGCCCTGCGGGTGTAATATGTCTGGTGGATCTATCCAAGGTCCATGATTGTGCTTCAGGGTCTTTGTTTTCTCTTTTGATGAGCAGCTGTGCATGCCATTGCAAAGGCTCTGATATTATTATATGGGCATGTACTATTTTCTTCAGCTAATAATATAAATAAAGGTTGCATTTCCATATCTCATTTGTGTTCTTGTTTCTTGCTGGTTTTTTTTTTTTATTAGAACACTAAAGTGTGCTAGATCCATTGAAAAATCTTGTGTTTGGGATCTTACAGTGAATTAGGGTTTTTAAGAGTTCGAATGGATAAGAGATAGGCATATGATTCGTAGTTGAGCAGATTTGGTTTCTTATTGAGGAATGTTGTGGTGGTTGGATTGACTTGGAACAAGTTAGATAGCTTGGAAGAAGATGATCAGATGGGGTTGGGGTGAGGTTCATTGTTGTTGCAAAAACTGGAGGATGTGAGGAAGTAGATGCAGTCCAAGTGCATTCAAACTAGGAGGGGGTGGGCATGGGTGAGGACACATACACGGTTTGAGTGTGCACAATCAGAGATGGAGAAGGTGTAGCTAAAGACAAACAAAATGCAAGTGCGTGCAAGCTGTGAAAAAGGGTATGGGAAGAAATAAGGAACTTGATGGGTAATTTTATTTTATATAAAGCAAAATTATATCAAAATTATTTTTAAATTTCACAAAATATTTAAATATTTATGTAAAACTATTAAAAAAAAATGTATCTCTATATGTGATTGAGATGTTGAAAAAATTCTATATTTTTATGGAAAATCATACATTAATTAAATTGAAAACTCTTTCCAA
Source organism: Pinus albicaulis (assembly GCA_034641835.2). Lineage (NCBI taxonomy): Eukaryota > Viridiplantae > Streptophyta > Pinopsida > Pinales > Pinaceae > Pinus > Pinus albicaulis. The sequence goes on along the minus strand of CM076575.1, from coordinate 618,229,866 downwards.
ACCCAAGTGAAAGAATATAAATTATATTTAGCAAAATAAGTACAAACTTAACAAATCTTTTAAATGCATTATTCATGGCTTAACCATTGAATCTTCTAGATTTAATGCATTATTCATGGATTTGGCCATTAAGTCTTCTAGATTTATTAGTGATCTATCTCTATTATTAACTTTTAACTCCAACTATCATATTTTTTTACTTAAAAAATCTTTAAAATGCATTAATCATTGGCTTAGTCATTGAATCTTCTAGATTTAATGCATTATTCATAAGTTTGACCATTGAATCTTGTAGATTTACTATTCAGTATGGTATCTAAATTGTTAACTTTTAACTCCAGCTATCCTATTATTTTAATTTAATACTTTTTTTCTGTAATATTTTCCAAATAATTTGATTTTCTTAATAATTTATTTCATTAAATAATTTATCTTTCCATTTTTCTTTATAATTATTTGTTTTTAAATTTGTTTTCGATACCTTTAAACTTTATAATTTTTAGTTTTTTAATTTAAATTAAATTATTCCAAAATCACTGATGTTTAGTGTAAATTATTTATATTTAATGTATTTATAAATTATGCTTTGCATATTTGAAAATCATGAAAAAGCAATTAAAATATTTTATAAACAATTGTGAATTACTGTCAAATTCTCTGCGAAAACTTATCATGTGAAAAAATATCATTCAATCATTTAATAGGTTTGAGGTCAGATTATTCTAAAATCATTTATATTGGTATACCTGATAAAGATAAGATGATTTATATTTAGCGTATTTGTATGTTTTGAAAATTAATGAAAAACCAGTCAAAATATTTCGCAGACCACAATTATGAATTGCTGTGAATATCATTCAAGAAATATATTTTATAAATATTATTAAAAAAATATATTTTATAAACCATTATAAATAACTACGAAACCCTCTTTTCTATTCTAATAATCACTTGTTTGGTGTGTCGTTAGATAAATATTAGATTATTTATTTATGTGTGATGTATTTATAATTTTATATTCTAAAAATCACTTGTTTAATATGTCCTTAGATAAATATCAGATCATTTATGAGTGACGTATTTTCAATTTTCTCTATATTTGACCAATAGTGAAAAAACTCTTCAAAATGTTGAATATTTTTTATTTTAAAAATTACTTGTTTAGTGCGTTTTTAGATAGATATCAGATCATTTATGTGTGATGTATTTATAATTTCCTATTTAAAAATCACTTGTTTGGTGTGTCTTTAGATAAATATCAAATCATTTATGTGCGATGTTTTATAACTTTCCATTCTAAAAATCACTTGTTTAATGTGTCTTTACATAAATATCAAATCATTTGTAATTTTGTTTGTATTTATAATTTTGTTTATATTCGATAAATAGTAAAAAAACTCTTCAAAATATTGAATATTTTATAAATAAAAATGAAAAAATTTATGGAAAATTATTCTCATTAAAGTAATTTTTAGTTCGTATAATTATTTATGGAAACTTGTAGAAAGTTACTAAATGTTATTAAAACACAAATATATGGAAAAACATATTTTTTTCGCACTCACTGCTACAGGAGGGCATCAAAATGTGCCCCACAAATGAGTAAAAAACATCAAGTTACTTTTCCTAAGTGAACTTCCAATACCTTAGAAGCCCGTCACCTGTTTTTTTATTGCTTTTTTCCAATATATTTTATCCATTTTTGTGAGTAATTATATTGGAAATAATGTTTTCGTATGTTATTGTGAGTCTAGAAGTGTGAAAGTTCCAATACTTCAGAGGAGCCAACTACTTAATTTTTTTATTGTTTTTTTCAATATATCTTATCCATTTTTGTTATAATTGTATAGGAAGTAATGCTTCTATGTGACATTGTGAGTTCAGAAGTGTTAATTTAGAAATAGTTGTTTTATTATGTATAAATTGCATTAGCTATCTAGATCCACTTTTTTTAGGATATAGATTTATAGAAATCAATGATATATATACTATAAATATGTAATTATTGTGATCAATAACATATGAGTGTGATTTGTATTTTTCTATTTTTCTAATATGGTATCAAGCTACTAACATGCTCTGAAGCCGTTATTAAATTAATTAAGTGGGAAGCTCTAAAATGTGGTGAAGAAAAGCATGAGATTTCAGAGTGGATGTGAGTGCATGACCAGATCAACAAATATGACATACATCAATGTTGTTGTGCTTTTCAATATTTGTCACATGTAAGCATTAAGAGAGAGTATTGGAGATAATGCTTAGATGTGTCATTGTGTGTTCAGAAGTGTTAATCTAAAAGTAGTTGTTTTTCTATATATGAGTTGTATTAGCTATCTAAATCCACTTTCTTAAGATGTAGATTTGTCCAAGTCAATAATCTGTATAATATATATGTAATTATTGTGATCAATAAAGTATGAGTGCAATTTGTGTAGTGTATAGCTTTCTCTCACTCTATCTCTATTTTTCTAATAGAAAAAATCTAACTATTATATTTTTTGTGTACATTAAAAAAAAAAAACCTTACAAATTACACAGTTAAACCACAAGGTTCCAAACAAAATCCTAGCCAAATAAAAACCTACAAAATTGATTAAAAAAAAAAAAACATACAGCTTGAGTGGATCTAATGATTAAGAGCATGTGTTTCCTCCTAAAAAGTCATAGGTTCAAAACTAGAGGGGATAGAATATATATACCTTGCTAGACTTAACCTTGAAATCAAAACTAATATTAATAATAGCAAATAATAATAACAACAACATTGATTTTTTTTAAAAATTACTAGTATCCAACATCCAAATATGTATAGTATGGTCTTCTTCCTCCACTTGAAATCACCATCCCACCCTTGGTCAACCTCAAATCATCAAATTCATAGTTATAGTTCTATTTCTTTATGATTTTGGTGATTGTTACTTCTTCCACCTCAAGAATAAATGCTCATTCATTTTTATGTTTTTGTGATTTTGGTCATTGTTACTTTTTCTATATTGGAGAAATATTAATCAGTAAAGTTTGTTTCTTTTTGGTTTCAAAAATTAATAGAAATTTGTTACTATTAATGAATTTGAATTGAAAACAAAAATTAATAGAAATGTGTTACATTGATGAATTGGAATTGAAAACAGGAAATTACAAATTTCCTTAATTTCCTGTAATATTTTGTGGAATAAAGTTTGTTTTTTTTATTGGTTTCAGAAATTAATAGAAATTTGCTACTATTCATGAATTCAAATTGAAAACAAAAATTAATAGAAATTTTCTACTATTGATGAATTCGAATTGAAAACAAGAGATTACAAATTTTTTGTAATATCTTGTGGAATGGAAATCACACTTTAAAAACACATGCAATGACATGCAACTATCAAAACCACAAGAACACAATGATTTAGAGGGGAATATAACTATAAAAAAACACTTCATATGAGAATATTCTTGCTTAAATCCTGATCCCCTGCTTACAAACCTTGTCTGACCAACACTTAGCCAAAATATGCCTCTGTTGCCATGCAAAACCTATACACTCAGAGAGTATAATTGATAATTACAATGTGTCTTTTTCTCCACTCAACTTGGGGAATTCAAATTCCATCCATGATTGTGTCTATTTTTAGTTGATTGACTAGTTAACTGAGATAAGTGACTTAAGTCTTAACTACTCAAGTCTTTTTTCCGTTGATTGACTAGTTAAGAGATCAGTGACTTAACAATAGTCTTAACTACTCAAGTGACTTTCCACAGACTCAAATAATGACTAGAGCTTGGTTAATTGAGTTCAACTAACAATAAGTCAACTAGATTGCTAGATCTTAGCAATCAAATCATGCAGAAATATACTTCTATCCTACAATCTAGAATTCACTGATTTAACTAGTAAACACGGTCATGTCACTATAGCTAACTGCAATCCTAGTCATCATATTGATGTGACATATAGCTAACTAACTGCAATCCAAGTCATCCTGTTGATGTAGAAAATCAAATTTTCTCCATTTGACTAGTGTTTTAGTCAAATAAAACATTTTCTTGCTACAATTTCAACAACCATCAACTACAACTTAGGTCCTTGTTTTTTTTTTTTTTTGGTAAATTAGGTTACTCAATATTAATTCGAGAAAATCTAAACATTACATATTCTACAGGCGGGATTGGCAAGTTGCGCTTAACCAATCCCAGCCTTAGTTTCTCGGTTTCAAGGCTGCCTCTGCGAAGGAAACCAGCCCAGAAAGTACTTGAGACAGGAAATTACAAAATGCGCAACAACGTTGATGTATCTGCTTAGTTTCTCGGTTTCAAGGCTGCCTCTGCGAAGGAAACCAGCCCAGAAAGTACTTGAGACAGGAAATTACAAAATGCGCAACAACGTTGATGTATCTAGATATTACAAAATATGCAGAAACAAGGGTATAGATTGAGATGCCCTGGTAGTAGCATGCTTGACAAAAACCATGGAAGAACTGAGCAGCTTCGTAGTCCTCAATCTTCATCTTCATCATCACTGTGGAGGACTTCCTCTTCTATGGGGCATGCGTACGCCTGTGCAGCCACTTCCTCAGAGCCTGTCACTGGATGCCTGGGTTTGGGGACAGGTGCGCAGAGGATGAGGGACTTCGGATCCTTAGCATCAAGTGTCCAACTGCCTTCAAGTGTCCTCCACCTGAGCCGACAGTGGATCAGTCTTGCGAGGAAGAGGGTGCGCCTGGTGCGCGATGGTAGACTTCCGGGGGCCGCACCTAACTCTCTGCACAGATTGCACTGGAACTTCTTCTTCTTGCTCAGGATCGGGGGTATGTCTCGCAAAACTGCCAGAGGAGGAACCTTCAACAGACTCCAAACGGTTGTCCGCTCTGCGGTGGTAATGTTTGGGGAGAACCCTTCTCTGTCCACCTCGGATGGTTCTCTGGCACAATCTAGGAGCCATTACACGATGAGGCAAGGGAGAGGCTTCAAAGGAAGGGTGCGCAATAAGGGGACAGACAATGTCGAAGACGAGGGGAGCGGAAGGGCCAGGGATGAGATGCGCAGACTGGGAAGTCGCAGCCCAGAGGGGTCTGCACAGCGCAACGCTTGGCAGAGGGCTGCGCGGCGGTCTAAAGTCTGGGGGGTGCCAAAAATCATAATCAAAAGGAAAGATAAAAGGAATTTATTGTGAGTTTATTGGGGCTAAGGGCTCATCCTTTTATAGTGTCTGAGACACATGCGAGGGGGATGGGAATGAGTAAGCCTTGCACGCAACTGCGTGCCATAACCAATTTCCTGAGCAGGCTCGAGGGAAGAGTGATCACTGATAGTCAGTTCAATCATGTTAATCATTTATGGTGATTGTTGCAGAGGGGTAGCTGTAGAGGGTAGTGTTGTACTCAATGTCTCATCATCATGCCTTATCCCGTTTGTCTCGTGCGGATGGCTAACGGTTTGAGGATCCGCAACATCTCATCATCATGCCTTATCCCGTTTATCTCATGCAGATGGCTAAGGGTTTGAAGATCCACAACAGGTGAGACTCTGCGTAGAAGATCTCCATCCTCAAGGGTGTGGGAGAGATGATTATCATTTGTGCCACTTCTGTCACCCGCATATGGGGCACCTTAGGTCCTTGTTACTTCTTCTACCTAGGAGAAATGCCAAACAACCACGTTTGTTTCCTATATTTTTTTGTTGTTTCCTCTCTATTTTTGTTTCCTATCATTTTTTGTTGTTTCCTCTGTATTTTTGTTTCCACTATATTGGTCACCAACAACATACACTTAACCATTCACCGACACTTTTCCTCTATATTTTTGTTTCCTCTATATAGGTCACCAACAATATACACTTAACCATTCACCGACACTTTTGTTGAAAATAAATTAAACAAAAATAATTAATTTAACTTAACTCATATTCATCAGCGTTGTGAAAAATATTTCGTTAACATGCAAAAGATTGCAGTGTAAAAGATTGCAGAGTTTTATTTTACAATGCAGATTTCAAAATAAAAGATTGCACGGTTTTATTTATTGCAGAGTTTCATTTTGCAGATTTCAAAATAAAAGATTGCAGAGTTTCATTTTACATTGCAAATTTCAAAATAAAAGATTGCAGAGTTTTATTTTACATTGCAGATTTCAAAATAAAAGATTGCAGATTCCAAGTCAATTATTATTCCAAGCCAATCCAAATAATTGACTTGGCTGATATTCTAGTATTTCATTTTCCATTGCAGATTTCAAAATAAAAGATTGCAGATTCCAAGTCAATTATTTGTAATATCCCGAAGACCGGAATTTTCAATAAATCTAGCACCTCTAGCTGTTCCAACTAAAAATAATTGCGATAAAAACGCAGAACACAATGAGATCTTGAACTGCAACACTTTATTTATATTATTAGCTGAAAATAAAATACATGTCCATACAATAAAATTGAGCTCTTGCAGATGGCATGCTTGGCTGCTCATTAAAACAGAGAACAAACACTGAAGCACAATAGTGGACCCTGGATAGATCCACCATACAAAATTCACCACGGGGTTTTCGTCCCAGGATCAATGCTAGAACTGGCAACGCCAAGTTCTCAATCAAAACACAATAAGATTGATAAATCAGAATGAATCTAAATGCTTAGCTTCTCTCCCCTTTTTAGGTTTCATGGACTTTCTAGAGACCTTATTTTATTATTTTTCTCGAAAACCGACAACTAATACCACGGGAAAATACCACGGTAAGTACCATGGATCGATTATGTCCACTTTGGCTAGATCAAGAAAGGGAATATTACAAATCTTCTTGCCCAAAGATTGCTTGTCCTCAAGCGATCCACTTCTATCCACAACAGAAGCATTTGTACATTGATACCAGGATCCCATACAATCTGATGTACCCTCCATGTTGAATGGTCTTGAATGGATCCTTCGATCCCTGGATCCCAAACAATCCTTTGACCAATCCTTTATTCAATGGATTCTCCTAAATCCCAATACCACCTAAACCCTGGGACCTGTGGGTTATGGTACCATTTCAACTCTCCATCTTCGGTGGTATTTGGTATCACCCTAGTTGGTCTTATTTATGAGTGGATTAAAAGAGAAATTTTATGTGTTGTAAAAAGGGTACAACAGAGCAAACATTACCTTTGCCAAATTATTGGATCGAGATTTGTTGGGCCATATCTGTCCATTCAAAGTTAAGAGGCCGAAATTTAAATCATCAAGAAAGGGAATCTATTCCCCCATTTGGAAATGAAGCCTTTCTAGTCCATGAGGTTGAGACTTGTAGATTTAAGTTTTCGAGAAGACGATTTCTGCTAATTAGCTAAATCGTTCAAAACTTTAGAGATCCAATATTAATGCAGAAATGACTTGATTCACCGTGCAGAACTAAGTTGAGGGACCATAAAATTAAACTACGAGCATAAATAGGTCGACTCCTTATTTGATTTGTTGCAGGTCACATTCTAGCAGTCTTGGGCATTCATGGTTGCATACCACACATTCTGGCAGTTGAAGATCGTAAGTGCATACATTCGGGGATCGTTAAGGTGCCATATCTTATGAGTTCAAAGTCATCAACATACCATAACCTTATGCATATTTTTATCGAACATTGTCAGGGTGCCGATAAAAGTGGTGGACGTGGAGGGCCGACATCTAAAACAAGACAGCGCAGCAACCCAGCAAAACCGTGGAGGACGCCAAGGCAGCTGAGTGACAGTAGGATGACGTCCCTGCAGGAGAGAGGAAGCCAGCAATCTGCTGGTAACTTTTGCACATCACTAGAAGGCATCACACTCTGTAATATATTCCCCCCCCTTTTGCGATTTCAGCGTCCAAACACGACAGGAGGAATGTTGTCTCTCCTAGCAACAGAAGGACCTCCGATGAAGAACGCACATCGGTGCAATACTGCGTCAACATGAGCCAAGGTCATAAATGGTTGTTTGTGGCAATGTGTCATCCCTAAGGTTTGTATGCAGCAACGAATAATCGCTGTGATAGGGCTGAGTTTGGAAGCGTGGAGGCTGAAATTATCTACATGATTTCATAAAATTTGTTGAAGAGAAGTCCGAGAAAACTCCAGGGTCAACAACTATAACCTGAAGCGAGCTATCTATGAGCGCATCTATAAATAGCAGTGGACCATTGGGCATACGCGAGTTTCTCTCTCAAGAGTTTTAGGTGCCAAAGATTATTATTCTGCTGAGGTTCCTGGTATCAATGTACAAATGCCTAGCTTCTCTCCCCTTTTATAGGCTTTATGGACTTTCTAGAGACCTTATTTTATTATTTTTCTCGAAAACCGACAACAATACCATGGGCCAGTACCATGCGAAAATACCACGGTAAGTACCATGGATCGATTCTGTCCAATTTGACTAGATCAAGAAAGAGAATATTACATTATTATTCCAAGCCAATCCAAATAATTGACTTGGTTGATATTCTAGTATATAAAAGTCCATTCTAGACTCTCCTAATATTCTAGTATACAAAAGATTGCAGATTCAAAAATAATTGATCAAAGATTACAAATTTCAAAATATTTTGCAAAACCAAATAATTGACTTGGCTGATGGATATGTTTCTCTATCAGATTTCTCAGATTTTCTGAATATTCTAATATGCAATCTTTCCCAAATATTCTAGTATGTAAAAAATAGCAGATTTCAAAATATGTTGCCAAACAAAATAATTGACTTGGCTGATGGGGCTCATGTCCATAGGATTTCCCAAATATTCCATTTGGATTCTCAGGAATATTAAATCATACTTACGAAAAATATTCAGAAATATGGCTGTGTCGCCTTTGCTTCGCCTCCATCCACTGAATAATAAAAAACTATTTCCATCTATAGAAAGAAACAATTTCGAGAGGATATAAATTTAATATTTTATCTTCAACCCAAATTTAATACAGTTCATTGAATGATAATATAATAGCCACACACACACAAAACTATTCTTCTCGGACAAGTATTTATGGCCGGGCTCTACTGCTTGAGTGAGTGTGAATTTGTGAATCCACAACCAAACATAAGCCACTTTGTGGCCGGTACTCATTTTGAGGATTATGTTATAAAAAAAAAGAAAATTTAAAAGATCGTTCGAGACAAATAAGCACATTGTATTAGGCCATGATGAGTTCATTTTATAAAACCGTTAAAAAAACAGGCCAAGTCATTCATATTAATTGATAGCTATCTTACAAATTTTAATTTCGTACACTGAAAACTAAAAAGTGGCACTATCTTGCAAATGTATGTTAATTTCGTACACTAAAAAGGAAAAGTCTCTTTCCGATGCATTGAGAAAAAAATCTGTCTTTCTGATATAGTGGTTTCTCTAAAAGTGTATGGTCTTTTACGATATGGCAGTTTTTCATCCAATATATCTTTCTCTTTCACGATAACAGTTAGTGTACTGGAATTTGATCTAATATTATTTAAAATGATGACAGAGGTTTAAATGACTGGTTTAATTAGATTTCAAGTGGGTATGTCTTTATAGAACGGGGGTTAGCCAATTGTTTGGCTTAATACCGCATTTTTCTAAGAAAGAAATGAATGAAAGAGGGATTTTAGCGACGTCTACGAGACGAGACGAGACCAGACCAATATTGCATTTTTCAATAAATGCATTAGAAGAATTTTGAGATTTAAAATGGATTTCCTAAGTAAATAATAAAATAATTGTTAAACCAATAAGATAATATTTATGAATTTGCAATTCACTTTTTGCACCACAATCCATGCAACTATAGTTAAATTCAATTCAAAAGTTGTACCAAAATAAAATTACTAAAAAAATTGTATTGATGTGACTATAAATAAGAATGAGATTTTGAAGAAAAATTCATTATCATTGAACAACTAATACATTTGTACTTTGTACTTAAATAACTTAAAATAAAATATAAATATAAATTCTTAAATTTTATATTATATGTTATTAATTAAAATTTATATTATTTAAATTGTATAATAACATCTAATTAATATACCATATAAATATAATATAATAAATATATATGGATATGCATTATTTCTTAAATACGAAATGACAATAATATATTTTTATTTAAAAAATATGAAATAACATTTATTATGAGTACTTTATTTTGACTTTAAAAGTACTTAGAGCACTACCATGGTTAACCATGAGTTTTTATGCACTATTGAGAATGTGACATGTAAGTACCTTTAATTGAAGAAATGCCACCTCCTCAACCATTAGGGATGATGTCATCTCCTAAAATGTGATTGGTTCTCATAAAGTGAATTTTGATTGTACATTTTCCTTAAGAGTCTCATTTTAGACCTCAAAATTCCCCTAATGAATGAGGGATTTTAATGAAGACCAAACCAATACTGCGTTTTTCAAGAAATGAATGAAAGATTTTAATGAATTTCATGAGACCAAGCAGTCTAAGGGACCTAAGAGTCGATTTTTCAATGAAAGAAATGAATGAATGAGGGAATTTAACGACGTCTACGAGACCAAACTAGACCAATACTGCATTTTTTAAGAAATAAATGAGGAATTTTAATGAATTTCATGAGACCAAGCAGTCTAAGGGACCTAAGACTTCAACCCATCAAAAATTCTTTCTCCATCACAAGTTCTTTCTCTAAGACTCCAGCCCAGCCCATCACAAGTTCAAACTTTTCTCTAAGACTCTAGGATGTTCTTTCTCTAAGACTCCAGCCCAAGCCCAAGCCCAACCCATCACAAGTTCAAACTTTTCTCTAAGACTCCAGCCCAGCCCAGCAAAAGTTATTTCTCCATCACAAGCAAGTTCTTTCTCTAAGACTCCAGCCCAGCCCATCAAAAGTTCTTTCTCCATCACAAGTTTTACAAGTTCTTTCTCTTAGACTCCAGCCCAGCCCATCACAGGTTGAAACTTTTTTCTAAGTTCTTTCTCTAAGACTCCAGCCCAGCCCATCACAAGTTCAAACTTTTCTCTAATTCTACTCCCTTGTTATGAATGTTGATTTTAATGACAAATTCTACTCCCTTGTTATGAATGTTGATTTTAATGACGTCCACCAAACCAAGCCGTCTTGTCATGAATCTTGGTCGATTTTAATGACATCTTGTCATGAATCTTGGTCGATTTTAATGACATCTTGTCATGAATGTCGTCCACGAAACCAAGCGGTCTTGTCATGAATCTTGGTTGATTTTAATGACGTCCACGAGACCAAGCAATCTAAAAGACCTAAGAGAAAGGCCCATCACAACTTCAAACTTTTCTCTAATTCTACTCTCTCAACTTCAAACTTTTCTCTAATTCTACTCTCCTGTCATGAATTTGGACCAAAAAGTTTGCAGTTTTGATAAGTCTCACTTCCTGGAACAACTTGTTCAAACAATTTTAATCTGATTAAGAATAGTTTTAAACTGATTATGAATATCCTCATAAGCCCGACAATCCATGATGTAGCGTCATTCTGTTTCTACCTCTCCTTTCCTACAAAAGATGCAGATTCTTTCTTCCCACTTTTCTTTTGGAGTTTCCCAATCTTTTCTTTTTCTTTTGGAGTTGTCCCGGTTCACTTTTCTTTTGGAGTTTCCCAATCTTTTCTTTTTCTTTTGGAGTTGTCCCGGTTTCGCATGGAATCTTCTTTTGGATCTTCTTTTGGAGTTGTCCCTGTTTCACATAGAAAGCTCAGGCTCAATCATAACAGGCAATCTGAGACTTTCTTTTTCTTTTGGAGTTTCCCAATCTTCTTTTAGAGGTGTCCCTGTTTCACATAGAAAGCTCAGGCTCAATCATAATAGGCAGTTGTCTAAGCCTTTCTTTTTCTTTTGGAGTTTCCCAATTTTCTTTTGGAGTTGTCCCTGTTTCACATAGAAAGCTCGGGCTCAATCATAACAGGCAATTTTCGCTCAGGCTCAAGCAATCTTCTTTTGGAGTTGTCTATCAAGCAATCTTCTTTTGGGGTTGTCCATCTACCTGTTTCACATAGAAAGTTTTGGAGTTGTCCATCTAGAGTTGTCCATCAAGCAATCTTCTTTTGGAGTTGTCCATCTACCTGTTTCACATAGAAAGCTCCTGTTTCACATAGAAAGCTCGGGCTCAATCTTTTGGAGTTGTCCATCTACCTGTTTTAGATAAAAAAAATTGGAATTGTCCATCTACCTGTTTTACATAAAAAAATTTGGAATTGTCCATCTACCTGTTTTACATAAAAAAATTTGGAATTGTCCATCTACCTGTTTTAGATAGTCCTGTTTCACATAGTTTTGGAGTTGTCACATAGCTCAAGCTCAAGCTCAGACTCAATCTTTTGGAGTTGTTTCACATAAAAAGCTCAAGCTCAAGCTCAATCTTTTGGAGTTGTCCAATCTCTCTGTTTCACATAAAAAGCTTCACAAATTGTCCATCTACCTGTTTCACATAGAAAGCTTCACAAGTTGTCCATCTACCCATTTCACATAGAAAGCTTCACATCTTGTTTCACATAGAAAGCTTCAGAATGCTTCACATATACCTCATAGAAAGCTTCACAAGTTGTCCATCTACCCATTTCACATAGAAAGCTTCACATCTTGTTTCACATAGAAAGCTTCAGAATGCTTCACATATACCTCATAGAAAGCTTCACAAGTTGTCCATCTACCCATTTCACATAGAAAGCTTCACATCTTGTTTCACATAGAAAGCTTCAAGTTGTCCATCTACCCATTTCACATAGAAAGCTTCACATCTTGTTTCACATAGAAAGCTTCAGAATGCTTCACATATACCTGTATGTGGACATAGAAAGCTTCACATAGAAAGCTCAGGCTCAATCATAACAAGCAATCTACCTGTTTAACATAGAAGGCTCAATCATAACAGACAATCTCTATAGGCTAACAAGGCTCAATCATAACAGACAATCTCTATAGGCTAACAACCTGTTTAACATAGAAGGCTCAATCATAATATGCAATCTCTGTAGGCCGACAGCTTGGATCTGAAAGTTAAATGAATAAAGAAACCATCATGCGCATTTACCCAAGGCTCAATCATAACATGCAATCTCTGTAGACCGACAGCTTGGATCTGAAAGTTAAATGAATAAAGAAACCATCATGCGCATTTACCCAAGCTCATACATTGAAGTATTTACATGAATGAAGAAGAAATCTTGAAAATTAAATCAGTACTCCACATAAAAAAAAATTCATAAAACTTTCATAACGTATTCACATAACGTATTATGTATTTACCCAAGCTCATACACTGAAGTATTTACATGAATGAAGAAGAGATCTTGAAAATTAAATTAGTACTCCACATAAAAAAAATTCATAAAACTTTCATAACATATTCACATAAAGTATTATGTGAATGAATAAGAGATCTTGAAAATGAAAAGTACTCAATATTTAGTTTAAATTTCATAACAATAAAGATCTCAATGAACATATATCACGATACTTGAATGAACATATATAACAGTCTACCCTAATAAATCTCACTTTCATGAACATATATAACAGTCTACCCTAATAAATCTCACTTTCATAAACGTATTGTGACTGAATAAGAGATCTTGAATAAATCTCACTTTCATAAAACTTTCACAACGTATTCACCTAACGTATTATGTGAATGAATAAGAGATCTTGAAAATGAAATCAGTACTCAATATTTAGTTTAAAGTTTAAATTTTATAACAATAAAGATCTCAATGAAACTTTCATAGCGTATTCACCTAACGTATTATGTGAATGAGTAAGAGATTTTGAAAATGAAATCAGTCCTCAATATTTAGTTTAAGATCTCAATGAACATATATCACGATACTTGAATGAACATATATAACAGTCTACTCACGATACTTGAATGAACATATATAACAGTCCACCCTAATAAATTAGATCTAATTTATATGAATGAATATCTAATTTATATGAATGAATAAATCTCTAATTTATATGAATGAATAAGAATAAGAGATCTTGAAAATAAATTAGAGATCTTGAAAATAATTTATATGAATGAATAAGAGATGTTGAAAATGAAAATGAAATCAGTACTCCATATTTAATCAAATTTCATAAATTTCATACTAATAAAGAACTCATCATAAGATATAAATATCATAAATTTCATACTAATAAAGAACTCATCATAAGATATCACACAACTTGAATGAACATGTATAACAGTCTACCCTAATAAATCTCTAATTTGAGAATTGTTAGTAGAATGTTGCGATGCTTTTTGATGTGAAAAGCAAAAATATTATAGCAGTCTACCCTAATAAATGCTTTTTGATGTGAAAAGCAAAAATATTATAACAGTCTACCCTAATAAACCTCTAATTTGAGAGTCGTCAGTAGAATGTTGCGACCATCTTTGATGTGAAAAGCAAAAATATTTTGAAGTTTTATACCTGACGATGACGACACAATCTTGCAAGGATTATAATCTCTGGCAACAGATGTTCTAATGAAGACTTCTGGTGTCACAAGTACCAGAAGCTCTTTAAATCATAAATCTTTGAATAATAAATTGAAAACTTCTATATGAAAAACGGTCATTATATTTACGTGGTATGCAGTGGCAAACAACACTAATAACTGTGGTCGCTGGTCAGAGTGATGAATCTAATTTATTAAAAAATAATTAAAAAAATGCATCCTTTGTATTTTTTGAAACATTTCTGGCGTTTTCAAAGTAAATGCATCCTTTGTTTTTTTTGAAACATTTGGCGTTTTCAAAGTGATAGTCTGTTAAAATTGGGATGATATTTTGCTAGAAAAATCCCAACAATATTTTTTCAAAAGTGAGATGGATTGGCATTGCAACGCATAAGCTTATAACATAACATCAAACTTGTCCTGCATTTTGATTTTGAAAGGGACCAATTGCAATGCATTTCTTCCAACATCATACTTGTCCAGACTTTTGATCTTGAAAGATCAGTTCTTCAAGGTCACAAGTTTAACAAAAAACCAAAAGGAAGAAGACCTATTATATACAGTCCATCAAGAAAAGACTTTAGTTTGGATAGTAACACTTCTATTCTGGTTGTACTGGTGTGTAAGTATAATTTGGTACAAGTTCAACTCTGTTATATAAGGCAGCCTGCATTGCCACCACAGGATCACAAATTCCAAGTTTGTAATCCTGAGTAGCAGATTCCAATTTGTAATCCTGAGTAACAGATTCCAAGTTGTAATCCTGAGTAACAGATTCCAGCATCTCACTAACATCGTTCTCTCCACCTAAAAATCCAAGCTGCTGGGGAAGCCGAAGATTTTCATTATGAGCGTCCTCTCCACCCAAAAATTCATGCTGCTGGTGAAAACGAAGATTTTCATGCTTGTTTTCAGAGGCTATTTCCACCTCTGTCACGACAGTTGGCTTTGCTGTGGTTTTGATAACAGGAGCTGGCTCATATACCTCTGACAAGGCAACTGGAGTTCGTGGTGGAGGTGAAGATGGCTGTGAAGAAAAACCAATATTCATGTCAATATTCATGTCTGTAATTTCATGTTTTACTTTTGTTGCAGCAACGTTTACGTTTATTTGTGGACGTGGCATTTTAACGCCAGGTCCAAATACAGCTCCTTTGAGAAGTGTATCTCTTCCTCCAATCTTAACAGTAATGAGATATCCCGCAGGAAATGATCCATCGAGTATTCCATGGACAGTTTGTCCAACCAGAGAATCGATACCCGGGCCAGCCGATGAATTGTCCCCATTTTCATTATTTGGTTTTTGTGATTTATTGTCAAATGAGGAAGGAACACTAAGAGCTGCAATTTCTGCCGGTAAAAGAATTGTCTCATGTTTACGCTTGTGACGACGCTTCTTTGTAGAAGTTGGCATGCTTAGGTCGGTGCTTTTATCAGGGTTCCCATCCATAGCTGTGTCTGGCTTCTGCCGGCGGCGGCGCTTTTTTGTGGAAGTTGGCATGGTTGGATCAGCACTCTGATCAAGGCTCCAATCCATATTGCCACTTTCTGAAGTGAGTCTTTACCAATTATTTCAGCCTTACTTCCTGCAAAAGGAAAGCTAAAAAAACCAACGTCAGCAAAAGGTTTTGTTCTGTTGGTTGAGTTTCCAATTTCAATCCATTTACATGGCGTGCAGAATTATATAAGAGATAATAAGACCCAAGTGGTTGTGTCCATTGGTTAAAGAAAAAGAAAAACTCATTGCCAGGACAAACTTTATCAATACTAGTTATCCAAACCATGCGGGCACTACATGTATCTGAAATATCAAGACTATTTATCCCAAACTATTTTAGCACTGCGAGTGTCTGAAATAAATAACCCGAGGAACTGCAAAAACCTACATAAGTAGATATGTCAAGCCCACATCCTCAAGGAGCTATTTTTTATCAACTAAACGTGGGCATTGAGCAATCTGTAACTAGGAATTTGATTTTGGAGAGAAGGGAATAAATTGAGCTATGCTGTTTAACACACAACCTTATTTACATATATCTCCAAAACGCAGCTTAAAGTAAAAGCTGCCAGTAAGTGAAGAACTAATACAAATAAAAATGAATTGGATTCGCAAACCTGTTTCACAACACTATGAGCAGAATTTAACATCATAATCAGTCGCACGCCTCAAAGAGCTGAAGACACACTCATAACATACAATATATTTTCACAGTCTGTTATTTGACAATTATGTCTCTGAGATCCAAGAAGGAACGATTGTAACTATAACCTGCAACATGTCACCTATAAAAGTTGGATATTTAGAAGTCGATCCAAGAAGGAACGATTGTAACTATAACCTGCAACATGGCACCTATAAAAGTTGGATATTTAGAAGTCTGACTTTATAATGAGTCGCACACCTCAAAGAGCTGAAGACACATTCATTATATAAAATATATTCTTCCTGTCTGTTATTTGACAATTCTATGTCTCTGAGATCCAGAAGGAACGATTGTAACTATAACCTGCAACATGGCACCTATAAAAGTTGGATAAGCCTGGATAGCTGAAGCTTCTGGTTTAGGCTAATCGCACCTATAAGAGTTGGATATTTAGAAGCCTGGATAGCTGAGGCTTCTAGTTTAGGCTAATCAAAAGTATGTAAGTGGGGGTATAGACAGCAAATAGTGTAAACGAGCAATTTTCCAGTGAAAGTTGCTTGTTTTAAGACCCCAGAAGAATGCAAACGAAGTATGTCCCACAAATGGATCTCAATCTCTGAAAATTATCTTTGGTTGATGGATTATGAATAAACTACATTCATAGAATAAGACACTAGCATGTAAATTGTTGAATCTGCCTTACCATTTCAACAATATTGAACTTATTTAAGATATCGGAAGCACTGCTGAATTGATTAGTATTGCAAGAGAAAGGGGGGCATGTTAGTTTGGAGCCATTGTTAGGTGCATCTTCCCATGCCATTGATGGGAATGGAGTGTTTCGTTTGAGTGGTGGATTCAGAGTTGCTCAGAAACTATCCTAAATCACAACAGACTGATCACAAAGCAATCTAATCTCTATCAGAAGAGAAGCCCTGGCTCAAATCAATTTGCATCAACTAAAAAGTGAAACAGGAAATAAGAGAAAGAGCATGAAATGAAGGAATTTTCGTAAGATGTTAGAAGACAGGCGTAGACGGAGGAACATGTGGTGATGAAATGTAAGAGGAACCTATAAGTCAGAAACAAAATATCAGCAAATACATATGCCAAGAAGTAAGAATCTGGTAAATCATTTACATAAATGACATCGCTTGGCCAACGAAAGAAAATCTTCATTTAAAAAATGAAGAATCTCAAGAATGTGGAAGAAAAACAATATGCCGATTTACATAAGACAGTTGTCCAAGTTACGCTCTGTAACTTTCCCATCCCTTAGGAACGACAAATATAAACAAGAATATGTTTGGATATTGCCGAAGAATATTGGAATTCTAACCCTCTTACATGTCTATAGATACTTAACCAGAAGACCGAACTTGGGTATTCAGTAAAGTACAAGGGAAGTTACTAGGGAGAATGTAACTGTAATTCTCATGCACATGTAGTATATAATATATATTGCTCAGATCCGAATTAGAAAGCTCTTACACTTGGATAAGCCTCCTTCATCGATTGAGCAAACTGAGGTCTGTGGTAAAGTTCCCTTGAAAAATACCCATTATCTCTAATTTTGTGATCATTCAAATAGCGCTATTTGAATAATAGACTTGCCACAGCATGGAATATCCAACTCGAATGAAACTACTTGCCACAGCATGGAAATTTCAAGGGATATGGAATTCTGAAACATCTTACAGTGAAAGACAAGGAAACAATGGAACCTGAAACCTTTTTTACACAAGGATTTAATCGTGAACTAAAAGACTAAACCACGGTCTTGGGCAAAGTATCAACAGTCACCAGTTTCGTCATCCTTCTGCTAGTTTGCATACCAGACTTGCTACAGCGTGGGAACGGTGGCGGGGAATGTAACTCAAAACCCACACGAAAGATTGTGAAACCAAGGGATGAATTCAATGTTCTGTGTCTTAGAAAGCCCTTTCTATGTCATGACATGCTAGGAAAATTCCATTTCTCCAGTTCACACATCACTCATTGTTAGTTTTGCAAGCATCCCTCTCACTAATAGATGGGCTCAAGTTGCATAATCTCTAACTGCAAAGCAATGGACCTACAAATTGAGCTCGAGGCTGTTAAACATTCACTAAATGTGTCAGAAACCCCACAGGTTTACAAAACAGGAAACTTAATAGTTTCTGCTTATGTATATCTTTCAAAGTCATCTTTGCTGTTTTAATCCGAAGTGTGTGTGAGAACAAGTATACTCTGTTCTTTATAATTTCTTCATCAGATCTGTGTTCATTTGAATATCTTCCACTTTTCAGAATCATAAATGACACAGTCTACACGTTTTGAAATTACTTGCACTGCTGCACATTAATTTGAAAATGTTGATATCAATCTAAAAGAAAAAGGAAGTATTGCTAAGCTTTTCCTGCTGAATGGCAGCAAATAAGCTTTTGGAAACATCTTGAGACCAGAAGAATGGATAAACCCAGCAAGTTATTCCTATGACTACATAAATAAACTTTTAGGAACATGTTCAGCCCAGAAATATGGATAAACCCAGCAAGTTATTCATATGACTATACATAGTAGGGACATGAAGTTCACATTCCTCAGGCAAATGCTAAGCAGAAGGTTTCAGGTTTCTACATATGGCTATTGCACAAGACATAATGAAAAACCCTATGAAAAACCAAGATGACAATACATTTCTAAGCTTTTTGATCTAATTCATTGACCTAACTAGTCGCAGAGGAACATAGCACCAATTCCTCTAAGAAGAGTTTATATCCATTTTATATCCATTCAACAGCATACAATATCAAAAGGAGGTGGTTGCATATGCTCAGAAGAACAGAACACAGCAGCAATTCCTCTTAAGTAAAATCCCATACCCATTCAACAACACAAAATATAAAAGCACATATGTTACATTATGATCTGAGAAACATGGAAGGATTCAGAAACCAAACCTGTGAATCAATGGGAGACTGTATATTCTTCCTACCTCGGAACTCCAGAAGAAGCGCACATAAGCATTACATGCAAGAATATAGACGAAGTATACATCATGCATCGTGCGGATATATAGAGACATGGCGTGTGGAAAATGGTGAGTCGAGGATAAAAGAAATGGGAGGATGGCTGTATGTTGTCGAGAAGTGTGCCTACTTTTGAAAATTGAAATGAAAATTTCATCAAATTGTTGGGAATAGTTACAGTGCAATGCAGAACCCTGATCACCTGGCATTGAGGAAGTTGTCTGTCTTCTCTACAGAAGCCCCCCCAAACCCTATATTTTGGGCAGAGTGAATCCATGTTTAATCCAGAGCTGAATCGACAGCAACCGTATCTTTCTGGGCAGAGTGGGGTCGAGTTCCGAAACGTGTTCGATTTTTAAAGTTGAAATGTGACTGGTTGCCCTGAGAATTGAACACGGTTAACTTCCACAGTTCCACTAAATTTCTTGTGAACAATCGCCGAGTTATTTTACTAACTTTTATCATTCCTTTCGAATTTCGCACGCTCTTCAAGGTAGACAGAAAACGAGGGGAGGTCTATGCTGTCAGGGCCAGCGCATCTTCCAAGTTACAGTCACATCGTCGCTCCCTGATGGCTGCAATTCCATTTGCACTCAGACCTGATATGCACCCAGTTTCATCTCGTGTCTGAAGAATATTTCCGTGGAGTTGCAACCGGTTCATCTTGTATAGCAAGAAAATGTGCATGAACCGGACACCATTGTGTTAGCATTCATTTGCATTTGTGTTACTGTCTATTCAATTCAAGGTTAAAATACCCCTTTTAAGATTCCCATCCTGCTAAGGTATGGTGTAATTATAGTATGTTTTGTAGTGTTTGGTGAAATTTTTATAGTTAAAGGTTAATTTTTGTGGTTTAAATTGAGTTTTTGATTATACAAATAGATCAAAATACTTTTTTAAGATTTTCATGCGGCAAAGATATTGTGATACTATAATATGTTTGGGAGTTTTTGCTAAAGAATTTAGTGAAATCTTTTAGTCAAATCTTAATCTTTATTTTTTATATAAATTAAAAATACTTTTGATTATTATGTTGCAAAGGTTTTTATAGTATAATATTTTTTTTAAGATTCCATGCTACAAAGGCATTGTGTAATTATAGTATGTTTTGGATTTTGGTACATTATGAACATTTAGGATGAAAATCACTTTCTCTTAAGAGTCCTCTGGGTACAACCACATTAGAGTACTGATCTTCCTAGCCTTTTAAGATGTCAAAATTATAGTGAGCTTGAGAGGCTTTTCTCCAAGCTTTTTAAGCATAGGAATAAAATCTTAAATCAAACTAAATAACTCTTTTCTTTAGGTCCGATAGACCAAAGATTGAACGTTAACCATCATCATCATGATCAATGAGTTTTTTTTAATCAAAACTTAATTTTTATTACTTTAATTAAACTTTTAACATATATATAAATCAAATTTAAGCTATAACTCAAACCTCTGACTCCAATCAAACCTTACAAAATTCTGTACTCTCACCAATCCTACAAAACTCTGTACAAATTAAACCAAAGACTATACAAAAAAAACTCTAAACCAGATAGATCAATAGTATCGATGCAAACATATATGAATTTATAATCTTCGAACTGTCCAAATCCAAGTCACTGTTGTTTGCAGGTTTATTCCGTTCAACAGTTATTTTGTGTACTGTTTGGCTCTAACATCATCCTGTGTTGGCCCACAAAAAACTTTTTTGATACTTCATATCAAAAGTTTATATCAATGGATATCCTGATGCAATCTCACAAGTCACAGATTCATAAAGTTCGTTGCACGTGAGGCTAGTGTGCATTTATGGAAGTAATGGGCTTCGCCACAGTACTTTTTATCATTACTGTACCCGTTGGGGATGTATTATTTCTAGCATTGCAATTTAATGCAATAGAAAGTAAGTTAGTTTTAACGGCAACAGTGTTTCAGCTAATAAATGAAGGGGACGCATGCTAAATTGGGAGATTATTATTTTCTAGGGTATAGGTTATTAAATATTGATGGGCAATATATGTTTACTGTTAATAACAATATTTAATAATCTGGTGAATACCAAGATGTAATAATCTGGTAAACATAACCGTATATCTTCACCATTAAATTTAAACAGTAACCTTTGATAATCTATAACATGAGAAATATGTGTTGCCGATAAATTGACCAACCCTAAGCGTGGAGCAAGCTTCAAATACTAATAACAGCTAGAGTGGTGTTTGCCGCTTGCGTTTCAGAGTGTATCGTTGGAATAGATACATGGGGTGTGGGGATGTTGAATATATGGTGTATTCAGACGTGTCTATATTTCATGATCTGTTCAAGCACATTCTACATTTTTATAATTCACAGCTTACAATGCAACGAATTTCCCTGTGACATAAAGTGAAAGAAAAGTAAACATCGATTAAACTTGCTTACGAAAAGGGTAGTTGTTAAATTGAATTAACAGTGAGTGACTAATCCTGACTTGGTTTATTTTCTTATAAAGTTAGTTGGTTTGTTGTTTTAAAATCAAGTTAAATTATTCATTTTTTTGTTTTATAATAAATGTTAAAGTGTACATACACTTTATGTAATTTTAATTTCAATCCATAACCTCTTACAAAAAAATAACATACTCTTAACGATTTCATTTTCAACTTTCCACTACCAATTATCTAATCAATCATTTCTTCCATTAAAATATATTTTCGTTAATTATTAGTCCTTGCGACTAAGGCAGGGACTATAGTAATCGAAACTGATGTATCTTATTAGTCCCTGTGGCTAAGGCAGGGACTATAGTAATCGAAACCGATGTATCTTATTAGTCCGTGCCGCTATTATTCCCTGCTTAAAAATTTTAAAGCATAGTTTTGTTATATATTATATTTAATCTATTTTCTTCATCCAATTAAATTTAAATTTTTTCCTGTTGACGAATGAGGGCAATTTTCATCTTGTTTGGCCTCATACCGAGGCAGGTATGAGGCTAAAGTTAAGACATAAATGATAGACAATGAAACTTCGAGGCTCAGAGGAAATAATGTTAACATTAGTTCTAAACATTAAATTAAACATTAAATGTTAAATGTCACAAGTGTTTAAAAACTATGTCTTCCAAAATCAAATTAAATAAAAATTAAATTAAAAAGCAAGGTCCCTGTTAAGCTCCCACCGCTTCTCTATACTGCTAACAGGTGCCATACACCTTAATGCTTGCCATCATGCTAGCCATCAAGGTGTGAAGGCCACTGTTTGCTCGATGCAAAGCTTGTAGAATCTGTTCGAATTCCAACTCAGTCCGCTGCTACTACTGCTACGGTTCCTCGATTCTCATGAATCCTTTCAACATTGGGACTTTCAGGTGCACGATGGAGTTTTCAGAGACGATGAAAGAGTATTGCAGAGGTAATGTTTGCAAGCAAATTGAATTTTATTTCAACTATGTAATATTGAAAAACCAGGAAGATGTTATTGAAGTTCTCTAAAACTGTAAAAATCTTCATCCCGTAACTAAAGAAATTCTTATTGTAAGCAGCTGCGTTGAGGCTATTTCTATGAGGGTACTGACGAGCATTTTTGAAACAAGATATCAGCAAACGAAGGAAATTCTATGGAGAGTTGTGAGAACTAGTGTTGTTTGATAGGTAAGGTCTTTAATTTCTCTGTTACTGAGACTCTTGACGACATCAAATTTGATATTCAGCATTTACAGCAGTTTCAGTGGTGATTCTTGGTAAATTTGGTATCCATGCCTCTTTAACTTATTAATATAAAGTATTCATGTTGTTCTAGTTCCAAGGTTTACCCTCACTGTTGAAAATGCAACAAGATGATGGAGCTTAGTGAAATGAAGTCGCCTTCACTAAGTGGGCCCGCAGGCTATTGTTGGCGCAAAGTCTATTTTTAGACTATGTCTATTTTTAGACTATGTCTATTTTTAGACATACGGAGCATGGTCTAGGAGTTGCAGTATGCTATTCTTGGATGATTGGTCGAGTTGGTAAAAATAGATGGACCTCTATTTTTAAACATACAGGTCGAAGTCTATTTTTAGACTGCCTGTCTAAAAATAGGTCAGTCAAATATTATTAACCCTTAATAATATTTGGACTCTAAACTTCAGTTTATTCTCTTACAGCACTTTAGTTGGAGCTACGGATGTGGCTCATGCATCTGACAGAAGGAATTACGCTATTCCTTGGGGTTTGGTGAGCTCATGCATGGTTGACTTCAGTTAGGACTTTAGTGGCAGAGTTTGGTGGAGTTGATGAGACAGTTGGTGGAGTTGTGTTCGGTTTAACTTAGTTGAACTAGTTGTGTTTAGTTTAACTAGCTAATACAATAGTAATGAGTGGAGTGAATTAAATATTATTTAATTCACTAATTATTAACTCATTATTCAACTCAAGAACACATCAGTTCACTACAGTGCATGGACAGTTCAGTGGAGACCAGTGGAAGAGGTAGATGAAAGGGTGAGTTTGCTATTAGTTGCGACAGCAGTTGTGCATGAGATTGGCACAAGCATTGGAGGAGATTGCCCATGAGGATTGCGCAGTTGAAGCCAAGGAGATTCGAACTTGGATCTCTCATTGAACCAACTTGGATTGCGCAATAGAGGCAGGCAATTAGTGGATGAGTTTTGAACCTGTGACTTGTTCAAAACTGAGCTAGTTTTGTGTGTAACTTTTGGAGACAGTATTGAGTACTTGTGAGAAGTATTGTACTGAGATTGTTACATGTTCTCTTCTATTATAATATACAAATAGCTGGGGGTTTTCAGCTATAAGCTTTCCCCATTACATATTGTGTTTATGTGCGCATGCGACTGTTTCTATTTCCGCAAATTGTTGATCAATTGTAGAAGAGGTTATTGTTATGCATGAATTCGAATTAATGTGTGACCAGGATAATCTCAGTGGATAAATCTTCATTATTCAGAAAATTTCTACACTCACTGCGACGATTCTTCTGTATACAGGTGTACACAAATTCTGTGGTCAGGATTGCACCCATATTTCTGTTCTTGTCTTAGCAATTCATCTCTGGCATCGCAGGACTAGATCGGCTATGCTACTGAGCTAAGGTAACCCTTGGCTCTGGAAATTCTAAATTCCACATTCCACTATTTATTACTCTATTCTATGGTGGTCGTTTTATCTTGCTTATATATATGTAACTATTTACCATGAGTTTTTGAAGTAGGTATCCCCGCCACCAAAAAAAGGTTCATCAAGTTTATTATGTTGCTATCGAGGATTCTCGATTTCATGTTTTCATCCTTGTCGTGACAAGTGAGATGCCTAATTATGGCCATAACACATAACACAGAAACAGGATGCGAAGGTTAAAGCGAAAAACCTTATGAAACGCGACGAAGGAAGCGTGGAATTTGGTTGCAGCCGCGCCATTTCCGAATAAATTTGTGTTCAGGAGACATATCCTGGCTAAATAATTCACCATCATTTCACAGCATTAGTCAGCAGGGTTCACAGATATGGGTACACCAGTGGGAAAAACACTTGAACCGTGCGCTAACAGATTGCCAGAAATACACCTTATTAGCTGCCCCGTTATACCTCGATTCTTACCAATGCCCCTACCCTCTCCTTCTCAGATGCCTAATTTTCCCAATTTGCTATACATTGAGTTGTCATAACCTGCTTTCTAAGCTGCCCAATTTGTTAGAGCTCGGTTCGTACCAAGACTCCCTACCCACATTCTTAGCTGGCGAGCTTGAGGCAGCCCATGGTGGCAAGGATGCCCCGCCCATTTATCCTTCTCCCAACCAGCGGGACGAGCTCTTCAGGTTCACAGTGCACTGAAGGTTGACAGTGTGCTCGTTGTTAGTACCTCATTTACAATGTGTCTATATCAACCAGCTTTTTTACCAGCCCAGCTAGCAATGTAGATTTCGTGGCATCCTGCATGTCTTGCATGGTTATTTATGGGAATGGAGCAGTAAACCCTGTGGGCTTCACGTGGGTTCCACACGTCGTATGTCATAATTTAGAATTTTGATTTTTCAAATAACTTTTTTCATTTACAATGTAATTTATTATTTTGAAAAATAACAATGTGATACCTGCCATCATTTCGATTGTGCTATCCCCTGGAGGTTCGCAACTGCAGATGGTGTGGTTCTATTTTCAATTTATCTCAGCATGACAAACAGGTGACCCTACGAATTCTATGCAAGGTTCAACTACTAAATTCTTTCCAGTTATCATCCCTATCTCCCATTCGCATTATTATTAATCTTTCTGTTGCATTATTGTTCAGGCACTCCTATTATTTATATTTTTATGCTCCCAGAGGTTAGTTTTTAGTTGAAACCCCAACCAAATTTTTAACAAGAATCAACATTTTCTATTTTCAAAGTTTCCAGGGAAAAATTCTCTTCAGCCTTCGACTATTCTATCCCATTCACTTGTCATGAGAGTTTAGCGTTAATGGTTCATAGTAGCGGTAATTACAAGGTTAAATTCCTATTTTTCTGTGATGTAACACCACTGTAGTTTGTTTCCATTTTCGGTAATGTAATGTAATATTCTGTAAAAACCCAAAATTCCGTTGTTGTGAGAAAGCTTGAGATTTCATAAACCCGAACTTCTCGTTGCAACCAGTTGCAAGGTCAGTGATTATTCATGATTGTAACCTAGCGTTTTGATTATGTGTACATTATTCTTTGTCTTGGCACATTGCTAATACCTTATTGGTGTTTTTTTTTCTTCATTTCATTCTAGTTTATATACTGACCTCCAAGCTAGCGAAAATGGAGGCTTTGTGCCTAATACCGCACTATATTCCAGTCTTTGCACAAGTGAAATGATCTCATTATATTTTTCGTTTTGTTTTTATTTTGCTAAGTCCATGAAATTATTTGTTTAATTGCTTAACAAATTCCATTGTTGTTCACGTTTGATCATAGATGCAGGTGAAAGACAAGCCCCTTCGGCTTCTTCTTGGCGACCATAACCCAGGTCTCCTTCCTTTCATTAGTTCTGACTCCTTTATTTAACAGGTTGTTTTCGGTTTTTTATTGCCATGAAGTTTGTTGTTGTGCCTTTGTTAGTGGCGTGAGCGATTTTGATAAACATGACACCCTATACCTCTAGTTGACAGTCATGCGGTGTATGAATACTTCTGGGAGGTTAATTACTGTGTAATTAAAATATATCTTGTATGGTGATATAGTGTAAAGATTTATTCCTCATTAGGATAATGTATGACTGCGTATAAAAACTCGAGTACTATATTTCGATGGGACTTAGAAGTTTGTAGGAGTTTAAAATCATTTTCGTCACCAATCTTCTCCTAGATGAAGTTTTAACTTTAGGATTGTAATAATGATCAAATTTTAATGCAATACTCACTATGTGAGTTCTTAACTATATCTATAGTTTATGCGACATCCTGTACGAATTAAGTTCTTGAATTGGGAACGTTTTGTTCCTATATGCAAAGCATGCACTCTTCAAATCGTTTAATTCTATTTAACTTCTTGTATTGCATGTGTAGTAGATAATTGTTATTTTGATTTTTCAAATAACTTTTTTCATTTACAATGTGCAAATGACCAGATTTTTAAGAATATTTTCTGGTTGGATTAATTTAAGTCGTGGTTCTCTGGTTGAAGCTGTTCGGATGCAAAGATGTACGCCAGGGAGCCTGAAGCTTAACTCACTGAAGCTGGTTGATCAAACTTTCAAAGAGTTGAGTTCTGAAGCATGGCCTGATCTAAACCTAGCTGTTTTTAGAACATTTTCAGGGAGTTGAATTCTGAAGCAAGGCCTCAATTCTTTTGGCATAATCTGGCCATATTCTTTTGGCATAATCTAGCCATATTCCTGGGGCCTCATTGCATGCCAGCAAAGAACAATTATGCCAGGTCTTCAGGAAAGGTAGCTGTTTGCATTGCAACTTCTGGTCTTGGTGCCACCAACTTGGTAAATGGTCTTGCGGATGCATTGCTTGACAACATTTCTTTGGTTGCTATTACTGTATTGTTTCCTTATTTGACAATGTTTAAGTGTGGCTCAAAAGTGTTAAGACAGTTTGCATAGAAGCTTTAGAACTTCACAGGACAATACTAAGGCAATTCACTACTCGAACTTCGGCTCAAGGCAGGGACTAGCTGCCTTGCAGCCATACTTGTTTCTATAGTAACTATATTCTTCATTATTAATTTCAATAATTTCTTCCATTATTATATACTTTCATTGATTATTTATATATTAACTGTATTCTTCATTGTTAATTTCAATTTTAATTTTGTATTATATTTTAATAATATGTTAATTTGAATTTTATTTATCATTATCAAATATTTTTAATCATAATATTTATTTAATGTATAATTTCAATTATTTTTATATTTAAAAAGAATTTGATTATATATTCTTTTCTTTTTTTTATATAGTTTACTAATCGGGAGATCGGTGACTACTACGTCCACAAAATATTTGTATCATACCCATCTACCTGAAGGGATCACTTCCTAGTGCTCCTATAGGGTCAACCACGTAGCTTGACCCTAGGGTGTCAAGAGAATTTAACTCATGAATTATCAATAACAAATGAGCTTGACCCTAGGGTGTTGAGAGAATTGAACTCATGAATTCTCAATAACAAAAATATTTGTATCATACCCATCCACTCGAAGGGATCACTTCCTAGTACTCCTATCGAGTCAACCACAGAGCTTGACCCTAGGGTGTCGAGAGAATTGAACTCATAAATTTTCAATAACAAAAATATGTCTATCATGTCCATCCACCCGAAGGGATCACTTCCTAGTACTTCTATCAAGTCAACCACGGAGCTTGACCCTAGGGTGTCGAGAGAATTGAACTCGTGAATTCTCAATAACAAATGAGCTTGACCCTAGGGTGTGGAGAGAATTGAACTCATGAATTCTCAATAACAAATGAGCTTGACTCTAGGGTGTCGAGAGAATTGAACTCGTGAATTCTCAATAACAAAAATATTTGTATCATACCCATCCACCTGAAGGGATCACTTCCTAGTATTCCTATCGAGTCAACCACGAAGCTTGACTCTAGGGTGTCGAGAGAATTGAACTCGTGAATTCTCGATAACAAATGAGCATGACCCTAGGGTGTGGAGAGAATTGAACTCATGAATTCTCAATAACAAAATTATTTTTTTAACAAAGAATCGAACAAGCTATGAGAGGAATCAAATTTCTAGAGGTGCATATTATGTTTCATGTAGAAGTGGCTCGCATGACAATATATGTGGCATTGGAACCTGGGTGGGGAGGATAATAGTGATTACTCCCTACCGCTCAAGCTACACCCTCTTGACTAAATAAATCTATGATAGCATAAGAAAATTGGAAAAAAAAAATATTTTTTTTTATAGTTAAAACATTTTCAATAGTTTTATTATTTTAAATTTTAGCTCTTTTTTAAACATATTATAAAATATTTTAGTTAATATAGCCATTAAAATGTTTTATTTATGACTTTTTAAATTTTATTATTATTAGTAATATTTTTTTAAATCACATATTAATTTAATATTAAAACTTAAGTACGCCCTTTTAATTACTCTTATTAAGAAAGAGCATTATTTTTTTACTTTTAATTTATTTTTTTCTATAAGCATTGAAATGTTTTATTATAGTCAACATTAAAATGTTTTTCATATATATGTAAGTTTTATTGAACTAAATTAGTTAAAATGGATATTAAAATATTTATTTAAGTTATGCATTCAAATGTTTTTTAAAATATAAGAATTATACATCTTTTTCACATCTAAAAGTGAAAATATAGTAAGTCTACTAAGGAGTTTAATTGGTGATCATTGACGTAAAACTAGCAATTGTGCCGAGAGGTGCAAAGGAACGCCAAAAGGAGGAGTCGGGAATGTGGAAGGAAACTATCTCCTTGTGCTACAGGCCAGGGTATATCATCAATGTCACCTTATGGGGTGCACAATGCCACACTAAAGGGGAAAAAATTTCTCACCTCCAGACCTAGGAACCACTCGAGTCCTTGTAATAATTAAGAGTCATGTCAATGGATGTGATCTCTACTTGAGTCGTACTTTTCTATATAAACGAGCCAATGGTTTGCACCTCGAGAGGTTTGATACATCTCAACACTTGATAGATTCGAATTTAAGCTGGATCTAGGCTGGTGGCAGACCAATCATACACACATAACTTGTTGTCATGTTTTTTCTATATAATATAATATTTAGTCTACCTAATTCACACAACAACAAAAATAAATTAAAATTAAAATATTAATTTTTTGTATTTTTATTAAAAATAAAAATAAAAACTATAATTATCTGACTTTCAAAAATATTATAATATTTCGTGAGACTATTTCGTTTTCGACAACCATGGCCATTTTCATTTGACTTTACATCTACTCGATATACACTAGGTATATAATACACAAGTTATATAAATTTATGTGTCAAATTGGGAGAAGAGGCCGCACGATAATTCTAGTTCAGGAAAGAATAATCCTTTGCTATTTGGGAAATCTTCACTTTTTTCTGACAATTTCATAGTGGAAGCCAAGGCTGCTGTGAAGAGGGTGCCACAAATGCTCTAGTTGTGGCCAAAGTTGAAGCTTTCAGAAAAGCGACAGAAATAGTGAAGGCAACCACTATTGCAAAGGATGATATGAATTTAGTTGTCGTTGTTGCGCAGGAGGAGAGGGAGATCAGTATGCATAAAGTGAGTTCGGCAAAGCATGCAACAAATAAGGTCTCAAAGAGAAAAAAAAAGAGAGTAAAATGGAGGCGTTGGAAATGAAGGGAGAGATGACAGTAGTATCCTCTATTGTCGATAATGAAGAACTGGTACGCTACTTGCATCGTGAAATCAATAGCTCTCCGAGGATTTCTCAAAATTCAAGTTCTTTAGGTGGGAGGGTCTTGGGTAAGCCATTAGATTCTAATTTTTATCGGTCATGTCTTCAGAATCTAAGATTAGAAAAATAGCATATTCGTGTAAGGTTGTCTTATTATAGGGAAACTAAGAAACAAGAGTAAGAATTCCAGAAAAATTTAGTAAGTGTCAATCTAGGAAGATTGACTCAACAGACAAAGCCCGAAACTAGAGTGCATGTGAGAAATTTGGATCTAGTGCTATTGATAGACTCTTCCAAACTCTAGAGCACTCAGAGGCAGAATCATTAGTGTGTCTTATTGTTCTCAATCAGGTGTTGATTTTTATAGCATCAGGAAGTGTTCCAGGTCTCAAATTTTGAGGAGAGGCTTGGACAACAATATTCCAGAGAACCCATAAATCGTTTGAGGAAATTTCACTCGAATTTTTCTTTATTAAAATAATGAATGATTTTAATGTGATCCCTAAGTCTAAACTTAGGGAAATTAAATAATTAAAGGGTATTAATAAAGCCAAGTGTGAATATTTAGAAAACGAAGATCAAGTCATGTTTTAATCTGAGCCATTGATTAAGGATATAATATGGGTCGTTGATTCATCAACGAGAAGACTATTAGAGAAGGCTTGAGGATCATCTGGAAAGGAAGCTAGGCACATTCTCAGTACCTGAAGGAAATAGATTTTGAAGTAAGAGAATTCGATCTCAGTGGGTGAGTTTGTAGAGGCAGGTTTGCAGAGACAGAAGGAGGAGGGAGAAGTCAGCAGAACGGAGAAAAAGAAAGGTAGAAGAACGCAGGGAAGACAACACTGAGAAACAACACTTTCCCTCCATGCAGGCTTACGCAATCCAGGAAGGGACTGCGTAGAGGGACTACGCAGATTGGTGCAGAGGGTACACGAGGTCATCTCGTGTGTCGGGAATTCCTCTGATTGTCCAGAAAATTCACATCAGGTGTATGTTATTTTTTTTACTCATCGTTACTTCTGTAAATGATATTTTCACTACTTAAGATAAATACAAACCCTCATCTGCTGCACTAGTTTTACCACATTGGGTTTTTCTGGGGAGAATTGTCCAAAAAATAACTGTGTTCATGTGATTGTTTCTATTGTAATATATGTGTTATTTTTGTGTTCTTCTTCAATGGCTATGGAAATTGGCAAAGGAAAAGAGGCATTAATTGAAATTTATTTATGAAAATAAAGGAAAATAGGATAAAATGAAGGTGAAGAGATACAAATATGCATGAGAGGAAAATTAGAGGAAAAATGAAGGAAAATGAAGAAAATAGTGGCCTCAATGATAAAATTATTATGAGGAACAGTTCACATCTTTTTTCAGTTGAGCTTTGGTCAATATATTTTTAGAGCTCTCATTTCATTCTCTTATTCTCTCACACTCTTGCACACTTACAAAAATCTTGGAGAATTATTGGAGTACTTATGCATTAACTTGGATTGGAGAAAGAAGGAAAAGGAAAGAAAGAAAGCACAAGGGAACAATTGGATCAGCAGCCACAACTGGATTACTTTATTGGTAACAAGTTGCATGTGTGATTTCCTTGGTGATTTTTGGATGTATGTATATGCATGTGATTCTTTGCTTATATGATATCATTGACATGGATATTTGTCTGGATTGACAGTGATTTTAGCCTTGCCTTTCCATTTCCTGGATAGCCATGGTGTTGTGGGTTTTCCACTTTTTGTTCTTCTAATTAGTTCTCATGTTCCTTATGGTCGTGGGTTGGAACAAACGCTTTGGAAGCCCTAGAACAACTTGGGTTGAGTTACTAGTCTTGGAGCCTAGGCTGGGACAAACACTCTAGAGCCCATAGTTGGTTAATTTAATAGTCTTTGGAGTTAGGTTGGACAAACACTTTGGAGCCTTGGAAGGTTATGGGTTGAGCTACTAGTTCCTGGAGCCCTGGAAAACTTAGGTAGAGACCAACCTGGTTGCTGTTAGTGATGTCTGACTGTAGTAGTGGAATCACTATGGTTAAGGGTTGAGGTGGTTTGGCCTCTGAAAGCCATGGTTTGGTTTTGTCTTGGTTTATTCCTTTATATCCCACATTCATGCTTGGAATATGGCTCGAGCATGATTCGTTGAAAGAGATATTTGTTTCAGCCCAATCTATTGTCGGGTGGTACGTGGAAGTCCCTGACTTGGTTGGTATTTTTATATATTAGTAAGAATTATTTCTCTATTGTGATTCATGAATATTGGTAGTGATTATGTTGGTGATATTGTGGTTTATTTTCCATGACTTCTATGTTGGTTATTTATTGGTTACATGGTGTATGTTATCTATATCTCTTGTCATGATTTGTTTAGTTATCTAATGGTGGATGAATATATGGGCTAATAAGTGTTCTTGTAGCTATGTGGATAGGGAATAAATCCTTCTTGGTGATTCTCAGATGAATCTTAGACTATTATGATCGGATATGAATTCATGGCTTGTAGCTTCTATGTTTTCCATGCGTTTGATGGAATGTATGTTATGGATTAGGCATTCTAGGTCAAGTTTTGGCTTCAAGTTTGAATGATTAGCATTTTCGTTATGAGAAATATGATTTTTTAAAGTTACAAGAAATTTTTGGAAGTGGTTTGGAGACTAGCCTAGAAAAGTGGCTCAGATCTTGGGATCACAAGCACTAAATTGAGGAATTTAGGTCATAACCATTGGTAGGTAGGCTTGTAAGTGCAGTTAGAGGCTCACAACTACATGCAAGAAATTTCAAGGGTGCAGTTATAGGTAAGGGTTATTGAAACAAGGTTCTAGTGTAGGTATTGACCACCTGGGGTGTTTCTACAACTCTTGGGTGATCTGTAGTACCTATAGGATGTTTGTAATCGTTGGTATGTTGGCTCCACTTCCTTAATTGGAACTAGGAGGTCAGGTTAGTTCATAGTGAAACTCATCTCATGTTTACCAAAGCGAGCTTGTGAAACTGGATATATGTGGGAAGGGATGGTTATAGAGTGGTATCAGAGCTTGTAGGTTCAAACACTTGAACTAGATGGGTGAGATGTGATTATTATGCATGCACGTTAGTTGTCAATGTCATTTTTATGCATGCATGGTGATGGTCATATTGTGGTATTTTGTCATTATGATGTTCATGTTGAGATGATTGATATGTTTATTTCATTATATATACATATGTTGTGTTAATCCTGATTGAATTCACAAGCGAGATAGCCTCCCCTGAACTTCACTAAGGCACATTTGGTTATTTTATATTTGGATTATTTAACATCATATGCTTGTATGAAGTAGAAGATCAAATGTTATGAAACCAGATCACAAAATAGAAGAGAAGAGAGACCAACGACTTATAAATCAACCTCTTCGAGGGGGCAACCTCCTTTACATTACATAAGTGAACAAATTTTGGATGATACAAATGAAAAAACCTCCTTTCTATTTATAGGAGTCCACGGGGTCACAATATAATCCTAGCCGACCTAACAACAATAATGTAAGGGCACAAAAATAAAAATAATGGTCTTTTATGGGGCATAATGATAACAATATGGGGGCTACAAAAGTACAACAATAACAATAAGGGGGCTACACTAACAACAATAAGCACTAGTACATTTGGGGGAAATTCCGACACTTGGTTCTGACACTTTTGACCAAATGTCTGAAATTTCCCCAAATTTTTTCAATCCCGCCCGAAATCGTCGCTATACCGACGTCTAGAGAAAAGTGTCGCAATACCGACACTTAGACAAAATTTCTCAATTGCGACGTTTGGAGGAAGACGTCGCAATTGCGACACTATGCCTCAAAGCGTCGCTATTGCAACATCTGCTTCCAAATGTCGCAATTGTGACACAATGTCTAAGTGTCGCAATTGCGACGTTTGGAGGCATCCGTCGCAATAGCGACGCTTTGTTTGCGACACAATGTCTAAGTGTCGCAATTGTGATGTTTGGAGGCATCCATCGCAATAGCGACGCTTTGGCCGCCATCGGTATAACGACACTTATATGCCTTTGCAAAAATGGTCGGCTTACAGAGCAGTGTGAGGAGTAGTTCATGGAGGCACCTTTGCGATTGCGCATAATTTGGAGAGAAAATAGTAATAATGAGAGAGGCTCCTTTAATTGCGTATTTTATTTGTGAAGGTATGGATTGTCCAACCTGCAATTCTATGTTGTCGAGAAAGACTCGCAATCCTCTAGAAATAAGACTGTTGTGAAGATGCCTGGCGAAGAAACGGACATCGGGTTCACGACTGTTGATGAACACATCGTAGTCCAACGAAGAAGGCACCAAGGAGGGTATTCTCAGTGAATGAGGGATGTTGAAATATTAATTTCAACTACCCTGTCCTCTGGCCGCTTTCTAAATCTGTTTGAATGGCTCTGTCAAACAACCGCTTTCTAAAACTGATGAACAGTCAATTTTGGTTTTGAAATCACAGTCCCTGCACACTTAAAAATAGAGCGTTGTATTGTTTTGTAAATAGAGCAATTTAATAGTAAACGCGGGAGATTTTAATTCAGAAGAACGTGGTCCCACAGACCACAGACCAAATCAGCCATCCACGTGGAAGCAAGCGATTCGATCGCGTTATTTTTTGGCCTGTCTACATTGTGGAATTCCAGACCCGAAACATTATAGGGCGGAATTAATTTGATTTTCGCGTCACAGTTTTCCTCCGAAAGCAAAGCCAAAAAACGGACCCAAATTTTTATATGGCATATTCTATGAAGTTTTCGCGTCACAAATTAGGGTGACATCAGCAGGCTATTTTGGAACGTGAATTTGTGATTGAAATTGGGTTTACTTTTTTTGAAGTTCGGACGTATGATATAGTTTTATTAATATTTTGTTATAAGTTTTGTTTCACCGCCTGATAGTTATTTAAACCATTGGCTCATATATAACATATGCGCAAATATTTCACTTTAGGCATTTGTAATGTGGGCCCCGAATACTTTAAATAGGTTTGGTTTAATAGTTTTTTGTTTTTTTATTATATGTAATAGAATGTGTTTTAAAATAGCACGAAGGCTAATGTAAAAGGAAAAAGGGCATATTATGTTATTTTAAAACATATACATTAGACAGTTTAAAAGTTTTGAGGATTGCACCCCCGGTGCAATTGTTTTTTTATAAGATTATATGATACATGTGAGATAAAGGTTTATTATTTATCATATGTAAATAAATTTTATCAATATTGTACATTTACACTTTTATGAGGTGATGTTATAAGTAAATTCATAAATATCTCTTTTTAATCCTCATTTTACTCCATGAATATGTTTGAAAATGAAATTTCAATAGATTAATTTTCTCCTAACCTATGTATCATCAATATTGTACATTTACATTCTTAATTATGAGGTGATGTTATAGGTAAATCCATGAATATCTCCTTTTAATCTTCATTTTAATCCATGAATATGTTTGGAAATGAAATTTCAATAGATTAATTTTCTTGCTAATATATGTTTTACAAAGATATGGTAAGGAATTCTCTCTTGTTCTTCTTAGAAATAATTATATATAATTTTATTTTATTTTTTCAAAATAGATTTAAAAAATTATATGAGAAAAATTATTAATTCATCAATATGTGTGTGTGTGTGTGTTGTGAGGAATAATTTCATAGTTCAACTTAATGGTTCATTATATAATCATGTGATCATCACCAATGATATATCTTAAAAAGCAACTAAAAAGCCATGTGTACAAAATCGATGTATACTCTAGAGAGTGTTTCTCATATCACTATGTAAATTGTTGTATGCTACTTCAACAAAATTATAAGATAAACTGTAATACACATCATATATGCACCATAACAATTGATGCAGGGTAAAACCCACCTGCCACACCTTTGTACTCGATCCAATTTTCTCTGTCAACTCTTCTAGTTGTGGGAGTTTCCTCCAAGGATCATAATACCCCCAAGGCCTGTTATCACCCTAGTAATTCTCAAGTTGTGGGATGGGGATTTTTGTAGTTAATAACACCAGGGGTAGCCAAGAACCGCTTTGGGAATTCAAGATCTAGCCTTCTTGAACTCCAGAGAGGGATCTCTCCGTATGATTTAGCTTTGTTTTAGTAACAGATATTAGGCTAGCTATGATTGTGTATTTGGGTTTGATTTTAAAAGATTGGTGGGAATAAAGAGATTTCAAGGTAAACGAGAAGGATCTACCAGAATATTGGGCAATGGAGTCAACTCTCTAGGCAAGCATAACTAAGAAATAAGGCTCAGAGATGCAAATGTGCTAAGGGCAAGATAGGTGACCTTCTAAGGCTATGTATAGGCTTGATTTGATGGAGTGGATGGAATCTGAGAAAAAGGGCACTTAAGAATCCTTAAGCTACAGATAAGAAGATTGAATAAGGGGATCTAACTGGGACCTAGAGCAATTAATAATTCTATGGTCCGGTTATCAAGTAGAAAACATTAAAATGCCAACAAGTTTCGAAACAGGGAGCTTATTATCACTAATCTTGTTTTATTTTTCCTTAGTTGATCATTAGAGACTAGAAAAACATAATATGAATGAATGTAAACTTTAAAGAAATACATTGAAAACAAGGAAAGAAACGAGACTTATCTTGTCACCATGAGAATCCTTAGCTATGATGTCTCTGATTTCTTTCCAGTCTGCTGCTTTCACTAATTGACTCACCAACTTCAATATAACTAGCAAATAAGACTATAGTTGTCTTGAGAAATTTTATTCACACTGAATACTTCGAATTGTGAAGTATTTATACAAAAAACTGTTTACAAAATATCTCAGGAATTGAGATAACGTTTTAATAAAAAATAGGAAAGAAAACTTAAAAAGAGGGACAACTGCAAAACAGTTTGCAAGTTGTTACCTTTTTACAAGCAAAAATAGAACTGAGTATTCTAATTTGAACTGATTGTTGTTGTGATGTGTGTACTGCTGGCATTAGGTGCATCTTATCGTGGAAAGTGGTTGAAGAACTTTCCTTTCCTCTAACTTTCAACGCTGATACTATTTATTCATCTGATTTGAGCTATTTTGCTGTGATAATTAAAAAATAACCAACAGTAACTTTATTTTCACTGATACTCTTTCACCTACTGATACACTTTAACCCTATATTTTTACCATTTGAGGTAACAGTAAAAAATGAATTTCCAAGTGAATTTCCTATAATATAAGGACCTAATATGCCCATCTCCTTCAAAAAGGTGTTGTCCTCAATGCTTGAGTAACTTTGGGTGCTTCTGTATAAAATTCTCATCCTCCCATGTGGAATCTTCAATGGGTAATTTCTTCCACTTGATGAGATACTCTGAAATTGATCGATTTCCTAGTTGTCGAGTTCTTTTTTCCGTGACTACTTCAGGTTCCAATATGATTTTTCCTTCCTCATCAAGTTCTAGAAATATTGTTTGAACTAGAATTTTGTCACCTATAACTTTCTTTAAGCATGAAACATGGAAAATTGGGTGCACTCGAGAAGAAGCATGAAGCTCCAATTTGTATGCCATAGTACCAATATTTTGCAACACCTTGTAAGGACCATAGCACTTTGGCGATAATTTATTATCCTTCTTAGCTTGCTTGAGGGACATTTGTTTGTATGGTTGTATCAGTAAAAATACCCAATCTCCCACATCAAAACTTCTCTCAATGTGATGTTGATCTGCCTGTTATTTCATTCGATTTTGTACCAAAGTTAGGTTATCCTTTAAGAGTTGGAGAACTTGTTGTTGATGCTCAATGTGATCTTACACTACTTGAACCTTAGAATTTTCTCTTAAAGTTGATGTGATGGACGGTGGATGATATCTATAAAGTGCCATAAATGGGGTCATTTTTGCTGTAGTATGGAAGGAAGTGTTATACCACAATTCAGCCAGAGGTAACCACTTGACCCATTGTGTTTTTTTATCAGATACAAAACAACGAAGATATCCTTCCAAACATTTGTTCACTATCTTAGTTTTTCCATCGGATTGAGGATGATAAGATGAGCTATGAGCTAGTTGAGTACCCAAACAAGAAAATAATTTCGTCCAAAAAATTCCAATGAAAATGGGATCTTTGTTGCTTACAATAATCTTTGGGTTTCCATGTAGCTTTTGAACTGTTTCCATAAATGCAATAGTAAATGTACTTGTTTTAAATGGATGAGATAATGCATAAAAGTGTGCATAATTTGTAAGTCTAACAACTACCACCATGATGACACTCTTTCCTTCGGACTTAGGTAAACCTGTGATGAAATCCATTGAAACCTCCTCCCAATGTTGACTTGGAATGGATAAAGGTTGTAGCAGACCCGGGGTCTTAATTTTCTCAACTTTATTTTGTTGGCAAACTAAAAATTTCGCCACAAACTTTTGAATATCAGATTTAAGGCCATCCCAAAAAAATTATTTCTTCACCCTGTGGTAAGTTTTTAAAATCCTAAGTGTCCTCCTAAGGGAGAGGTTTGAAATTCCAAAATAATATTTTGTTTTACTTGAGAATTATTACAAATATATAAGTGATCTTTGTACCATAAGGAATCATTTTTCCAACTAAATGTATCATATGTATTTGGATCTTGCTGCAACTTTTGAATGAGTGTCCACACTTCTTCGCCATTCTTCCATTCTTCCCTTGCTTCGGTTATCCAATCTAGTTGGATAATAGAAATGGCACAAAGCAATGATTCCACCTCCTCACCCTTTCTTGACAGTGCATCTACAACAACATTTAGCTTCCATTTTTTGTAGATGATTTCAAAGTCATAACCCAACATATTGGTGACCCATTTTTTATGCTCGTTTGAAGAAATTATTTGTTCCAAAAAGTATTTAATACTATCATGATCAGTTTTTACCTTGAAGTGTCTTCCCATTAAGTAAGGTCACCATTTCTTTAGTGCATATAGTATTGCCAACATTTCCTTCTCATAAATAGCTTTTTGTAAATACTTTCCTTTGATTGGAAAATTTTCAAAAGCAATCGATCTTCCTTCTTGCATTAAAACAACACCAATTCCATTTCCTGAGGCATCACATTCCACAATAAAGGTTTTTGTGAAGCCTGGCATAGCTAAGTCTGGTGTTAGGAACATTGCCTCTTTAATATGTTCAAAGGCCTTAGTTTCTTTAGCAGTCCATGAAAATGCATCTGTCTTCAATAATGTTGTTAGAGGTGTTTCTATTATCCCATAATTATTAACAAACTTGCAATAATACCCTATTAACCCGAGAAATCCTCGAAAATACTTCATGGTTGTGGGGAATTTCCATACCTTAAT
Organism: Pinus albicaulis; assembly: GCA_034641835.2. Lineage (NCBI taxonomy): Eukaryota > Viridiplantae > Streptophyta > Pinopsida > Pinales > Pinaceae > Pinus > Pinus albicaulis. The sequence continues at coordinate 618,190,156 of CM076575.1, read as the reverse complement.
GGCTTTAATTTTGTTAGGGTCTACCTTAACACCCTCTTGAGATACAATATGACCCATATATTCCACCTATTGTACTCCAAAGAAACATTTGGAGGTTTTTTCATATAATTGTTTCTCCTCCAATAGTTTGATCACCCTGTCAACATGTTGAACATGATCCTTCTAAGACCTGTTGTAGATTAGTATATCATCAAAAAATACTAACACACATTTTCTAAGGAAGGGTTTGAAAATGGAATTCATCAACCCTTGAAATGTAGAAGGTGCATTGGTAAGGCCAGAAGGCATGACCAAAAATTCATAATGACCCTCATGAGTTCGAAATTTTGTTTTCAGAATATTTGCAGTCTTCATTCTAATTTGATGATATCTTGAACGAAGATCCTACTTGGTAAAATAAATTACTCCATGTAATTCATCAATCACAAGATTGGGAAATTTGTCTTTAATATTGAGCTTATTGAGCTCCCTATAATCCGAACACATGGGCCATGATCCATCCTTTTTGTTCACCAATACTACTAGAGCAGAGAAAGAACGTTGACTAGGTTGAATTATACTAGCCTCTAATATTTCTGCAATCATATGTTCAATTTCGCTCTTTTCGACATAAGGATATCTGTAAGGCCTGATGTTTGGAGGAACACTTCCTGGAATCAAATGAATATCATGATCATGATCATAAATAGGTGGGAATCCTTTGAGAGTTTCAAACACCTTGGAATGATTGTCCAAGACTTTTTGGAGATCTAGAGAAATAGATGATTTTGATGTTGGAAATTCTAGTGAGCATAATTGTGCAATTACGCCTTGTTGTTATTTCTTCAGAAGATTTTTCATGACATTAGAGCTTATTATATTTCCTGGCTTCCCTGCGATACGATGTAATTAAACTTCCTTTCCTTCCGAAAAAAAGTTCAAGAAAAATTCTTGAAAATTAAAAGCTACCGTCCCCAAAGATTGTAACCATTGTACTCCTAGTACAACATCAACACCTCCCATTGGAATGGAAATAATTGGACTATTATATACATATTCCCCCATGGTTCTCTTGATATTATGCCATTTTCTAGAGAAATTTATAGTTCCTCCATTTGCAACCATCACTTGACACTCTGGTGCTGGGTATAGGAAGAAATTAAATTCCTTGGCTACTTTACAATGAATAAAATTATGGGTACTACCCGAATCAATAAACACTATTACATTTTTCTTCTTGATATGAGCTTCTATCTTGAGATTTTGAGGAGTGGTAATTTCTGCCAATGCATTACATGATATGGCCGGACTCATTTCTTCTTTCTCTAGGGTTGGTTCCTGGTGTATATCCTCTTCTGTAGAAAAGCCCTTTTTCTCTTTCTTCTTTCAATTGTCGTGGTTTCAACCTAGTTGGTTGTGGAAGTCTAGGAGTAGAAACACTTTCATCTTTATAGATGTGAGTGGTAGGCTTCCTTGTCGCCATAAGTTTACTTTCATTTTTTCTTGCCAACATGAATGCCTTCTCCAATGAATCAGGTTCCCAAAGGCGAACCTCATGTTGGATGTTATCCTTTAAAGTCCCTATGAAGACATCAATTTTTTTTTCCTCTGGAATATTAGTTACCCTTACATTCAATTTTTGGAAGTCCTCAATGTGATCCACCATTGAACCCTTTTGTTTGATATTTATCAATTGGGTAAAGAAGGTGTTTCTCTTTGTATCCTCAAAATGTGCTATCATTTTCTCCATAAAAATTGACCCAAGTGAAAAAAAATTTACGAGAGAAAAAACATCAATACCATACAAATGTATTTTCAATGTTCTAAATATAAAGTTACAATGCGTACCTTTTGTGTGTTTTTCACATTATGGAGATCAAAATATTGCTCCATTTGTAGTATACATGTTACGGGATCCTTGTCATCAAACTTACTCATATCGATCTTTGGAATATGGTAGGCCTTCAATCCAACATTAGAGTTTATGAAATCACACTTAACATTTATTTTATTCTCATTGTGAGTTTCCTCTATTACCTTTTCAGTATTAGGAATCATTTCTTGTATCAAAATTTTCAAAGCTTCCTACAAACCTTCCATGTCTTCTTTTAGACCATTCTTCATGTCTTCCATGTTGTCTTTTGTTTTTTCATCGATCTTAGCTTCCATGCCATCCATCTTAGCTTCCACACCATCCATTTTAGCTTCCATGCCATTATTCAAACCATCCATCTTAGCTTCCACTCCTTTCTTCAAACCATCCATCTTAGCTTCCACACCTTTCTTCAAAACTTCCATTTCATTTTTTGTTACTCTTTGCGAGAGCAAAATTTGGTGCACTTGGTCTTGTAATTTTGATATATCATGTTGTACTTCTTCCTCTTCATGAGTCATAGTAGAGCCTTCTAAGGGCTTAATGGGTGTTGAATTATTTTTAAGGGCTATTTTAGAACCCCATAGTGATATCTATGCTTCAATATGCCCTTGGAATCACTTCAAACTGATTTTTCAAACAAGACTTATGCAATTTGAAAAAAAAAAATACACACCTTTTTCTTGCTTTTGAGGAGCTCGATATTGAAACTGATGTATATCTATAATTTCTGATCCTGAAGATTTTATCTTCATTCCTTTAGTATCAGTTTGAATCTTCTTTCCAATGCCAGAAGTCTGACCTGATTTTGATTCTTCAAGACAAAGTTATGCTCAATCTCCTGCAATGACCTAATTATGGACTAGTTTAGAAGAGTGAACTTGTACGATGTGCCACGTGTCACTGTTTCCTCCTTCGGCTCTCAAATTGATACACAGGAAACTAAAATCCCTGTACTTTCGGCCACTTTTTACAGAATTCCAATCTGATGTTGAGCGAGAAAGTTATGACGATTTTCCCAAGGTCACATCTTTGATATGAAATTCGAGAGCCTGCAAAAACCCTAACTTCCACAGATCATATCTCCAAAAATATTTCGAACCAAGATCTGAAATTTTTACACGAAGTTTCTTAGGATATCTTCGCAAATGGGTTTTTTTTAGCTTCTGAACCTTCATAGAAAAAAAATTATAGCAAAAATTCCACAACGACTTGTTTGAAGCAGTGAAACCCTAGAATCCAAAGCTCTGATACCAAATGTTATGCAATCAACTCAAAAAATAGAAGAAAAGAGAGATCATCAACTTATAAATTAGCCTCTTCGAGGGGGAAACCTCCTTTACGTTACATAAATGAATAATTAATGGATGATACAAGTTACAAAACCTCCTTTCTATATATAGGAGTCCATGGGGTCACAGTATAATCCTAGCTGACCTAACAATAATAATGTAAGAGCACAACAATAATAATAATGGGCTTTTATGGGGCACAATAATAAAAATATGGGGACTACAAGGGTATAACAATAACAATATGGGGGCTACACTAACAACAATAAGGGACTACGCTAGTAATATAGGGACCTAGCATCAGAGATGACAAATAAAATGGTGGACTACAATTCACATGACTCTCCTTATAGATCAAATGAACAACAAAGATATGAGTACTCTCCTCACATAGAATATACCTTGAGAAATCTAAAGGCAGAGATCATAAGTTGTAAGGTGGATAATAACAGAGTCATTCAATCATAGGAGATACTTGTTAGGGCACAAGAAAAGAAGGTAAAGGTCAATGCAGTGATCCTTCATAGCTTATCAAATTTGCAGAGACAGGGAGAAACATGAATCAGTTATGATAGGAGGAAAGGACTGATGGGGCGCATTGTAGAAGGTCTCATGAAGGGCACAAGTGAGACAGGGATGTCACAGCCAAAGGTGGAAGATGGTTAGATATGCGTGACAAGAGAGGTAGTGGTTATAGGTTCTCTCTAGTTTTGGATTAGAGAGGCATCATGGTCATCATTGTTATCATCCTTACAAGAGGAGTGAGAAGCAATACTTGTCAAATGAGTTCAAAAAAACCAAGCCTTCTACCTTTGATGGAGAGCTAAAGAAGCTGAAATATGTGGAAGCATGGTTGCTTGGGATGAAGAAGTTATTTGAGATTCATGGTTATACAGAGAACATGAAAGTCGTGATTAACCATTTTTAATCTCAAATAAAAATAAGATATCTGGTGGGAAGATGTGAAGTGTTTCAGAGGCATGAGGATAGAGGATTTGAGTTTGCATGAGTTCAAAAGACTCTTCAGAAAGAATTAATTGTTAGAGAGATACTATGATGGTAAGGGTAAGGATTTCTATGAATTAAAGATGGGATCTATGTCAGATGAAGAGTATATGACTACATTTCTAGAGTTGTTGAGGTATGTGCCATATCTTAAGGATGAGAAGACAAAGGTTTAAATATTTTTTAGTGGATTTCCATTAGAATTGAAGGATCAAATTTAGTATGATGAGACTCAGACACTGGAGGAAGTAATTTGGAAGTTGAAGCATTGTTATCAGTAGTCTAAGTGTAAGTTAGAGCCTAAGCAAGGTTGGAAAGGTAATTAAAAGACTAAAGGAAAGTGGATAAGAAGCAAGGAATACCTCAGTATACAAGTAAAAATGAGGATGTTATGTCATACAAGAAGTTAAATGTAGTTAACAGAGGACACAAATTTCAGTCTAAGGAGAAAAACAAGGGTGATGGAAGAAATACTTTGTAGTGTTGGACTTGTGGCAAGGATCATCGCATGATAGATTGTCCACAAAATTAGGGTGGCGTACCTCATATTTACATTTCACAGGAGGAACAAACAATTGGGGATTTCTTACATAATATTGCTTAGATTTTTGCAGCATTGGATGATAGCTTGGTTGATCATTAGACATATATTATCGAGATGGAAGTTAAGCTTTATGATCAAGTTATTTCTATTTTGATTGACCATGGATCTAACTATAGTTATATTAGTCTTGAACTGGTGGACAAGTGTTTCTTGAATAAAGAAGTGCATGTATAATCTTGATTGGTGCAGTTGGGTACAAGTACCAAGAAAAGAATTCATCATTAGTTGAGATCTTATGCATTTGATCTAAACTATATGCCTACATCATCACATCTAAATGTGATTCCTTTGGGATCATACAATATGTTGTTGGGAATGGATAGGTTGTACATTCACAGGACTAAGGTAGATTGCTATGATAAGGCTATTGAGTGTTTGGATGAAAATGGGGAGAGGAGAATATTGCAGGGTAAGAAGAATCCTACATCAATGATGGGATGGTTTGAACTATGCAGGAAAAGCGTAGTTGCGGGAAAGGATGTGTATTTTTTTAAATTCATATTTCTAGTGACAAAGGAAAGAATGTTAAGGATGTTGAAGTCTTGAAGAAATATTCAATTTTGTAGCAGTTTTAGGATGTATTTTCAATAGATATTTCAGAGTTACCTCTTCATAGGGAAGTGGACTTTTCTATTGAGTTGATGTCAGGAGAAAAAACAACATCAAAGGAACCTTACAGGATGAGCACTCTAGAGTTAGTGAAATTGAAGTTGCAGCTTAAGGAAATGATTGATAAGGGATACATAAGGCCAAGTGTTTTGCCTTGGGGTGCACCAATATTGTTTGTGAAGCAAAAGGATGGTACTCTCAAGTTGTGCATTGATTATAGGCAGTTGAACAAGGTGAAGATTAAGAATATGTATCCTTTTCCACAAATTGTTGATTTGTTTGATTAGTTGAAGGGAGAAGCAGTGTTCTCGAAGATAAACCCGAGATCAGGATATTATCAACTATGCATCAAAGAAAAAGACATCTACAAAACCATATTTTGTACTAGGTATGGGAATTATGAGTTTGTAGTGGTTCCTTTTGGTCATACAAATTCTCCAACTACTTTCATGTGTTTGATGAATAGAGTGTTGCGTCATTATCTAGAAAAAATTGTGATATTGTTCACTGATGATATATTGATATATTATAAGAATGAGTAAGAGCATGCAGAACACATGGAAGCAGTATTAAGATTGCTAAGAAAACACTCAGTTGTATGCCATGCTAAACAAGTGCAGTTTTTTTAAGACAAAAGTTGATTAGTTGGGGCATGTTGTTTCCAAGGAAGGTATAGCAGTGGACCTGAAAAATATCATAGAGGAGTGGGAAGCTCCTAGGAATGTGTATGATGTTAGATATTCATGGGACTTGCAGGTTATTACAAGCGTTTCATCAGGAAATTCTCATGGATTTTCTATCCTATTACATATTTTCAATGAAAAGGGAATAAGTTTGAATCAACATAGGAGTGTGCAACTAGTTTCAAGAAATTGAAGAATTTTCTTACGAATGCTTCAGTTCTGAAAATTGCAAATCCAAACAAAGCATTCGTGGTATGTACATATTCTTGCAAGAGAGGACTTGGTGGAGTCTTGATGCAGGAAGAATAGGTGGTATGCTATGAGTCAAGGAAGTTGAATGAGCATGAAAAGAAATATGTGAATCATGATATTTAGTTAGCATCTATCATTCATGCCTTAAAATGTGGAGACATTATCTTCTTGGCAGGAGGTTTGTCTTGATAAGTGACCATACTGGACTGAGGTACTTATTTGACCAACCTAATATGAATGCCAGGAAATATATATGGTTTGATACTCTCAGAGAGTTTGATTTCGAGATCAGTTACATTAAGGGCAAGTAGAACAAGGTTGCAGATGATATGAGTAGAAGAGTGCAAGTGAATCACATTGCAATGGTGATTTCTTATGGGACTGATTTGCAGGAGACAATCTTATATGTAGGAAAACATGATGAAAAATATCAGAAGTTGAGGCACATGTTACAACAGTAGGGTGAAGGTGATAGAGATGAGGAATATCATCTCATAGCAAATGGTTTGGTCAGATTGAGGAACAAGATTTATGCACCAAATTAAAATGAGCTCAAGAATCTTACCTTGAGAGAGTTTCATCTTAAGCCATATTTAGGTCACCCAAGATATCAGAAGATATTGAAAGCGGTTAAAAAATCTTATAATTGGTCGAACTTAAATAAATAGGTGGCGATTTTGTTGCGATATGTTTAGACTGTCAGTAGGTAAAACTAAAGTGTAAGCATCCATGTGGTTTGTTGCAATCGATTCTTATTTTAGAGTGGAAATAGGAGGTCAATTCCATGGACTTCATTGTTGTTTTGTTGAAGACATCGATACAACACGATTCTATCATGGTTGTGGTTTATAGGTTAAGTAAGGTAGCTCACTTCATTGTAGTTAAGTCTATGAATTCAGCTAGTGAGGTAGCTCATATTTTCATTAGGGAGATAGTGATCATATTGCATGGTGTTCCCAAGAATATTATATCCGATAGAGATGCCAAGTTCACTTCTAGGTTTTGGAAAGATTTATTTGTAGGTTTGGGGAAAGAGTTGGATTTTAGTACAACTTATCATCGGCAGACATATGGACAACCAGAGAGGGTTAAAAATATTTTTAAGGACATGTTGAAGATGTATGGCATGCATCAATAGAGGAAGTGGGAAGAGTAAATTCCACTAGTAGCGTTTTCATATAATAATGGGTATTAGGAATATTTTAGGCTCTTTATGGGTGGAATTGTAATACTCCTATCAGCTAGAGTGATCCAGTGAACAGGGTGTTGATTGGACTTGATATATTGGTAGAGGTGGAAATGGAAATGCAGTTTATTAAAATGAATTTGAAGGCAACGCAAGACAGGAAAAAGAGTTATGCAAATTAGCATAAGGTATTTAAGGAGTTTCAGGTTGGGGAGCATGTGTGCTTACACATCAAGCCCAAGAAGAGATCCATGAGGATTAGATCATGTTCTAAGTTGGAATCTTGATATTGTGGGCCTTTCAAGATCCTTGAGAGGTTTAGACGAGTGTCCTACAGACTCTCACTGCCTCCAATAGTGAAAGCCCATGATGTTTTCCATGTTTCATTGCTTAAGAAGTATGCTTAGAATGTTGATCATGTGATTTACTGGTTTGTATTACAGGTGGAACCAGAGGGAGAATTCCATCCAGAACTATAATGCATATTGCAACAGAAACATCTCATGCTCTGGAATAGATAAATCGAGCAGGTTAAAGTGTAGTGGAATCACTTTGGGCCCAATAAATCTACATGGGAGATGGTTTATCAAGTTCGGGATATATATCCTTCATTATTTGTTGGTTCGAGCAAATGATTTTTGGTATATGTATATGTATATGTGTATGGATGTTGTTGTAGATGCCACAATGAGTTGTGTTATAAAGCTCCAAAAAAATGGTATGTTTGTTTTGTTTGCAGTAGTTGTTCATTGTAAATATTGCATTGAGATATGTTATAAAGCTACATAGGCGGTATGTTTTTTTTTCAATAGTTTTTTGGTCATAAGTGTCATAGAACGCCGAGGATGGTGTTACCCCCACAGGGAGATATTTGTAATAGCCCCTAGTTGATTTTCTATGTAAATAAAATAAAAACCAAGGTCATGGAACATGTATTCCAAGCTAAATGTTGTGAAAAACTTAGTGATGGGCATCACTTGTGATTAATTAATGACTATGGAAATTAGCAAAGGCAAAGAGGCATTAATTGGAATTTATTTATGAAAATAAAGGAAAATAGGAGAAAAGGAAAGTGAAGAGACAAAATATGCATGAGAGGGAAATTAGAGGAAAAATGAAGAAAATAGAGGCCTCAATGATAAAAAAAGGCTTTCGAGGATCAATTCACAACTTTTCTCAATTTAGATTTGGTCAGTATAGTTTTGGAGCTCTCATTCTCTCACACTCTAAACACTTGGAGAAATCTTGGAGCATTCTTGGAGCACTTGGGCATTCACTTGGATTGGATAAAGAAGGAAAAGGAAAGCATGAAATTGCAAGGGAACAGTTGGATTAATTTGCAGGTAATAGGTTGCATGTTTGATTTCCTTGTTGATTTTTGGATGCATGGTATATTTGTGTAATTCTTTGGTTATGTATTTTCATTGGCATGAAGATTTGCTTGGATTGACAGTGGTTTTATCATTTCCTGGATAGCAATGGTATTGTGGGTTTTCCACTTGTTGCTCTTTTGATTGGTACTCCTGTTTCTTATGGCTATGGTTTGGAACAAATGCTCTGGAAGCCTTGGAAAAAATTGGGTTGAGCTAATAGTCGTGGAGCCTAGGTTGGGACAAATTATTTGGAGCACTTGGTGGCTTGAGTTACTAGTCCCTGGAGTTGAGTCCAACAAACACTCAGAAGCCCTGGAAGGTTTTGGGTTCAGTTACTAGTTCATGGAGCCCTGGAAAACTTAGATAAAGACTGATTTGGTTGGTGTTAGTGATGGTCAACCATAGGGTTGGAATCATTGTGGTCAAGGGTTGAGGTGGTTTGGCCTCTGTAAGCTCTAGTTTGGTTTTGTCTTGGTTTATTCCATGAGATCCCACATTTATGCTTGGAATATGGCATGAGGTTGATTTGTTGAAAGAGAGATTTTTTTCAGCCCAATCTATGGTTGGGTGGTACATGGAAGTCCTTGACGTGGTTGGTTTTTTAATATATTAATAATAGCTATTTCTCTACTGTGATTCATGAATATTTGTAGTGATTATGTTGGTAATATTATAGTTGAGTTGCAATGACCTCTATGATGGTTATTTTTTGGTTACATTATGCATGTTATATATGGCTATTGTCATGATTTTTTTATATATCTAATGGCAGATGAATATATGGAATAATAAGTGTTGTTGCAACTATGTGGAGAGGGCATAGAGCCTTCTTGGTGATTCCCAGATGAATCTCAGGCTATTATGATCAGATTTGCATTCATGACATGTAGCTTTTATGTTTTCCATGTGTTTGATGGAATATTTGTTATGGATTAGACAGTCGGGTCAAGTTTTGGCTTCAAGTTTTAATGATTAGCATTGTCGTTATGAAAAATATGATTATGGAAATTTACAAGAATTTCTACTGGAAACTAGCCTAGAAAAGTGTCTCAGATATCAGGATCGCAGGAACTGAACTGAAGAATTTAGGTCGTAATAAATGGTAGGAAGGCTTGTGAATACAGTTGGAGGTTCACATCCACATGCAGTCAATGTCAAGGGCGCAATTATATGTCTAAGTCAGAGAAAAAAGGTTCGATCTCAGAGATTGAACATATGGGGTGTTTCTACAGCTCCTGGGTGATTTGAAGTCCTTGTAGGAACTTTGTAAGCGTAAGTATCTCAGACCCACTTCCTTAACTATAACTAGGAGGTCAAGTCAGGTCTTAGTGACACTCGTCTCATGTTTACCGTGGCAAGATTTTGAATATAGGAAAATGTGGGAAGGGGTGGTTACAATAAAGTTTTGGTGCCATTATTGTTAGAACTAAAGGAAAGTAAATCCACACACTAAGATAGAATCAGAGAGTGAATTCTATCACAATATTCATGTAGTGCCAAAATTTATTGTCTTTGAATTAGAGGGAGGCTCATAATATTAGCATTATGTGTGGCACTATCTTATTCGAGCTCGAAATTTTGGAGGAGATTGTCATTATTTCATTGGTGTTTCCCTAATTGATGTGTTCATGTCTATAAAGGACTCACATGACCTCCTCTATATGACTACACCTTCTAGACACACACAATTGAAAAATAGATTATACAGAATAATAAGATAATTGGCCAAGAAATCATAGTAGTAGACCCAAAACTAAAAGACTATTTTTCAAGCCATGAAAGGAAAAAAAAATCCATTATTAACCCATTCTTGTTGATCCATAATGCATTATCATAAACACCACCTACAAAGAAAACCAAATATAAAACATAAGGAACCATGGCTTGCTTGGAAAAGTATTGAGATAAGAGGAAGTAATCAACATTGAAATCCAAGAACAACTTGGAGCCATAAATCTTAAATATCTTTGAACTAGACTTTTCCTGTTGGAAGACCCACCACATCCACTCCAAAAAACAATATCCCCAATAATGTAACAATGAAGATGCTACCAAGTCCCAAAATCAACAAAACCCAAGCTGGGTTGTCAAAGAGATGCCCCAATGTGGAGCATATGATTGGTATTTTCCCATATTTGATAAGGAAATTCACCTCTACACATACACTTAGGACAACTGAGGCCCCACTAAGCCATATGGAAATGTGGAGTAGGCTACCTTCCATTATCCTTCCCTAATCACATCCAATTGTTGATGAATGGTTCTTGCATGTTGTTTGTAGTGCAAATTAATGTCCACTAACGATTGGATCTATGGATTATTATGGGATTAATTAATAGTTTAAATACCCATTTTTATTTAGAACCCATAAGCTTAAGTAAGAGGCAGTATTTTCCTAGTGATTCACCTTGCCATTCAATTCACTCTTGATGTGGTAAATTGAGACATGGTTAGGCTGAGATAAAAATCTAATGATTCAAAATAAAATAAATTTTAACTGGTTCCCCTCATAATAGCTAGAGCAATAAATGCTTTGATAATAGATTTTGAGTCCCAAAAAATTGACAAAGACTTGAAACCTTCATCCTTGGTGATGGAAATACCATACCAAATTGAGTAAACCTTAACTAAGTTATTCAAGACATTGTTAGGCCCCAAGTTTAATAAACAAGCTTGTTTCCTTCGAGATCATGTAGCCTTCACCCCACACCTACTACCATTATTTATTATCATTTTATAGAAATAATAATAAACCCATTTAGCTAGGCAAAATGGTGAATTTCCTACTCTGAATATGCAACATACAAAATGAAACAAACAATATTGTCAATCAATTCCCCTTAATGCAACTATTCCTAACTCCAATTTTACACACGAAATCCTAGATGTAATGCATGATGCATAATATTTTTCTTTTCGATTCCACTTAATTTTTAGATGAAAACTAATATATTTTCCTAATCACTGATTAAAAGAAACTATTAAGAACGATGACTAAAACACAAATTCCTTCAAGAAATTAGTTTTCTAATGACCTATTTGAAGAGAACAAAGGAAATTCTAAAGAAATCGTTATCAAAGGCAATCAAAACCAAAGGAAAACAAGATGAAGGCATCTGAGAGACCAAGACACATTCAAGGACACAAGGAGGACAAACTGGAACAAAGTTAATAAGAGAGAAGACCACAAAAAATGTTTTTTTGCATGAAACAGAGGTGAGCACAAGTGTAGATAGGCCGCCAATTCACCGCATTGCAGGTGCAGAGAATGCTAGAGAGAAATGCAATGCTTTGTCTCCAGAATAGGCAGAGTGTCGATCAAGGTAAAAGGCAAGTTCTGACACAAAAAATAAAATGAAGCTTAGTGAAAGGTATTCCTAGGGTAAATTCACACTGAGTGAGGCAATGGAGGTCTATTGAAGAGGTGAAACAAGTACTAAGGACAAGGAAACCACTAAGGGAAATAATTGGTCCCTAGTGGAGTCACCAATTTTTTATGTGGAATTTACGATTGTGCATAGAAGTATCTTCCCTAAACCTAGTGGATTGGTCTATAACAAGATAAAATAAAAGAATATATATTTCTGCTTAGAGGAATTGAAGAATGTAAGGAATATTACTTGGAATCTGTCACAAGATTCGCTCTCCTCTTGGCTTGTAAGCTCCAATCGTAACTACCATTTCTATAATTATAACTTGCACATACAATCACAACAAGCTAAAGACCTATACAATCTATGTAGCATTATCCAATTACTATATTCAATGGATTGAAAAAGCATTGAAATATATGAATGTAAACATAAATTAACATATATAGGAAAATTATCTACTCTTTGCATTAATATGAAAAGGAGAGAGTTTAAAACCAAGAATAATAGTTGATCTTGTAGAGATATCCCCAAGTTGACTTATCTTTCCTTTCCACAAAGCACACCTCAATGTAACCCTAATGCATGAAGATGACAACTCTCTTGGATTCAAGGCAGTCACTTGAGGGAATGATAGGTCTCCAAAATCCAACCCTGATGTTGTAGATGGTTGTATATTTATAGGAGAGGGTGGTGGTTTAGGAATTATTATCCATTTACCAATATCGACTTGAGATCCACTCTTAATGGGAGGATGAGCTCAAGGGATAAGAGGTGAAATATCCATGGTAGGATTAGATAGGATTCAAAGTTCTTATCCAAGGTAAACGGTTGAAACAACTTATAAACTCAAAGAGGAATCTTTGGGTTTCTTTTTATTTTTCTTGGATTTCTAGAATCAACCCACCCCAAAAAGGGACAAGTTGTTTATGATCAGTGCATTTTCGAAATGGAGTAACTTGCTGGTGAACACAGGTCCCTAAAGGGACAGGGTGCATTGGGCCTTAAAAAAAACTTATTCTAAGCAGTCAGACTCAGAAACTCGAGGATTGGAAAATTCATGCTTAGGGCTTTGTTTAGGGATGATGATAAGGTATTCATGGATGCTGATTGATCTAGTTTGTAGGCCTATTAACCAGATGTGACAAAATATCCTATAACATATTTTCCCCTAAAGCACAAAGTCAAAAACGATGGTTGATGAATAAAGTGATTTACCATGTGACAAGTCTGGATCAAGAACAACTGGTCGAGATCATCATCTATTAAAATAAATTTTATCATGATATCATTGTTGAAGGAGGCATACCCATGCTCAACACATAAGCTAACATTACATGTACAATGATAAAAAAAAACCTTGTCCACTGATGACAAAGTGTGGATCCATGATTGGATGATTGTATGATCATAGCCATCATGCTTTGTAATCTTGCATTAATATTGAAAGCACAACCTGAAAGGATGGAACTAGATCTGAGGTCTTTTATCTCGTTCACTCGATCATCCAATGTACGAGTCTAACCATGCAGATAAATGAGTTGAAGTCAAACATAGTAGAGACCATCTGATTACCGACCATTGATGTGAGTCATTCAAAGACACGAGAGAAACCAACGATGTTGTTGATGGATATCAAGGTACAAAAGTAAAATTCATATGGTGTGAATGAATGAGTTCAGAAGTTGAACACCACAAAATCTGTCGATCGAAGGCCAGTGATGTAAACCTATTGCTGAGAGCAAAGAAACTTGTCATTGATATATGTAAGCACCAAGGTACTGATAAAGAGTTTTTAATTCAACTTTCTAGATAATGAGTTGATGTCGATAGGAAGTGAACTGTCGCAGGAGGGCCTTGATGTATCCCCCATCAACGACATGAAACAAATATCATGAATTGAGATAGAATGACGTTGATATGTAAATGGTTTGGAACGATAAACATGAATGTATGCTTAAGAGTATCGTAGCAGAGATCAACTAAAGGACTTCCCTTGAACACATCAACGATACCGAATGGAGTGTTAGATGATCCAAAAATATTTTTTTATCATAGGTTATAGTATTTGAATAAAATAATTATTAATTTAAGATATTAAATTAATAATTATTATTCTAGAATATTTAATATATTTGTGAGATATTTAGAATTAGAAATTTGTTATTAAAAATTAGGACTCTAGAAAAGAGTCGTTTCCTAGGCTCTAAGTTAGGATAAAAGTTAGTAGTTTGGTTAGAAGCTCATTTATTGTAAATGGACACTTGCTTATTTTCCAAGTGATCCATAACTAGATTAAGTTAGAGCATAGAGCATATAAATAGGTTAGTTTCCTATTTTCATTGTAATGTGTAATGAGAGAATGTGAGAGTGAGTTTACGTGTGTAAACTCCTGCAATTTTCCCTGTAATCTTTTTGCTTGATCAATAAAGTTGTGTGTCTGAGGACACTTTTGCACTTTCATGGAGTTGGCATAATTGAAACAAAACCGAAAATAGAGGATTTGAAATGGTGTGATGAACCAAAAGAAAGAAGATTTCTCAACCCAATATCCATGAAGATGAAGTGGAAGAGTGTCATGTTCAAGAGTGACTCACTGCCATAATAGGTGGAGTATCCCATTTTCGCAATTTCCCCAACCATTGCTAGTCAGTACCTCTTTATTTTTTAAAAATCTTGAGGAGGATAACATATGATTCATCTTTAACTTCATCCTTTGGATGAATCCCTATGAGTATATTTAATGAACCCTGAGAACGAGTGGTTCGGTCCTATAATGTTTGACGATTCCATCGTTGTTTGATGTTTTTATGAGTCCAACGAGGGTGTAACTCGACTCATTTTTCATGTTTAGAGATTTTGAAAAAGAGGCAAAAAAGAAAACTCCAAAGGTTCATTTTCGTAAATAGTATATTGAGTCTGAAAAGGCATAAAACAATACTCAAGAGAACCTCTTAGTATTTTTTGACTAAGGTATTCATTTTTGGTAAATAGTCTATCTTAGTTTGGAAAAGGTTTCAACTTATACTGAGTAGAAATGTTTTAATTTAATTTATCAAGTTTGAAAAGAAAAGTGCTCAATGATATTCTCATATTTTGGGAGTCTGAAAAGAGTTGAAAGAGGACTCCAAAGGGTTCCTTTTTCATAAATTTACAGAGCCTAAAAAAAGTGATAAAAGTAGGCTCTTTGGTTAAAATGATAGAATATCATCAAAATCCATTAAACAATTGTCAACCTTATCAAAACACCACAAAAATATTGAAAATACTTGTTTCATTATAAAATTGAATGAAAATTACCATAAAATAGGCAAAAGGTAATTTAGTTTTACCATTTCATGTTTTACCTCTTGGAGAGTGAGTTTTGAGCATTTTTTTTCCCTCAATATTTTGTAGCTGATTATGACCAATGCAGTGGATAATTTAGAGCGTCATCACTTCCAGGTAGAAGCTATGAAATTCCTCCATCATGCATCCATTTTTTCATTTCATGCATGTTTTTCCGGTTTTTTAGGGCCTTAGGGCTCTAATTTCTCTCCCTAGGTCCAACACACTCCCAACAAGTTGAAAGGAGCGTTGGGAAGGGAGAATTTTCACTGGGGAGGGCGTTGCAACATACTTTCTTCCCTTTGGAGGGTGTGTTGAGAGTAATTACCAAGTGTGTGTTGCATGTTTCCTTCAAAATATTCTTATTTTTTTGCATGAAACTTATCCTAATGATCCTTCTTATGATGTTTCAGGTGTCTATTGGAACAAAATGGCTTTGATATGGAGGGAAAGAGAACATGAGGAACAACATTTAACTGTAGCTAATGATCCTGCCAGTATCCAGGCTTTGAGAAATTGTGGACACTTGAAATTATTTTAGCTTCCCAGTATGAGGAAATAGATGGAATTGTTGTGGTATATTGTTTGTGCCTGGGATGTTCCGACACAAGCATTCAAACTTGGTGCACATATGCTTGAAAGATAGATAGAGGATATATACTTCTTGACAGGTATATCAAGTCGAGGTGCCCCAATTTCCTTATCTAGTTCAAGGAGTGGTGGAGGTACAGTCAAGGATTGCATCAATACACATTACATGTCGAGATACCAACCAACCAAATATGGGAAGATCGATAACAAGGATGTGGTTCGTTTGTCATTAAGAACGATCATGTTTATAATTTCCAGATTGGCTGGGAGTGTAAATCTACATGTGGCCAATAAGTCACATATGATGTATGCTCTAGAGTGTCTGGAGCCGA
Organism: Pinus albicaulis; assembly: GCA_034641835.2. NCBI lineage: Eukaryota > Viridiplantae > Streptophyta > Pinopsida > Pinales > Pinaceae > Pinus > Pinus albicaulis. Next base: position 618,173,679 of record CM076575.1, on the reverse strand, counting down.
CAATATTCAACTGGAGTGAGGGAGTACTGGTAAAAATGAAGGAGCAACTGACCAAATTAAAATAAGGAAGGCTAAATAAATTTGGCTATGGTTCGATCCTAATTTATTTTTCTTTAGGGTGGATTCCATTGCTCATTTCACAACATATTCCATTCGAGCTTGTAGATACGAGAGTCCCAAGGATGAGGAGGTGGGTGGATCTCATGTATAGACATGTAGGTCCGTCAACGATAAGTTTCACATCAGTCTTCTTGAAATGGTTGCACATGAAACTCATTATAATAGAGTACTATCCATATGAAGGCATGGATTTCCGTAAAGACCCGGAGCTTGTGCTTCATGATGACGAGTGATGGGGTGCCATAGGTAAAATGAGAAACATTTTGATCATTTTTTTTTTTTAAGTTTTACAATTTTTTTTGTGATTTTTCAATTTATCTAAGACTAAAATATTCATTTGTACACATGCATATATTGGGCCCGTTCTACCTATGGGTTATTTTTATCTTGATCGTGTAGGAAACCCACAACATGCACCAACGAAAATATAGGTTGTTGTAGTAGGACGAGAGGTACTCTAGGATCTCAATGTTTCTGACACCCTTATATATGTTAAATGTCACATGGAGGGGTTAACCCATGGCATACCTGAGATTAGGGTTGAAGAGATTCCTATGAGGCCAAAATGACATACTATCGACGTGCCTAGCGATATCCATCGACTATTGTGCAAGATGTCTCGCGTAGTGGCGTGCTACCATGAGCACTATGATTAGTCTACTAGGAGGTTTATAGCCATATTTTTACTGCATGTATATGACAGGTCGTGTGGCCATATGTGTCTCGGGAAAAAATTTTATAAATCCAAATTTTGATATATATATATATATATATATATATATATATATATATATATATATATATATATATATATATATATATATATAAAACTACCTTCAGCTTTTCTTATGGTTCTATTATCTCTTTCAATGTATGTGATGTGCATTGAATTTATTTTACATGTGTCACAAATTTCTATCTAAAACATGATTAGCCAATGCATCTTCCAATGTGTTTAGATTCCTAGAAATGTGTTGATATTGGATGAAATCAAAATATATTTCTAGAAGGCAAACCCTCAAGAACATACGAATCATAGTTGGACTTCTAACTGAATAGACATTATACAACTGTAGTACTACAAGTTGTGATTCAAGTCTGATAACTATACGGTGGATACCATGAGAAATAGCATCAAATAATAGTTCGATCACTACCCTATACTCAACAATGTTATTTGTAGAGAGACCGATACAAATCCCTTGTAAACTCACTAACACACCATTCAAAGAATATATAACCCAAGCTGCAGAAGAAAGGTTCCAAGTACTATGACTAGTGCCATCAACATAATCAACATATGGTTTGAGGGATTTCGACACCTACAAAACAAATGTAAATAGAATTAATAGAAACCGTAGGAAATTCCAAATGGAAAAAACTGCAAACGCGCTCACACACCTATATACAGTATGTACAAAGTGCACTACACAAAAATTAAGCATAGTATTTCTTAAGGTACAACCCATTTCTATTTTTTGCCAAAGGAACTCCATCAAAATCAACAAGCTCATATCCCCCTTTAGCAAGAACACGTTTGACAATGTATGGACCTATCCATATTGGCTTGAACTTCCATGATCCTAATTTATCAGATCCTTGATCATATAACAAGAAAAATTCTCCTTCCGAGAAGACGTGAGGCTTGACTCTCTTGTCATATTGCACCTTGATACGTTTCTTATGGGATTCATTATCCATGGAGGCATCACGTCAGGTCTCATATAAGCGCATCAGATGTAAGAGACGTTACTCTTCCACAGAAATGGCAGGAAGGAGTTTGACAAGAAGTTTGAGAGTTGGAATTTCACATTCAATTGGAAGGATTGCTTCTAGACCATAAACCAATTGGAATGATATGAACCTGGTAACATTCCTGATAAAGGTTCGATAGACGTACAAGGCCACATAAAGAATAAGATTAAAGTTCGATTTGTGGACCCCTATCATATGTTGAAACATCATTCTAATAAATTTATTGATTACCTCAACTTTCCCATTCTCCTGAGAGTAGTAAGGAGCGAAACTTTCTTGGGAGTCAGTTCTAACATCATGTGATTACGGAAAAAATATCATGGTCTGTGACTACAACTTGTGGAACACCAAACCATGCAATGGCATGGTAGAATAAAAAGAGAGAAGTTGTTTCACCGGTATTATTGTATGTAGGCATTGCCTCGACCCACTTGGTAAAATAGTCAACCGCTACAATGACATAGTCACGCCCCCTGACCGAGTGAACGTTACATTGCATGAAATCAATGCCCCATTTTTAAAATGGTCCAACGGTGATAACAAGATACATAGGATCGGGTGGATCACGGGCAATACGATCATATATATAGCATGTGTGACACTTATGTATAGCGAGGATACAATTGTGAAACATGGTATTGTGAAATTTCAATCTAGAAATATACAGTTGCAGTGATAGATTGAATTCTCCTAATTATTACTTCGATAAGTTATTTACAGAAATATATCAGTAAATTTCGAAATAAATACTACTGCAACATTGACAATTACATATGCAGAGAAAGAAACAGTAAGGAACATAAGCATAAGAAACAATCACATGTACACACTTACTTTTGGAAAATTGTCCTCGGAAAAACCCAATGTGGGAAAAACGGTGCACCAAATTATGGTTTTATTATTATTCTTTAGCTAATGAATATTTACAAGGAATACACTGGCAGATATATATCAGAAAACACCTGAAACAAAGTTCTCGGATCCTCCTGAGAATTTTCTGACACTTAGAAGAGCCTCTAAATCTCTATGCGTTTGCCTGTGTGTTTCTTTGCACATTCCTCACACTAAAATGCATCACTTTGCATGGGTTCACTATGTTGCAGCTCTGTGCTATCTTTTGTGGCCCTCTGCATCCCTCTGTCCTCATGCTCAGTCACTGCTAACTCCCTCTTCTCCTTCTGGTTCTGTAACTCTACCCTGCAACTCTCCCTCTAGAATCAAATTTTATTACTTCAGAATCGATCTCCTTTGGATACTGAGTGTATGCCCAACTTTCTTTCCAAATGAACCTCAAGCCTTCTTTTATAATCTTCTCAATGATGAATCAATGACCTAGATTAGAAATCTAATCAGTGGATAAGATTAAAAATTTACTTGATCTTCATTCTCTAGAAGATTCACACTTTGTCTTATTAATGCCCATTAATTATTTAATTTCCCTAAGTTTAGACTTAGGGTCTCCATTAAAATAATTAATTATTTTAATAAAACATGAACCAAGTGGAATTTCCACAAACGGTTTCTGGGTTCTTTGGAATACTGATGTCCAAACCTCCTCACAAAATTTGAGACTTGGAATACTTTCTGATGCTACAAAAATCAACACTCCCTCTTAGCGAGGAAAGTGTTTTAGCAATATGCCTGATGCATGTTGCTCTTCTTTGAAGCATTCTCTATTTTGTTGATCTCTGGCTATTGCCCTCATTTGTTGTGTTGTTTCCCTCTGTATTTATTCCCATGACACGACCACTATCACTGCCTCATCTATAACACAACTCCCTCTAAATCCTGGTCCATCCATTCCTACTAATGAAATGGATTCTTGATCATCCCCATATTTTCTCTGAAGTAGACGAAATTTTTCTTTCCCAAAGCCTTCGTGAGGATATCTACCACTTGTTCTCCTGTTGGAGTGTACTAAAATTGTACAACTCCTCATTGGACAAAGTCTCTGATAAAGTGACACCTGATGTCAATGTGCTTCAACCGATCATGAAACACATGATTTTCAAAGAGCTTGACGAAACTATGATTATCACATAGAATATTGGTCACTCCCCTTTTCTCCTTCAATAGGTTCATAAGAAATTTCTGAAGCCATATGGCCTCACATGAAGTTGTGCTAGCTACCATATATTCAGCCTCTGCTGAGCTCAATGCCATAGGTTATTGTTTCCTGTTGCACGAGGAGGTCATCCTTGATCCAAAACTGAAACAGTACCCACTGGTTCTCTTCCGATCTACTGGACTCCCTACCCAATCTGCGTCGGAGGATCCACTTAACTTAATGTCATTTCCATGGGTGTACTTCAGCCCAAGCTCGATTATTCCTTGAAGAGACCTAACAACATGTTTGGTTGCTTCCCAATGAGCCCTCTTAGGTACCACCATGAAGTGATTGAGGGTATTGATAGCATAACATATGTTTAGCCTAATGTTCACCAGATACATTAGAGATCCTATGAGTTGCCTATACAGAGTAGGATCAACCTCATCATCTTCAGACGTATCTATTTTCTTCCAGTTGGTAATCATTGGAGTCATCATTGGTCTACAATCCTCCATGTGAAATATTTTCAGAATTTTTGTAGTATATCTTCCTTGAATTTGTGTAGATTAATTGGTTTTTTAATATTTTTATTGAATTATTCTTTATGTTATTTTATTTTATAATTATGATTCTTTTACCTTTTATTTATCCAATATCTATATATATATATATATATATATATATAGATCCCCTTTCCCCATAATATTTCATTTTATTTTAATCATTTTATTAATTATTCATTTATTCTGGATTATTTATTAGCTTTGTTATTAATAATTCTTAAAATCTTAATATTTAAACTTAAAAATTTTATGGTTATTCCCTCTTTTACTATTTACCACTTCCCTTAATATAATAACTATAATTTAATATTTTTATTAAATTATTAATTATTATTTAATAATTTTTTTTTGAAATCTTAAAAACTTTTAATATTATAACTTATTGACTAACTAGTTAGATAACGACTAGTTTCTAACGGCTAGTTTTAACAGCTATTACCGGGCAATGACGCATCCTTACTATTTATTCAAAGAGATTGATTTATTTCTTCACCTTTTCATGAGGATGAACCACATTAGTTGGTTCGAAGCGTCGACCAAATCCTAATGATGTGATTAATCTAAAAGACGTTTATCTACATTATGGATCACAAAAGTATTAGATCTAACATTATATCTTCTGACCAAGGAAGATCTCTCCCTTCTACTGCCAAAATTCCAATCCAGAAAATAGTACATCAACCCTAGATCCTTCATGTAGAATTATGTAGCCAAATTCTCCTTGCAATCCTCGATGAGCCTTGATGACCCTATCAGAAATAGATCATCTAAATATAGAACCAGTATCAGGGGCTTATGCCCCACCCTTAGATAGTAGAGATTGGGATTTGCGTCACTCTTAACGAATCCCATATTCTACAAGTAGTTGTCAATTCAACCATACCAAGCTCTAGGGGCTTGATTTAGTTCATACAAGGCTTTCATAAGCCTCCACACATGAGTCTTATGTTCATGTGTCTCGAAGCGCTCTGGTTGTTCAATGTACACTTCCTCTTCTATCACCCCATTTAAGAACGTAGTCTTGACGTCCATATAGTGAATCTCCCATCCCATCTGCGTAACAAGGGATATCACAGATCTAATGGAAGTATATCTAGCTACTAGGGTGAAGGTTTCTTCATAATCTATCCCTTCCTTCTGAGCACCCCTTAGCCACAAACCTGGCTTTAAATTTCTTGTTGTTTCCATCTGCAACATACTTGATCTTGTAGATCCACCTTGAACCTACCACTAAACCATCCTAAGGTTTGGGAACTACTTCCCAGAAATCATTCGTCATGATGGAACTATACTCTTCCTCAATCGCATCTACCGATACCTAGTGCTAAGCTACTTCCCGAAAACTAGACGGTTCCCCAACATGTGCTACCAATGCTTGGTACCTCTAAGGCTACCTGTATTGTCTCTTCACATCTCAGGGGACTTTGACAAAGTCCTCTATGTCCCTTAGAATTTGTTGTATTTCTTTGGTCGTTCTCCCAGTGATAGTGGGTGGATCTACCTACTCTCCCTCCTGCAAGTCCTCGGGAGAAGTGTCCGTTGGATCCCCATGCCTTGGAGAGGAAACCATATTATCTTCCGCAGGTTGTTGTGGTTGAACCACCAGATCCTCCTCAGACTGTGTAGTAGAAGGCTTCTTTCAGGATCTTCTAAAGGCCCTCTCCTCCATGAATTTTACATCCCTCTGCACTACAACATTCCTGCTCTCTGGATAGTAAATGCGGTAAGCCTTTGCATTCTCGTTGTATCCTACCAGATGCCCCTTTTTCGCAGTCATGTCCAACTTCTTCTTCTTCTCATTGGGCACATGGAAATATGTCGTACTGCCAAATATCCTAAAGTGACTCACTTCAGGCTTGTTTCCCGTGAAGACACTTTTTGGCGTTATATTTCCCAACGCGTTGTGATTAATCCTAATTTGAACGTTGAAAATTGTATTACAATATTCAGCCCACAAAAATTTGGGCATGTCTTGATCATACAACATTTCCCTTACAGCCTCAACAATGGTTCTATTTTTCCTTTTTGCCACACCATTCTGCTATGGATTATATGGAGCGGTCCACTCTCTTCTGATACCTTCCCTTGCGCAGAACCCTATGAATTCGTTATCAACATACTCTCCACCATTGTCTGAACACAACACCTTGATACACTTTCCTGTCATATTTTCTATCAGATATTTAAACTTTTTAAAATGAATGAAGACTTCATCCTAGGTCTTCAGAAAGTAGATCCAGTTTTTTTTGGAATGGTCATCAATAAAGGTGATGAAGTATTCAGCACCACTAAGATCTCTAATGGAAATCAATCCGCAAATATCTGACTGTATCAATCCCAATACACTCTTAGCCCTATTGCGATACGCTGCCTTGGAAAATTTCCCAACACACACCCTCTACAGACATTGTCTCGCTTGGTGCTCAGTTCTGGAACTCATGTGACAGTTTTCTTGAGAATATTTAACGCCCCACGATGCAAATCCCCCATTCTTCTGTGCCATATTTCATTCATGCCTTTTTCATCAATGCTTCCTATTAGTGCCATTAGAGATTCGAGCTGTAACTTATAATGTTTGTTGCTCCTTACTCTGATTTGTGCTTCCTTCTTCCAACTGAGGTGTTTGACCTAAACTCTGTTTCCAATGAAGTAAATGTTGTAACATATGTTTTGAAATTGAAACACTGAGACTAAGTTCATCCCCAATCCAGGCAAATGTAGTACATTAGTGGCCTGGAGCTTATTTCCAACCCCCATATGAAATACTACGATACCTTTTCCAATAGGGGTACATTTTTCTTTATTACCCATGATAATTTTAAAGTTCATCTGATCTTCTCGGTAGTTGGAAAAGCATTCCCGCACTCCCATCATATAAGCAGAATCTCCACTATCAATGTACCAGACTTCAGGAGAAGCAGTGCTTAACAGACAAGTAAACTCTTCTTCCAGACTAGATGCTAGAATAGAAACAACGTGATCCATCTGTTCTTTCATGCTTCTCTTCCTTTCTGGATAACTGCATGAACCCCTCTGAGCTGCTGCAACAATGTCATATTTATGTTCACTTTCCGATTCTCTGTTCCTGTTACTCATCTTTGTCTCTGGTACCATGTGAAAATTTCAATCTAGAAATATACAGTTGCAGTGATAGATTTGTTTCTCCTACTTAATACTCTGATAAGTTATTTACAAAAATCTATCAGCAAATTTCGAAATAAATACTACTGCAACATTCACAATTACATATGCAGAGAAAGAAATAGTAAGGAACATAAGCATAAGAAACAATCACATGTACACACTTATTTTTGGACAATTGTCCCCGGAAAAACCCAATGTGAGAAAACCTGTGCAACAGATGATGGTTTTATTATTATTCTCCAGCAATTGAATCTTTACAAGGAATACACTGGCATATATATATATATATATATATATATATATATATATATATATATATATATCAGAAAACACCTGAGACAAATTTCCCAGATCCTCCTCAGAATTTTGTGACTCTCGGAAGAGCCTCTGACTCCCTTTGCGTATGTCTACATGTTTCTCTGCATAGTCCTTGTGCTGAACTGCATCACTCTGCATGGGTTTACTATGTTGCCTTCTGTGGCCCTCTACGTCTCTCTATCCTTGTGCTCAGTCACTATTGACTCCCTCTTCTCCTTCTGCTTCTACAACTTTGCACTGCAACTCTCCCTCTGAAATTGAATTCTATTACTTTAGAATCGATCTCCTTTGGGTACTCAGTGTATGCCCCAATTGCTTTCCAAATGAACCTCAAGCCTTATTTTATAATATTCTCATTGATGAATCAACGGTCCATATTAGAAGCCTAATCAATGGCTAAGATTAAAACTTGACTTGATCTTTGTTCTCTACAAGATTCAAACTTTTTCTTATTAATACCCATTAATTATTTAATTTCCCTAAGTTTAGACCTAGGGTCTCCATTAAAATAATTAATTATTTAAAAAAAACATGAACCGAGTGGAATTTCCACAAACGGTTTCTGAGTTCTTTGGAATACTTTTTTCCAAGCCTCCTCACAAAATTTGAGATTTGGAATACTTTCTGATGCTACAAAAATCAACAGGTAGGCCAAAAATAACCAACATGAAAGATCTTTTGTGTGGTAGCATAACCAAACATATGACCCCCACATGCCCTAGAATGGAATTCATTTAATACTTTCTCATCCTCCTCATGAGTGAGGCACATTTGAAATACCGTATCGATACCACGGCGAGAAAAGGTGTCGTAGATGATAATGTAATATTTGGTTTGATATCTAATACATCATTGGTCAGAGCAACACGTATCAGACCGGAAAGTCTGGGTTTGGATATATATGACAATGTTTCCATACCATGGGTCATATGAATAAATCAAGAACAACAACTCATCTGGAATAGAGTCATGAAATGTTGTCTAAGTTTCAGTAGTGGGAAGGTCACAAATGAGCTCAACAAAAACTAAGGATTTCTTCGACTTGGATTTGATGAATTCCAAATAAAAATCATGTAGGAAGATGATCCAATTAGAGCAGTTTCCCCCAAAAAATTGGCACGATAAGATGTACGTCATGGGTTTGTAGTCAGAAACCACCATAGTTTTGTAGAGCAATATGTAATGGCAGAATATCTGGACAACTTAGAAAATTGCCAATGCTAACTTTTCAACATGAGTATATTTGATTTCGGTATTATTGAGATTCTGACTCAAGTAATAAATAGGATGTTCAGTCCCTACATCATCCACCTGAACCAATACCATAGCAATGGTAGTTACTACAACAACGAGGTACAGGAAAAATTCACATTGGTATTCTAGGGGATATAACAAAGATGCTCAAATCAGAACATATTTCAAGGCATCGAACGCTTTTTCAGTAGTGTCATCCCAATGAAAGGGAACCCCTTTCTTTAATAAGCGAGTAAATCCTTTGGTTAGATCAACATAGTTTGGAATGGACCTCCAAATAAAGTTAGCCTTCCCTTGGATTCATTGAATCTGAAAAAGGGAAGAAGGAGCAGGAAAATCGACGATCTCTTGGAATTTCAGTGGGTCGATACGAATTCCATGTTTTGAGACCACAAAACTGAGAAGTTGGCCAGAAAATTACACAAAACATGATTTTTTTTGGATTGAGTTGAATATTATATTGTTTACATCGTAAAAATATGGCCCTAAGATGCATCGGGTGATCACCCGATGTTTCAAATGAGCACGAAAATAATCCAAATATGATTGCACAATATGTTTGATGTCATGTAAAGCATAATTCATCACCCTCTGAAACATAGCCCCATCATTGTTTAATCTAAAAGAGAGTTTACTATACGCAAATGTGCCCTAAGGACAAATGAACGCGGTTTTATGTTGGTTTGCTGGGAGAATGTTGATTTGGTTATATATGGAGAAACCCTCCATAAGAGAAAATATCTCACAACCAACACAATCATCAACAATTTGGTTGATGGACGGAGTGGGATAATTATCCTTAGCACAAGCACGCTTGATGTCTTGATAATCAACACACACAAATTGTTCCCTGTTTCTTCATGACCGGAACAATGTTAGACACGCAATCAGTTAAAGGTACTGGGTAGATGAAACGAACGTGTAGGATTTTCTCAACTTCGGATTTAATAGCGACAATCTTCTTGGGATGGAACCTGTTAGTGTCAGTCTTTTCAGCCTTCCTCCAGTGATCAAACATGCTCTTACAAAGTGATTTTAAGGTGTCAAGGTCAAATTTTGTCATTTCAGTGAGTCTTTAAGCAAAATTTGGTCACTAAGTATTCGGTCTAGCGTTTGCTTTCACTCCTTCCAGAGTTGTCCAAATGTCGGTCCATGTCACCATTCAGCTGAGTGTACCATCATTCAGAGGATTTTCATCATCATTTCAAGTTCCAATGGGTCATTTTACACCTTTTTCATGATTCAGTGGTGCCTAGGTAAGGTTCATTTCCCTCTCCTAGGGTTTTAAAGGTAATTTCTCTTGGATGGTCAAATCATCAGCAAAACTTGTATCCTGATGTTCATACACCTTCCCCTATCCTTAATGTACATTATTAAACACTTCCCATCACTGAGATCCCCCAAATTCCTCATTTTCGCACAAACCCTAGTTTCTTGCTACAACTTGGCAATTTTCTAGGCTAGGCCTGTGTTTTTCCCTTTTGGACCCCTTCCCCTCACTCAATCTCTGAAATTACACTTTCCCCTGCTTCCTAACATCCCTCTCTACTTCCCAAAATTTTCTCAAGAATTTAGAAGCCCCTTATCCCCTTCATTTCAATTCATTTTGACAAATCCCTTGTTCCACACATCGGGATAGGTTTCACTCAAATGATGTTTCTGAGAAATAAAAGATGAATTTGGGAAAAATGAGAGAGGTTTTTGTCCACAATATGCCAAGGAAGAAAAAACTACTTCACTTTTTACACAGGTGTCATGGTTTTAGAGAAATGTCAAAACTACCGTTGCCTCAGGAGAATTGATGCACCTCTGAAGTGACCTTGGGAAAATCAATATTTCTCCTAGCTTGGTTGGAAAAATGACTTCCTTGATAAGTAAAATGATAACTAGACAAAATGATATTTCCAATGAGCTATGATGAGCTCAAATTGGAGCTGAGGAAGACCTTTAAAAGTTGACTGCAACAGCACTCTTCCTTGAGGAAGCTTCATTCTGCTCATTTTGACCAGTCTTGGGAGATTTGATTTTTGACAAGGCAAATGAACTCCAAATTGAAACATTCCAGTTGGGTTTGAACGTAGACTCAATAATATTTCCAACGAGCTATCCTGCACCCAATTTGGACACCAGGAAAGCCTCCAAAAGCCTCCCGCAAAAGGCGCTACGCATTGAGATGGCGCTACGCATTGGGCTAGGGTTTGCAGTGTAAATTTATAACTGACGCGGTGCATAGAGATGGCGCGGCGCATTGGGCCAAAAAGCATGAAATCCTTTCAAATATTCCACCAAACCTCTCAAATTTCTAAATTTTTCATTTCCCAACTAAGTTAACATCTCCATATTGCCAAGGTATGAGTTTCCATCAGTGTTTATGGTGTTTCAATAGGTGAAGAAAATTCAAACCCTATTTTCTTGCTCAAGAATTGTTTCCTTAGGGTTTAGAGTTTGGTTCTTATGCCATCACTCCCTCACTCTTTCATTCCCTCAATAATTTTCTCCCTTTCTTTACATTCTCATCTACCCATTCCACATTTCCCATATCCCTAATCAACTAACCCTAAATCCCTAATCCCACTATCCCAAACCCTAGTCAAATATCCCCAAAACATTGCTATCTCTCCCATCCCTCATCACTGTTCATTTATCACTACAGCCCATTCCCCTATCCTATTTCATCCCTAAATTCACTCCATCCCTCTCTCATTCCCATTATCCTTACTCCACTTGTAAAATTTCCCCAAATCCCAAGTTTATCCCAAAAAATCAAGTGATTGTCCCATTGTCTCTACATTTGTCAAAATCACAAGTTTTCAAAGGGAAAATTATCACTTGATTAAACCCATTGTCTCCATTGCCCTATTGCTCCTACAGTCCCTCCCATTTGACATACATTTGACACTAAGACAAAGGCACCAAATTCTCCTTTTCAGCACATACAAGCCAACATACACCTTGCAAATTCTCATGGAGACAGATACCGACACATCCTATGATCGAGAGATTTGGCTTATGAGAGTCAATATCCATCTGGAGAAGCTCTTGGCGAAGGAAAAAAATGACAAGGACATGCTCAGACATATGAAGAACCACTATTGGGCCCGCACACATGTTTGCAAAGCTAGGATTAAGATCCTGAAGGCGAGGCTGAGGAGAGCACTGAAACGTTGGAAAAGGCCTGATCCACTCCAAATCTTGGCCGAAGCTTCTTTGGCTGAGCATGACACTTGATGGGGGACCTTCACTCCAAATTTCAGCAAATTTGGAGAAAATTTTGTCATTTTTTATTTTTTTGGTCACAAAACAGATTTTTCTGCTTGACGTGTATCGCCACCTTGCGCGCGCTTATGATTGGGACATCTTTCTGAGGAAAAATTGAATTTTTTGGATTTTTATGATAAATTATGCATGCTCATGGATTACCTAAGGATTTCATCAAGTTCTGGGTGGTCTTAAGGGTCAAAAACACCTTGAAATTGGCCTTTCTGTCACTTTTTGCACCAGCAGGAACCAGTCTTGGGATATTGCTGTTTTGGAGGGGAAAATGACATCCAAATCCAAAAATTCCACTTGGGTTGGATAGTAGACATCCAGGGCTTTCCAAGGAGCTATCATGAGCTGAATTTGGACTTCGGTAAGTGCCTCAAAAACATCTCCAAAGTTGTGCTACGCATAGAGAAATTTGGCCTCATTTTCACTCTTCAGCTCAGAAATTCGCCCAGTTTTGACTAGTTTCACTTTTTGATGTAACTATTGATCTATCTTGATGTAATTTGATGACTATGATGTAATTTTGGCTCATATTTACCTTTTCTAGAGGATTCATTCACTAAAAAGTGAAAATTAAATGAATGAATCAGTTTCCTTCCATATAGAGGCAAGTTGTTTGATTGCCTAGATTTCAGTGCCTTGTTTAGAATTGGTTGAAACAGCTCCTAGAATGATGAGCTCGACCCCTAGAGGCATGGGATGGTGTTTGGATTGTCTATATCATGTATTTTCTGAGTCACTTTCAGGGTTGCATACTTGGGAATAGTTTGGCACCTCATTGTACATACACTTCTCCATTTTTGGCAAAGGAAAGACCAGGGTTTTGCAGCACTTGTTGGGATCCTTGTGGCTCTGAGTTTTGATGATTTTTTTCTCCATGTAATTGTAAGTTCATTAATGTTTTATGTATGCCATTTCCCTTCTCTTTGCTTCTGAAATTAAACAAATGTGTAACTAAGGTAGAATTCATTAGTTTGTTGGTGCTCTGCCTTAAACTTTTGTTTAGTTTTATGTGTTTTCATCTGTTTGAAGAGGATCCTTGCACCCTCTTGCCCTCTTCAGCTCCTCAGCAGTCTTTTCTATCCATTCATTCAATCTAAGACATCAAAGCCATTGCCTACCTTGCCCCAACTTGAACTCTGCAAGAAATTGGCCTCATCCCCAAGCCTAAAACTGCCTTTCCCTTTTTCCAACAAAAACCCCTAAAAAATCATTCTAAACTCCTTGATTCATATACCTAGTCTAAAATTAGCACTCATTTCAGTCATCTCAAGCCCTATTGATACATTTTCCTGAGATTGACCCGGAGAGAGCCCTCTCCTGTCCTGGTAGGGCTAGCTACCAGACTGAGCGTGGTTTGGTGTTACCCTGAATCCCGCCTTCCTTCAGCCTGAGGTGGATATAGGAAATAACAGACCCGATGGAGGTGTTTCCAAATTGTTTTAGCATTAGGATACATCTTAATTTCATAAATATTGATATTCAGAGCGATACCTAGCATTTCTTCGTAATACCAGGAAAAAAAATTTCTAAACTCCTGGAATAGGGTTTTATAAATCTTTATATCATCGGGAGAACAAGATTCCCTAATATGTAGATTTTGAGTAATGTCGAGTTTGATCGAAATGTCAAGAGTGATAGTCTCTTCAATATTCGACAAGTTCTTCTCATAATCGACATTGTGTATGGATACATAATTCATAGATAACTCAATGAGATTGGGTCGATATAGTTTGATAATATTATCCCTGAGGAAATATGGAAATGGGGAACAATGATGATGATCGTCCCACGGTGCATCATCCGACATCATGATCTCCATGATGCTCTCATCGGTAGGAAATGTACAAGAGCTAGAGGATTTGTCATAATATAAAGAACGGTCAGCCCAATTACTCGATGAGGAAAGGGTAAGTGTGCCACAAAGGCTGAATAAATGGCTTCATAATTGAGCTCATTGGGATTGAGCGACATGCAGTCATTAAAGGTGTCAAGATTAGATTCATCCAATACTATCCAAGGATCAACTAGAATATTACAAGAAGATACCATATTGATATAGGTACCCGAAGTGGAATTGTCGAGAAGGGAAGGGGGAGGGTGTGGAAAGGTTCCCATGAGAGAGGAATCCTTAAGCAGTCCAACCTCGACATGTTGATATGGATGTGGGGTTTCCCCCATGAGAGGGACGCTTCTAGTAACTTGAGAATTAGAGGAAAATAAAGTGAGTTGATAAATGGCTACTATACTACCTTTATGAGGAAAAGCGATCATTCTAAAATATGTCAAGACAACAACATCCATAACATAGACCCACCGACAACCTAGTAGAAGATTATAATATAACGGCCTATTGATGACTTTGAATTCTACTGATACGGTCTTGCTGCCTAATTATGCTTGTAGAGAATTCAAAATTCCACAAGGTTTATAGCTTCTTCCATCAAAAGCCTTTAGAGTGGTCGGTGACTGAATTAGTTGCGGAGAACCAATAACCTTCCAACAATACATAAATATAATACAGGTTGAGGCTCCCTCGTCTACAATGGAACGATGGATGTTCTTATCACGAATGACAACCTGGATCATGAAATCTAATTGATTCAGAAGTCTAGGTGAATAATTATCATGGTTGAAAACTACTGGGTTGGAATATACAAGATGAATACATCCAATAGTCAATAGAAAAACCTTCTTTTGAGTAGAGAAATTTTGCAACACCTCAAGAGTTGACATAAAAGGATCCTGAGCTATATCCTCAACTATTTTATAATTATAAGCATCTCTTATATGAGGGTTGAATGTGGATTTATGGATAACGCCTTTGGGAGGCTTAACCATTAACTTAATAGTTATGGCAGTTGTAGTAGGATCTAAGGGAAATGCACCATTGTCACAAGGTTGGACATGTTTTTAAAGATTGTCCACTAAATGGACAGGATTTTGGTACTCGCTATCTGGGAGGTCAGCCTCCTATAGAACTGGTATTGGTCTCACTGCAACATTAGACTTAGCTATCAAGCTTCCTCTCGATTCCAGTTACCACATCGCAGGAGGACATTACTGTGGAGGATGCGATTGCCCTATACAGGGTCACTCAATCCATGACAACTGCTACACATACTGGTCTCTCCTCGGACACTGGTACTCCCTCTTTACCTCCTTTCTCATTTCTATCATTTTTGTCTACTGCATCTATTCAGTGCACGGAGCCCTGTCTGGCTGGATTCTCTACCTCTTCTATTATTTCTCCCCTTCCTCCTCACCTTTCCTTTTTACCCTTACCCCCCCTACCATACCAAACCTTTCATCATTACCCTCTCCCCCCTCACCATCTATGCCTTCTACACTTCCCCCCTCACCATCTGCTCCTTCTACACTTCCTCCCTCACTACCCACCCCATCTATTACTGTGGAACCATTTGAATCCTCTTCTACTCACTCCTACAATTTTCGCCCTTCCATTTACACCCCCGCTAGACTTGGCCCTTATCATGGCCCTCCTTTATCTTTGCACAAGTCCACTTGCAGCCGTCACTCACATATTTCGAAGACCATCCTAAAGGATGGTATTGAAGTCGTCTCTGTCACTCAAATCTCTATTGAAGGGATCCTTAGTTCAAGACAATCCCCACATCTGGTTTCTCAATTATTTGTCTCTCTTTCAATTTCCAAGGGCTTTCCAGCCCTGCTAAGCGCGTTGCTCTTAGGTGCCTCTTTACTTATTCATTTGCAGACATCATCCTCCTATAGGAAACTCATTGTACCTTTGAAATTGTCATTCAAGAACTTGCTTCCCTCCTCCCCTCGTGGAACATCCATACCATCGATGCAAATGGACGCTCGGGTGGACTTTCCCTTTGTATCAACCCCTGGCATATTAAACTTCTGAATGCTTGGGGGAGGGATAGTATACTGGCGAAGAATTTCTTTTCGGAAGCTCTTGGCCTACAATTCTGTATCATCAATGCCTATGGCCCTTGTACCAACAGGTAGTAGATATGGACCTCTCTAATGCATTTATCGGTGTTGTGTTCTGACAATATTATTTTGGCTGGAGACTTGAATTTCTCCCTTGGGATATCTGAATCTTGGGGACCTAATTCACATGCAGATCCACTCTTTCATTTCTTCAGGCACCTTCTATCATCCTATCAACTGGTGGATCCCCTCATAACCTCTCCTTCTCCCACCTGGTGCAACATGCGCATTGGGGTTGATATGGTTGCTCGCAGGCTTGATCGCTTCCTCATTAAGGAAGATCTACTTCACACTCTTGGCTCGTTCAGACAATGGATCGGCTCAGGGGGTATCTCTGACCACTCTCCGATATACTTGGAAATCATTAGGGCCTTCAACAAGCCGACCACACCATTCAAATTATGCTCTGTGTGGCTACAAGATGCATACTACATCAATTTAGTGAAAACACAGTGGAGACTCCCTCCACCACAGAGCTTACACTCGCTATCCTCCAAATTTGCACACAAAATTCTCTCCATTAAGAAAAAGTCAATAACTTGGGTTAGGAATAAGAAAAGAATGGAGGATCTAGAGATCACAACAATAGAACAGGATATCCATAGATTGGAATGCTTTATTGAGGGAGGATTTGCGACATAAGATGAGAAATCACATATTATAAAATTGGAATATGATTGTCTAAAGATCCTACAAAATCAGGATGAAGTTTGGTGACTGAAAATTCGTGCCACCTAGATAAAAGCAGGTGATGAAAACTCCAAATTTTTCCACCAGTTTGCAAGGGGCCGAAAGGCCATCAACGCCATTTGGGAACTCGACAACGAGGATGGTACCACTGCTTCTAATTTCTCACAACTTGCTCAGAAGGGCATCACACATTTTCGAGATACATATAAGGCTCATCTACAACCCTCACTGGATGAGATTATCAAGGTGGCCTCCCTATTTCCTAGATATGTGGATCGCGAAGCTGCTGATGACCTTATTGCACCTGTAACGATGGAGGAACTAGAATCTATCCTTAAATGGTTCAAAAATGAAAAGAGACCTAGACTTGATGGATGGTCCGTGGAATTTTATCTGGCATTCTTTTAACTACCGGGACAAGACCTTTTGGAGTTTGTGGAAGAGACCCGACAATCTGGGTGCATCTATGAGGCTTTTAATGCTACCTTAATTTCCCTTATCCCCAAATCATATCATCCCTCCACTTTCAAATATTTTCGTCCAATCTAATTATGCAACTGTATCTACAAGATTATGGCTAAGATTCTTGCTAATCAGCTTAAGCCTATTTTATCTAATTTTATCTCACCTGAACAATTTGCATTCCTAACACATTTTTTTCATGCCGAACGGGGACTTCGAAAGGGGTGCTTGTTATCCCCCCTTCTATTTCTCCTGATCATGGAGGGTCTCAGCAGATGTATCATTGATGAAAGGGATCATGGTAGATTGAAAGGCATTCGTATCTCGGCAAACTGTGTGCTCACACACCTACTATTTTTTGATGATATGATACTTTTCCTCAATGGAACACTTGATGATTCTACTGTGGTAAGATCCATCCTGCTACTATTTTGTACTACCACTGGTCTGCAATGTAATAACAACAAATCTACATTGGCATGTCATGGATCCTCACCACATGAGGTCCATTTTGCACATCAAAGATTCCAATTTACCCTCACCAGATTTGATGATGGACTGAAGTACTTGGGATTTTACCTTAAACCAGTGAGCTATAAAACTGTTGATTGGAATTGGATTATCAACAAGATCGAAAAAAGACTAAACAACTGGTGCCACCGTTAGCTGTCAAGGGCTGGTCAACTGATACTTATCAAATCTGTATTAGAGGCCATTCCGGTATAGTGGATGTCTCTCGCTTGGATACCTAAAGGAATAATTCACAAGATACAGTTGATATGTAGAAAATTCCTATGGCTTGGTGCTAAAGAAGGACACACCTTTTCTTGAACTAAATGGACTCGTATTGCTTTACCTGAGCGTTGGGGTGGATGGGGAATCAAAGATATTTTGACCTTTGCTTAGGCACTGGCTGCAAAAATTGTTTGTCAGATTCTTATTGGCAACAATTTAAGGTCCAGGGTGGTCATACAGAAATACATCCACCCTCTCAGCCCACTTGAATGGCTTCGTCAACTACCAGTGCACCATCCTAGTTTCTCAATGATTTGGCGTGTTGCTCTGGGCTCAATTCGACACATCAGTGCTGATTTGGCCTAGAAAATCGGTAATGGTTCCAAGGTTCATATTGGATGGGATCCTTGGTCGGGTTGCGGCAATGCTCATCTCCTCCTGCCTCCACTTATTGACTCCCTCAATTTTTCTGGATATCAGACACTAAACCACATTGCCGACAGAAATCACACCACCCTATTCACTCAAGGTTGGTTAGATCACCTAAAATTACAACTCCAACCGCAATGGGTATTTCTTTGTACTACTTAATTGGATGCATTAAGAGATTCACGTGTCAGAATTGTTGACCGGGATGATGAACTCATATGGACTGTCTCAAAATAGGGTTTATAAACTCCCAAAGATGGGTATATTCACATTTGTAGATCACATAGGCTTGAATCCTTACTCCCATGGTAGCACAACATCTAGAAATTAAAGGGACCTACAAAATCTAGGCTCCTCATGTGGTGCATTCTCATTGATAAAATTCCCACAGGGGCCAACCTCCAGAAAAGATCACATATTGGTCCCCATAGATGTCCACTATGTAATGTGGCTATTGAAGATACTATACATCTTTTTCTCCACTGCAATTCTATACATGAACTCTGGCACCTTATCAACTCCTCTATTAATCATAATCTTCGTTGGGAGGGGATTTGCATGGGAGACTTGGTGGATATCTGCACAACCACACAAGTTGCATAATTTTCCTATCTTAATATGCTGGAGGATTTGGATGGCCTGCAACTGGACCATCTTCCATAATACACCACATCACTGGCCCTCATCTACTGCCTGCATTATTTCCATTTACCACTTGATACCTGATGATCCACCTCCTCCTCAACCCCGGGTTATCTCCCCTGAGATTATTGACATATCCCATCCTTGGGCTTATTTCGATGGATCTGCAAAAATACATGGTTGTGGTGGTGGCTTCCTACTTCATCACACACCTCATCACTTTTACAAAGTCAAGATTGGACTTGGACGTGGCACAAATAACTATGTTGAACTCTCCTGTCTACTATACCTCCTTCAATTCGTCATTACAAAAAATGTTCATGATCTACAAATATTTGGCGATTCCAAAATTATCATTGACTGGTTCAACCAACAAAAAAACCTGTCACGTACACACACTGTAGAACATTCTGGATGAAGTACTTCAACACAAAACATATTTTGATCATATTTCTTGTCAACATATTTACAAGGAGAGAAACACGATTTTCGATCTCCTATCCAAGGAGGCGACACACCTATTGACCGCACACATGGAGATTCAGGAGCAGAATGATCATGCATATTATCAGTACTTTCATTATCCTTTTGTACCTGATCATAAGATGGGGTAGAATCCCCATTAGAGGCTACTGCTGTATTTTGTTTTTTGCTTACAGTTACTCATAGTATTTTTGTATATAGATTGTTGATCGCTGATCTGAAACATGTATTTATGAGGCACTTATCGGATGTATTTATTTTTTCTACTTTACTGCTATCTATTGACAGCTTCACTGCTGATCTGAATATGCACTTAGCATATACAACATGTAAATTTTATTTTTATTAATAGAAGCTATGATTTTTCCTGTGGAAAAAAAGGATCTGATGGAGATGGAATCGAACTAGCAGGTTTATTAGTAGCCTGAATATTTGAAAGATTCACATTACCATAGTCCTTATTTCGGGTAGCCACCAGAACATCATTTTTGGGCTTATCATAGGAAAGCATCAAAAACAAGTTAGAGGAAGTAGGATCTCAGGCAACCATATTGGTCTCTGATCAGGTGCTCAGTGTAAAATCTCAAACATTAAAATGCTCAAAATCGAATGGAAACTGAACGACAGTGAATAGCTCATCGCCAGAAATCCGACACAATTCATTTCATTGAAAACCGACTCCAAATGAGGAAGATAGAGCCTACTGTTTTTTTCCTAAATAGCTAAAATTTTTGCAGAAAAGGACATAATGGTGACATGGAAACCCAGTTAGAAAAAAAGGATATTCTTGGAATATTCCTTAAATTTTTTCCAATGACACTATGCCAAGTTTCAATCTATGGTTGGTTGTTGAAGTGGGTGATTTGTTGTGTTTTCATTGGATTGGGGAGAAGAACCATTGGCATGAGGACACGTGGCTAGCCCAGAGGCCGCCACGTGTCCCCTTCCAAGGTCCAACTATGGTCAAGTCCGAAATGTTGGAAATGTTGTCATTGATGGCAAAGGAGATGGCAAAGGAAGAACACCTGAGGCAGCAACAAGGCAAAGGAGATGGCAAAGGAACAACACCTGAGGCAGCAAAAGGAGAATTAAGGAGTAGCATCAGTCAAGGAGCAGATGAAACAAAGAGAGAATAAGACAAGTAGCTGAGGAATGAGACAGAGTGATGAGGAAGAACACCTGAGGCAGCAAAAGGAGAATTAAGGAGTAGCATCAGTCAAGGAGCAGATGAAACAAAGAGAGCATAAGACAAGTAGCTGAGGAATGAGACAGAGTGATGAGGAACAACTATTCTAGTGGGAAGACTGTGAAGCACTGTTGGGGAGAATACATCAATTCATTTTGCAGAATTAAATCAAGATGAGGAACAGAACTCTGGTAACGTAGCGGAGTTCGAAGTTGAGGAAAAGAACTGTTGAATTGAAGGCGTAGAAGATCGGAGCCTCATAGGATGTGCTACAAGTATAATAGGTGGAGTGGATTCTATATACGCAATAGAGAAAGGAGCACAAAGAAACTAAGACAACAGATATAGCAGAAAGGAAGAGACAAAGAAGTAACAAAGGCAGCAAAGGAGGCAGTGTTGAAGCAGAAACAGGTAGAGGCACAGCGAAGAACAGAGGCAGGGCAACAAAAAGAAGCAGAGGCAGAGGCAGAGTGACAGGAGCAGCAGAGGCAGAGGCAGAGCCGTTATAAAATTCCAAGAATCGCCCAAGCCGGCAGATACATTCATATGCTTATTCCGGTAATTGCACACTCTAACCGGCGTTATACATATAATATAACACAAACTTATTCCGGGAATCGCTTCACTCCAGCGGCAATACAATGCATATAATACAGAACCATATTCCGGGAATCGCACACTCCAACCGGCGTTATACATATAATATAACACAAACTTATTCCGGGAATCGCTTCACTCCAGCGGCAAAAATATATATAAACATATATGTGCAGTGCATCACATAAACAAAGGTCCAAGGCATTTATATTATGGAGCGCATAAAACAAAGTTTGATAAGGTGGGACCCCTCCCCAATCGCAATCGGAGATCGCAAGGGCAGCAGAACATGCAACCAACTGAGAGTTGCGATTGCGATTGAAGCCCGGACCCGATGGGTGTATAAACGGGGGATAATACATATTTGAGTTATGGTCAAATCGCATCGGCATTGGTCAATCGCATCGGAGAACATATGAGTTGCGATTGCGATTGGAATTCCGGACCCGATGGAGGTATGAATTGTAATTCAAACTTGTTTGAAGTCCTTTCCCAATCGCATCGGCAAAATACAATGAACAGTGCCCAATCGCAACACATATTAAAAGACTTGCGATTGCGATTGAAGTGGCGGACCCGATGGCATTATACAATGGATTTAATAGGTTCAATCGCATCCGGGGTCTTAATCGCAATCAGAACTTTCCGATTGATCGCACGACTTGTGTAATATGTTGCGATTGAAGTGGCAGACCCGATGGCATTATACGATGGATTTAATAGGTTCAATCGCATCCGGGATCTTAATTGCAATCGAAACTTTCCGATTGATCGCACGAATTGCGTAATATGTTGCGATTGAAGTGGCGGACCCGATCCTGTTATATGCGGGAGTTAATATGTGCAAATCGCATCCGTGTTCTGATCGCAATCGGAACTTTTATACTGTGTGCCCCGATTGCATTTGTTCAAAGTTCGGACCCGATTGCGCTATGAGCCATGTTTTATGTGGTCATCACGTCCATTTGATCAATCGCAATCGCAAGTTTTGTTTGACACCACCGATCCGCCGACGGAGATGTGGGGCCGGACCCCTTCATATATTAGAGGCTGTGATTTGATTTATTGGATTGTAATATAAGACCAAAGGCTTAAGGTGGAGGGCGATTGTTTATATAAAATAATTTTTGTGAGATATATAAAACATGGTTGCGGTTGTATTAAAACATGCCGCGTGGTCTGTAGACCCACGGGCCTCAGCTTAACGGGAGGGCGATTATTAATGTAATACAATTGTAATATATGTATGTTCTGGCCTGCGGAACTCGCCACATCAACAAGACACTTGCTGCGTGTAAAGGGTTGAATTACAGTCAGCAGATTCATTTATATATAAAGCGTTGGTATAAAAATAAAATAAAAATGCAGTTCATAAATTCAGGAGTTACGCAGCAGCCATAAACAGAAAGGCATACAGAGAAGAGAAAGGGACAAAGAGACAGTTAGAGAAAAGACAAATGCGCAACAAGCCAAGAGACAAAATGAGTGAGTTGGAGTTCACATTGTAATTCGAATGTAAATGTTTTAATTGTTTTTATTGTTTGTGATGCATTGGCAAGTCTCCGGAAGAGAGCAAATATCCCACTGTAATATTAAAATAAGCACCTACAGTTACATTTTTCTGAGTAAGCTGAAAAGAGATGAGAAGGCAGAAGGCAAAGAGACATGATTGTCCATTTCGAATTCCCAGTAGAATACAAATAGTCATGAAGCTATCTTGTATAAAAAGGGGGTAATATCCAAGAGGAGAGATTGATGAAAACAGAATGAGAAGAGGAGAGAGTGTGCAACAGAATTGAAGATAGTTGAAGAAAATAAGAAAGCTGCAAGAGGTCAGAGAGTGTGAATATAGAGAATGCTGAGTATGAAGAATTGAGGAGAAAAGAAGAGAAGAAGGAAGGGCTAAGCAGATATGATGCAGGTCTGATATAAGAGTTGATGAACAACAGAAGAGAAAGTACAGAACAGAGCTGATATCCAAGGTAAATCAGCAAGTGTTTTTCTTTTGAAAGAATAAGGAAGTTGGAGCTTCCCTATCAAGTTGTAGCTTGATAGATGCCAGTTGTAGCTGACTGAGGTAGGAGCCTCCTGTAGGTTGGTGCCTACAGAAAATAGATGGGAGTTGGTGCTTCCACATCAAGTTGTAGCTTGATAAAATGTCGGTTGTAGCTGACTGAGGTTGGAGCCTCCTGTAGGTTGGTGCCTGCAGAAAATTGATGGGAGTTGGAGCTTCCTTGCAAGTTGTAGCTTGCAGAATTGAGGATAGAGCCTCCTGTAGGTTGGTGCCTGCAGAAAACAGTGGTGAGAAGGAGTTGGAGCTTGCCTTTGCATCACAACAATAATAAGATGTGGTTTTCTCCCTTTATGGGTTTCCACTTATATCTGGTGTCTCTGTGCATGATGTTTATGTGTTGATGTGATTTATCTCATCTGCTTAATACTTTCTGCTCTCATATTCAATCTGCTATTACATTAACAAATCTGTTTGATAGTAATACTTGTTGCTCACATATTAAGTTGACCATGAAATGAAGGTGTAAATAAGATTTAAAAGAAAAGTTTTAAAAGTCCATGTATGTGTTAAACTGATTCACCCCCCCCTCTCAGTTTAACTAAGGGTTCAACACGAAATACTATTATATGGTCAAAATAATTTTATTATGGGTGCATTTATTATTATTATTATGTCTAAGGATTGTATATATTGCATGATCGGATTAAATATTTCATTGGGATCGATTAAATATATCAAAGGGTCAAAATATAGGTTATATAGTGGCAAATTAATATTTCATGTGGAAAAATATATATCAACAGAAGGGCGGAGGTCGGGGCTCGACCCCACGACCTCCCCTAAGCAAGTGCGTCTCCAAACCATTATGCCACAACTTATGACTTAATAGTCACAACGCTCCATCACTATTTGAAGTGTATGTATGGGATTGTTGGGCAGAGGATGGGGCCAGCCCCACAGGCCAACCCCCTCACATATGACCCTTGACCATAACCAAAGTCATAGCACTATATTAATGTGCGGAGGATTATGTTAAGTGCAGGTTTAATTAGCTCTTAACTCATATTAAGGCCACACTAATCTAGATTTGTTTAAACCACATGTTTAGCACTAATCCCATATTTAAACCACACTTAACAGTTAATTAAACTCTAGTTTAATTTGGCGGCATGTTTGGTGGAGACCCCAATTTCGGCGCTGCCTCCAAAATTAGCAGCCCTAATTGGAGTCTCTCTAGATTTAGTGGGGTTTCCTAGGCCAAAATTAAGGAGGCCATAAATTTTGCAAAATTCGATCAAATTGGGCTCAAGAAGAGTTTATTATGCATGATTGGAAATTCTGAACACATTGAAGTAGGTTTTAGGAGCATTATATGATTGCAAACAACACTTTTTGTACATTTGATCTAATACAGAGGTCCAAGCCATGGAAGATGGACCAAGGTGATGTAGCCCAGGAGGGGTGAACTCCTTCATCAAAACATTGTGTTAATGGATCATTTGATGGTTTGATATACATGTTATTATTGTTTTCAGTACTTTGTTTTTAAGGCAAAATGCTCATGAATTTAACATGAAACTCAAACTCATTTACCTATTTAACACTCATAAACACCTCAAGAAACCTATGCACATGAAGCAAGAGATCAACAAATTATTTATAATTTTAAAGATGAAATTAGCATAGCAAAACTAACATTCATATTCAGATCAAGATGGCATCAGAGCAAAGGTTGAAAGGTTATTTTCTTGATTTTCTAGAGTTTTGTGCAAGTAGGGTTTTAATGGTTGCAAATTTATGATGCTTACAAGGTTGAAGTTGCAGAGAGGAGAAGGGAATTTTTTGGTTGCTAGTCCTGAGGTTAGGACCAAAAGAAGGAGAGCCACAAGGGGACCATCTCCACCCAAATTTTTACCCACAGCTGCACTTGAAGCACCTCAAGTTTTATCTCTACTTGAGATTGAGGAGGTACAAGTTGCACCATAAATTGAGCTTGAATCCATAGCCATCATGTCAGGTGTTGGAGAGACTAAAGGTCTTTCATAAGAGGAAGAATACAAGAAGGATTTCTATGAATTGACTAAAATGGTTAGGATCCTCTTTTAAGAGAGGGACAAAAAGGATGAAGAGAAGGATTCAAAGGGAAGTGGATGAAAGCCTACTCCATCTCCACCATCTTCGTCATCATCCTCATCACTACCATCAACATCATCTTCCACTTCCACAGCCAAAACTACCCATACTCACTCAAAAACTTCAAAAGGAAAAACTCTCTTACTCAAACTTGATGTAAAATTTGAGCTTCCAATGTATAATGGCGAGGTAAATGTAGAGAAGTTGGATAATTGAAATTGTCAACTAGAGGTTTATTTCAGAATTCAGAACCTCCAAGAAGATGATATAAATATTCAATTGGCTTCCTTGAGGATGGAAGGATCAACACTTGTATGGTGGGAAGCAAGGACTCAAGAAGAGATTAAAAACTAAGGTAAGATCTCAATGTCTTGGTCAAGTTTTATTCCTACCATTAAAAGGAAATTTAATCCTCTGGCTTACATGCAAAATGACATTATGGACTGGAAAATTTTTTAGACAATTGAAAGGGCAAAGTGTGCAAGATTATACTCATGAATTTAGGAGAAGAGATCTTATTTTGGGTATTAATTTGTATTCTCAAGAAATTTTGTTAAAGTATATTGGGGGTTTTCACAGTTACCTTAGAAACACTATTATCATGTTCAATCCCACAAAATTAGATGAGGTTTGCGTTCAAGCCACACATTTAGAAGCAAGAGGGAAACTGAATGTAGACAAGAAAATTGATAGTTTCCTTGAGTATGAGGGTAAAGGAAAGGGAAATTTTAAAGGAAGAAGAAAGAGAAACAACTCTATCAAAAGAGAGAAAGAGAAACTCACATGTAAAAATTGTTCTAATACTGGCCATGATGAATACCATTGTTGGCAACTTCATCCAGAGTTGAAGCCAAACAAACTAAGAGCCAAAAAAAGGGGAAAATTGTTGCAATAATTGAACATGACTTAGGTTCAGATTCAGGAGATGAAACCAAGATTACAATAGTGGGTTTGAAAGGTAAGAACATAGCAAGCACTACTTCTTCAAATTGTTCCAATGTAACTCAAGATGAATATACAAGAATTGAACTCTTTCGTATTAGATTCGTTTCTAAACATACCAAGATAGACACACTTTTTGAGAGTGGTTCTCAAGCTAATTTGATTTCCGAAGACTTAGTTAAGAAGCTAAACCCTGAAATTGTTATACACCCAAGACCTTACCCTATAGGGTGGATATGAAAGAATGAAAATTTGCAGGTAACAAGGAAGTACACACAAAGGTTTTCCATCAATTCAAACTTTCTTGATAAAGTTGAACTTGATGTGGTGTCAATTGAGATTTCATGTATTGTTTTTGGAAGTCCTTATCTTTATGATAGGAAAGCATTATTTCATCGCCATGAGAATAAGTATCACTTTTTTAAAGATGGAATTGACTACATAGTTAGAGTGCATAAGAAGAAGATAAGTTTGTCTTTTATACATGCAGGAGAAATGAAGAGAATAGTGAATGCAAGTCAAAATTTGACTTTGTTAATAATCAAGCATAGGAATGTTTTGAATGAAGCCTTTCAAAAATATGCATCGAATGAACAAGTTGATTTCATTGAAGTTGATTATGCTTGTAATGAGATGTTTTAGGACTCTAAAAGGTTGCCTTTGAAAGGAGGTAAACAAGATATGAAATATTTGCAGTAGTCAACATTAGTGTTGAGAAATGTTGGAAACAAGATGTTGGTGCAAGAGAGTGCAAAGGTCAAAGAGAAAGTGCCAAAGCAATTTGACAAAGAAGGCATATGTACACAAGTGCTTGCTTTTGGTTTCCAAAGGGTACATGGAAATGGTGAAAATACTTGGTCAAAAGTCGACGCAAGTACAAAGAAAGATCAACTAAGAATCGCCATGACGACAATGTGCGAGGTGAGACACCTTTTAAGTTTCCTTTGATTGATGACTGAGGTGGGAACAAGTTTTTTTCTGAAAGAAAAGTTTGTTGCTCTGTAAATTCAGGAAAATTGCAGCATGACGATGTCTACAACAGCAAGAGAGGGTCTGAAGAGTCAAGGAAAAATCTTATTTTTTGTGAAAAGTTCCAATTGATGAAAATGGGAAAATTTTGTGGATTGAGACTGGAAGGGTGAGGGAACTATACCCTCATCCACATGTTTATAATAAAAGAGATTTTTGGGTCCAAAAGGCTTCTATTAGGGAGGAATATTTAGGTGCTTAGTGTAAAAGTTCAAAAATGAAAGTTCTCAAAATCAAATGGAAACTGAATGACAACGAAGAGCTTGTCGTCAAGAATCCAAAGCAATTTGTTTCATTGAAAACTGACTTCGGATGAGGAAAATAGTGCCTGCTGTTCATTTTCATAAATAGCTAAAAAATTTGCAAAAAAGGACAGAATGGTGACATGGAAACCAAGTAAGAAAAAACATATGTTATTGGAATATTCCTTAAATTTTTCCCAATGACACTATGCCAAGTGTCGATCTGTGGTTGGTTGTTGAAGAGGGTGCTTTGTTGTGTTTTCATTGGATTGGGGAGAAGAACCAATGGCATGAGGACACATGGCTAGCCCAGAGGCCGCCATATGCCCCCTTCCAAGGTCCAAATATGGTCATGTCCGAATTACTATTATATGGTCGAAATCATTTTATTATGGGTGCATTTTTCTTATTATTATATAGTTTGAGGACTATATATATTGCATGGTCAAATTAAATATTTCAATGAGATCAATTAAATATATCAAAGGGTCAAACTATAGATTATAGGGTGGAGGAATAATATTTCATGTGGAAAAATTTATATTGGCGGAAGCACGGAGGTCGGGTTAATTGCACTCATGTGACTCATTATGACTCATTATGTTAAGTGTGGGTTTAATTAACCCTTAAGTCATCTTTAAACCGTGTGTTTAGCGCTAACCCCATATTTAAACCGCACTTAATATTCAATTAAACTACTATTTAATTAGATGGCATGTTTGGTGTTTCCCCCAATTTCGGTGCTGCCTCCAAAATTAGCGGCCCTAACTGGAGTTTCTCCAGATTTAGTGGGGTTTCCTAGGCTAGAATTGAGGAGGCCATAAATTTTGCAAAATTCGACCAAATTGGGCTCAAGAAGAGTCTATTTTGGATGATTTGGACAATATGAGCACATTGAAGCAGGTTTTAGGAGCATTAGATGATTGTAAACAACACGTTTTTGACATTTTATCTAATACAGAGGCCCAAGCCATGGAAGCTGGACCAAGGAGATGTAGCCCAGGAGGGTGAACTCCATCAAAACATTGTGTTAATGGATCATTTGCTGGTTTTTTGTACATGTTATTATCTCTATTCATTACTTTGTTTTTAATTTAAAATGATCATGAATTTAACATGAAACTCAACTCATTTACATGTTTAACACTCACAAACACCTGAAGAAAACTATGCACATTAATCAAGAGGTCAACAAATTATTTATAGTTCTGAAGATGAAATTAGCGCAACAAAACTAACATTTAGATTCAGATCAGTCTCCTGATTTGGAAATCGATATGTCAACATAGTGCGTGTAGTGCATGATTTTGGAAATTGATTTAACTCTTCCTGGTGCAGACACTCATGAGTGAAATGCTCCTCATTAGAAATCAAACTTGGGTAACAAGGTTTCTGATTTTCTTCAGAAGATTGATTGTTTTTTTTATCTTGTGGAGGGTTATCTTTCTTCTTTTTACCTTTGTCTTTCTTCTTACTCGTTGGTTGTTGAGATTCTACTTTGCGAGATTGAACGACATTGATCTTAGAAGTAGAAACCGAAGTAATGAAGGGAGGGTTTTGAACAACTATAACAAGAGTCGTACCAGATGATGTACATGCTGACTATTGGTTGGAAAAACCAATTACGCCATTGGAGGCATGTGATTCTGCACTAAGAGGAACAATACTAGAAGGTCGCAGAGCATTTGGTATTTTATCATAAAGCTTGCTAGATTGGGTGTAAATGAGGACCAAATACTGGGCACAAGCAATAACTTACTCTTCGGCCATGACTCCACCATTGGAAACATCTTATGTGATAGATGACAACATATACTTAATGAACCATTCAACTAACAATTGGCTAGGAGAAAAAGTGTTAACCAAATGACGACGACACCGCCACCCATTAATGTGGTCAGAGATGTGAGTGGAATTATTTTGTTTGAATTGGTTAAAATTTTTGTTCCAGTCTCATATATGATGGGTAACTGGAAATGTGTTAGGAATTTAGTGGCCAAGGTGCTGAAATTTTCTAATGAAGTGTGCGGTATTTCAATATACCATTTTTTTGTTGTACCGGTTATTGTATGTTGTAAATAACATAATCAAATAAAATCGTCATTAAGAGAATTCAAAGAACACCACAAATGATAAGTCATCACGTTCATGGATGGGTCTTCTCCAGGATTTCCATTGAATTTAGGAATATCGTCGAGAAATTTCACTGGAATAACTGACCACAAAGGAGAATGATCTATACGATCATTGGTGAGCCTGGTCAAATCTAGAAATTCAAAAGTTTCTACAAATGGCAACTTCCCATTGAGATCCGATGGAGGATATCTTGGATAAGATGAAATAGCCTGAGAAGCAGGTATATGTGTCCCAGGATAGGGAGGATTTTGATAACCATAATACACATAACCTTGCTTCCCAGTGCCACAATAAATTTGTAAAGGTTGAAACGGTTGGGTTTGGATTTTCTGACCGTAAGGAATTAGAGGGATACCTTGATACAGTTGATATTGTTTCCTTATGGGGTTTTGTATAATCCTAACATAAGGAGGGTTAGGTTTTTCCTATGCCAAACCATATACATTATGAGCCATTTGAGGAATGATCTGACCAAGCGGTTGTGATTGTATATTACCTTGAAAAATTTGGGTATATATGGCTTGAGAGGCACTAGATATCGTCAGAATAGGTTGAGTTAAAGATGAATCTTGTAAAGGTTGGATTACATTCACTTGAACTTGAACAAGTTGTGATATGGGTTATTGAACAACGATCTGAGATGTAAGTGGAACAGGTTGAGAAACTAAAAATGAAGCTAAAACTGAACCAAGTTGTACAGGAAAGGTAGGTTTCCAAACATTAGCAACCATTTCCAAAGGTGGAGGAATCATATGAGTCTGAGCACTAACTTGAGGAGATGAAATTATCCCTACAATTGATTTCCCCCCTGCTGAAAGAAGAGAATAATATGGAGGCAACTGTCCCCCAAGAAGAGGGTCCTCAATGGGAGTTAAAT
This sequence comes from Pinus albicaulis, assembly GCA_034641835.2. Taxonomy (NCBI): domain Eukaryota; kingdom Viridiplantae; phylum Streptophyta; class Pinopsida; order Pinales; family Pinaceae; genus Pinus; species Pinus albicaulis. Next base: position 618,142,630 of record CM076575.1, on the reverse strand, counting down.
TGGGTTGTTGTAGATTTCCATACCCACTAACATAAGGACCAACCTGCTGCTGAACTATAGGAGTAGGTGGAGAAGGAAGAGTATATTGTGTAGCACTCATCAAAGAACTGCTAGATGGAATTCTAGATGTAGAAGACATGGGAGAGTTCCATGGACTGGAGGTTGCACCAGAAAAGGTATATATAATGATTGGTAACTAGGAGGGATGGATGGGACACCATACAAATGTGTATTTGGCTATGTCAAAAACATATATGAAGTTACAATATAGGTTATCTAGGGAAAAGTAGATATGGGCTAAGAAACCATAGTGGATTCAGTCATGGTTAACTGTCCCAAAAAATATTTCCGCGAGAAATTCAAGGGTGATTTGAAAGGAAAATAATCATACAAAGGTGCTTGAGATGGAGTGTGAGGAGAAGGAAAAGGATGGGCTTGATAAAGATGATTTCCTCTAAAATGAATATGAGAGGAGGGTCGAGGCTCTTCTTGTGGAATCTCTTCGATACTCACAAGACTAGGTGGAAGTGGTTCACCGTCGAGTATAAGATATATGGTTTGGGCTGACTCTTAGACATAGGAAGAGAAGACTCAAGGTCCTAAAATAATATGTGGATTTAAATGAGGTGCCTCAAGTTGTATACCTTAGGTTGTTTTGTCTTTGATTCAATATTTCAGGTTCAATAACCTCAGGTAATGAGATTTAAAGTGCTTCCATTTCTACTGTATCAGACTCACTAGCTAATGGAGAAGTAATCTCGAGTTCCGTACTCACAGAAAAATATTATTCTAGTGGATCTATCTCAGGTGGAGGACTAGAAGTAATAGTTCCTAAAGTACTAGATTTGGTATTCTGTGTCTTTTTTTGCTTCTGACGATGGCCAAGAGTTGCCTCAGGTGGAAGAGGAGGCTTATTTTGAATTATACACGAATGAAAAAGTGTAGGATGTTGTTCTTCCATGTTGATTTAATAAATTTTAACAATTAACAATAAAAATAAATCAAAGAGGGTAAACTAGGCATAAAGGTTTACCAAGCAACAGTGAACTGCAATATACAACCTTGGAGAACTAAGGATTTACGTACGGGAAGGAAATATCTCTGGAGGTTTTTTTCGGTCTATCATAGTATACAAGACAACCGAATCAATTACCTATGGTGAGGATAACAACCTATGGTGGAGTTCCAAAATATACTCGACGGTACATGGAAGTGCAGTCTATGGTAGTGTTTTATAATGCATAAATGTACGATGAGAGTGTTTCCATATACCTTTCATGCGTGGAGTGCCATCCCATATACTCGGATGTACGCGGAGAATAGTCTGATACACTTACGTATGTGGAAAGTGATATCACCCCCTGAATGCAACACTGGAAAAAACCAATAGCTCCTAAATTAATAGATGTCATAACACATCTCTAGCCTATACCTCTAGATGTTTGCGTTAAAGTTACAAATGCTCCTTAAGATTGATTTTGTAAATTTTAAAGTTTATCTTGAATTAAGTTTCGATTTTCAAGGCTCACCACAAATTTCACCTGAATATCCAAAAACGCAATCTAGCATGATAAAATGAAACTATATTTTCAATGAAAATATATGTATGGGAGGGGAAAAGACAAGGAATATGCATCATACAAAATGAAACAAAAAATATTTTTAATCAATTCCCCTTAATGAAATTGTTCCTAATTCCAATTTCACACAAAACCCTTGATACAATGCATTATGCATAAGATTTTTGTTTTCGATTCTACTTATTTTTCAGATGAAAACTAAGAGATTTTCCTAATCACTCATAAGAGAAATTATTAAGAATGATGATTGAAACACCAATTCCTTCAAGAAATCCAACAATCAATCAATCGACTTGTTAATGACCTATTTGACAAGAACAAAGTAAAATCTAAAGAAATTCTTATCAAAGGCACCGAAAACCTAAATCAAACAAGATGAAGGCTTCTGAGAGAACAAGACACACCCAAGGACACAAGGAGGACCAACTGGAACAAAGTTAATCAGAGATAAGATTACAAAAATTTATTTTTTGCATGAAACAAGGGTCAGCGCAAGTGTAGATATGCTACCAGGGCACTGCAATGCAGGTGCAGAGAAGGCCAGAGAGCACTGCAATGCTTTGTCTCCAGACCAGGGGGAACCCTGATCAAGATTAAAGGAAATTTATGGCACAAAAAATAAAATGAATCTTAGTGAGAGGTCTTCCTAGGATCAATTCACACTGAGTGAGGCAATGGAGTTCTATTGAAGAGGTGAAACAAGTACTAAGGACAAGGAAATCACTAAGTGAAAGAACTGGTCCTGAGTGGAGTCACCAATTTGTTATGCGAAATTTATGACTGTAAATAAATGTATCTTCCCTAGACCGAGTGGATTGGTTTAGAACAACTAAAAAGCAAAGAATATAAAGTTATCCTTAGAGGAATTGAAGAATGGAAAGAAGCTTACTTGGAATCTTCCACAAGATTCACTCTCCTCTTGGCTTGTAAGCTCCAACCTTAGCTCTTATTGCTATAATTAGAACCTACAAATACAATCACAATAAGCCAAATATCTACGAAATATATGTAGCATTATCCAATTACTCTATTTAATGGATCAACAAAGCATTGGAACATATGAATGTAAAAATAACATAACATAGATAGGAGAACAATCTACTCTTTGCATTAATATGAAAAGGAAAGAGTTTACAACCAAGAATAGTAACTGATCTTGTAGAGATCTCCCCAAGTTGACTTGTCCTTCCTTGCCACAAAGAACACCTCAATGTCACCCTAATGCATTAAGATGATGACTATTTTGGATTCAAGGCAGCAGCATGAGGGCATGATAGGTCTCCAAAATCCAACCTTGATGTTGTAGATGGATGTAGATTTATATGAGAGGCTCGTGGTGTAAGAATTCTTATCCATTTACCAATATAGGTTTGATATCCACTCTTGATGGGAGGATGAGATCAAGGGATAAGAGGTGAAATATACAAGGTAGGATTATATAGGATTCAAAGTTCCTATCCAAGGTAAATGGTTGAAACAACTCTTGGAATCTTCTGGAAGTGGAAGCTTCATGATTATTTTTATTTTCCCCTAATTTCTAGAATTAGCGCACCCCCAACAAGGGAAAAAATGTTGTTGATAAGTGCTAGTGCAGAATGGAGCAACCTGACGGTGACTGTAGGTCCCTAAAGGGACATAGTGTGTTGGGCCTTAAAAATACTATTTTGAAGTAGTCAAACTCAAAAACTTAGGGATTTGGAAGAGTCATCCTTATGTCTTTGTTTAGGTATGATGACAAGGTGTTCATGGATGTTGATTGATATAGTTTGCAGGCCTATTGACCATATGTGAAAAAATGACATATAACAGCATGATTGTTCATAGCAGGACCAATGTTTGTAGAGAAAGAGAAAGAATCATAATAAGGGAGGTACATGATACCCTTACTCCTCCTAAAGAGGGACAACCTTAAGTGAAACCATCAAAGAAATCCCATGGGGAATCTGTTTGAATGGAAATAGTATCACAAGGGTAAAATCAACTAGCGGATGAGGATGAGGGGTATAAAGCGAGAGTATCCAAACACTAAGAGGAGACATTATATGTTTTTGAGGGTATGTTTTCAAATACAACATTGTTTCATTCAAGATAAATTACCCAAGTAACACACAAAGGAAGACCTTTGAGGTTGTCTGGTAAGTTGCTAGAGAGACAAGGTTTCAAGCACATTGAAATATTCTTAGAAGCCTAATCCAAAGCTTTGGGACATGAGTGTCATATTTCCATCTATATATGTTTTGTAAAGTGACAATTTATAAAGAGGTGAGTGACATATTATACATCAGATTTATGAAGCAAACAGATACGGGGCCCCTAGAATGAATTTTTTTGTAGCATGTCCCAGGTGAGAACTTTCCCTTTAAGCATGAGCCACATAAACAATTTTGATTTCAGTGGACAAAATTTCCAAAGAATGTTCCCCCACCATGGATGATTTTCAACTTTAGGAATTAGAGATAAGTAACCATATTTCAAGGTGTATCTCCCATGAGGAATTTTTGTCAATATGAATTGGTCTTCACTATCAGAAATGCTTACATTAGAAAATTTAAGTGGCTTAACATAATTTTCCTAGTTTTTTGCATCATCTCCTTCAAGTTGGAGGTCTATGGCTGACATCCAAGATTGGACAAGAGATACGTGAGCTAGAGTGAACTTACATTTGTCAGCCAAGAGTTGTACGAGAGGGCCAGGAAGACGATATCACTGCATATTGTTGATCTAGGGGTCCCTTCCCATTAGAAACATTTTGAATGCTCCCCACCTTCCAAAATAGGTGATCGCTAATAGAGAAATTTTAGGGGCGAAATTTCATAAATGGATTATTTTTCGGACATTTTCTGAAAAAAATTAAAATATATATATAGATATGCCACTTTCGTTAAAAATTTGCCTATTTTTTGCATATATATGATTAAATGGGTGATATTTGCCAAAATTCTATTGATTTTAATAGTAAATTACAAGTTTTTTATTGAATATTTTCCCACATTCTATACGTATAAATTTTCAAACCATAATATTGTTCTACAATACTATATATAGGAAAAATAGTAAATCCTTGAAAATACCCTGATTGCCAACACTGTAAAATGCCTTAAGGATGGCTTTCCAAACAATAGAGTAATTCTAGAGAGGTTTTTGAAGTGTTTGAATCTAATCCAAGGTGGATAAGGGTCAAACATATTTTTTGTGTCATTGTATGCGCCCAAAGCCCAAACCCTTGAATGAAGTTCCAAACACTTTTTGCTGCCAATACTTGTGCAAGTTTAGGGAATAGTTTATCCCCCATGTACCAGAGGAATTTAGACAAGTGATAGAGTTCCAGGAAGTGAGAGAAAAAAATCACTTTTCCTCCTTCCCATACAGAGAAAATGAGCAGATGGATGTTGAATCTTATTTAGTATCCTCTTGGGGATCCAAGCTAGAGAATCCCAATACAATGAGATGGCTTCTATTACAAATTTGCATAAAACAAGTCGCCTAGCTCTAGAGATCCATCTATTGCTCCAGAGCCTAATTGTTTTTCTATTTTTTCTAGCAACCATGTTCAATTTTACTTTAGATAATTACAAGGCTTGAGACTGAAACCAAGATATTTGGAACCTTGTCCAATATTTCTTAGTGGGGATGCTAGAATGTTTTCAATGGAGAATATTTCATTTTCTGGAATAACCCAACCGTAGATGAAAAACTTATGAATATTGAATTTCATCCATGTTCCCTAACTAAATAGGTCTAGAAGATTCTTTATATGTCTGATGTGAGGATTTTCCCCATCTGAAAAAGATTAGGATATCATCAACAAAGAGATGTGAGAGGAAGCAATTTTGAGATATAAAGACACCTTTAAAGTTGCCATTTTTAACAACCTTAGATCTCATCTTATGAAGACTTTGGGAAATGAGGAGAAATAGGAGAGGGGGCAGCCCTAGTGAAGACCTAACTCAACATTAAAAAATGGGAAGCTGCCCCATTGATTAATATGGATAAAGAATGAGTGTAGATACAATTCAGAACCCATAAGACAAAGTTGTGGGAGATGCCCAGATGGATTAATAGCAAGCATAAGTATTACCAATTTACTCTGTTAAAATATTTTGATCGGTCAACCTTGAGAAAAAGTGCCCTTTGTTTGAGGATATGGATAGAGTGAAGGGCCTCCTAAGATAGACCAATAGCTTCATGGATTTTCATATCGCTATAAAATCCAAATTTCTCAGTAGATATGTGAAGATATAGGATATTTTTGAGGTGTAGATATATAAATTTAGAAATGATCTTATAGATAGTGTTTCAAAGGGATATGGGTGGAAACTGGTCAAAATAAGTTGGGTTATCAATTTTTTGGATAAGAGCTAGGAAGGTGGAGTTGAAAGGGGAAAATCTAATAAGAGGATATAGAGTATTCAATAACAGATAGTATATCATCTTCGATGAAGTCTAGACATTTTATGTAGAATTCAATTGGGATCCCATCTAGGCATGGAATTTTGTCCTTCTGAAAACTATGAAGGACATTTTCCATTTCATTCTCTATGACCTCAGCCATACGTGCTTCATTATCCTCTTCTTCTACAAATATTTTGAAGAGTTTGGCTACTAAGATTATATTCTCTACTAGGTGACCCTTTCTTCCTGCTTGAAAATGGTCTTTAAGTATGTGAAACCTTCCCTCGTGATACCTGTGAGAGAGGAGACAAAGGATCTAGATGGGTTAGTGACATACAATGTTTATGGTATTCTTATGATTTTCAATTCCGTGAAAATATTTTATGTTGTCATCCCCAACTTTTAGCCAAACGAAATGACTTTTAAGTCACCATTATTTTTCCAAATCAAGTAGTATCTCCCATCTATTTTTCTCCAATTCTCATATTTTTTATGGATATCAACAATGATTTCCATGGAGGATAATTGATTCCATAGAAGTTGCAGTTGGGATTACATATTAGGCATAATTTTTGAAGTCTCCTCTCTTTTATTTTTGTCCCTTTCACAAATGAATTCCTTGCATTTTTTTAGATTTATTTGGAAATAAAGAGAGGAGGATTCCAGGGAGTTAGGGAAAATCCTAGACCAACTATCTTTTAGGAGAGAAATTAGGGGTAGTGTCATCCAAACAAGAGGAGTTTAATTTGAAAGGGCTAGAGTCTTGGAAAGGAATGGTTATAAATAAATGAGAATAGGAATATCATATGAATTAACCCCCATAGATGTCCATTGCTTAATTTTGAGGCTAGCATCGACTAGGCTCTATGAGATAAGGAAACAATCAAGGCATTTAGTGATTATGGTTGAGCCTAATCTATTGTTTGACTATGTTGGTAGAATATTTGCAAGGAGTATATTGAAAAGGTTTGGGTTGTATAGGAGAGAAACCAAGAAATATAATAAGGTGTGAGGTCTAGTTTAGGGCCCCCAAAATTCAAAATTCCCCAAGGTGAAGTTGATATCACCACCAAAAATGACTTTGTACAATTTAAAAACTTTTAATGAACAAGACAGGTCTAGAACCCTTGTATTTCTAGATACAGACCATATACATTGATGAAACACAAAAACATATTGAGTTCAGAAGAGGTGAGATCAAGGGCCAACAATGACCTCAAATACCATGTTCTTAGATGCATGAATTTTGGATTCCAGCATATGATAAGCCCCCTTGATTTTCCATCAACATCGATTTCCATAAACTCCCTAGCAAGGAGATTATACTTTAGGGCACCACTAGATTAATCAACTTCCAACATAGTTTCCCAAAGATAGATTACATGGGGTAAGAAATATTCATGAAGCCTTTTTGTGACCAATTTTTTAGAGGGGCTAGCTAAACCCCAACAAATTAGAGAGAGGACCTTCATTTGGAGCTATGGGAAGGGCTTGGAGCTCTAAGTTCCATTAGGATGGAATATTGTTTCCCAACTTGAATCTTAGAATTGGAAAGGATTTCCATCATTTATTAGAGGGGATGTGAGGTGGATCCTATTCCAGCACCAAGATTAGAGGGGGATCAAAATTTTCCATAGAGGTGGGAGAGGGGGCGGGGGGGAATCTAGATGAATTAATATTGTAGCGATGGGGGACAGGGGAAGGGAAGGGGGTTGAGAAAAATTTTTGGGGGATCAAATGTATGTGATCTTGATGTGAGATCAGGACAGAACAAAAGGTTTTTATAAGGGATGGAGAAAAGGGGAGGAGGGAGAATAGGGGATGTGATCCCTGAGAGGGACTTAAGAGGATTTTCAGAAACAGAGGGAGGAATTACATATAAAGAAACATCCATGATACAAAGTCATTCATGATCAAAAAGAGAAAACATTAGGAAAGTAGTATGGTATGTTCTTGAAGAAAGATGTGACATTGAAGGAGGGGAAAGCTTGTAGCAACCAATATAGCTTCGACTGCTAAGGGGGGATGAGCTGACTCCATTGGAGAGTGTGGAGTTGGAGATGCATGTGTAAGAGCAGGAATACTGGTAGTTCCCTTGCATCGGGGTGGAAATTTTTTTTTCTGCTTGTCACTCTATGAGGGTTTCTTAATATATTGTGGGGGTTTTTAGGGGGAGATAAGAGGAGTTGTAGAGTAGAACTCACTCTTTTGAACCCATTTCTTTATATTTCCTTTTCCAATTTCAAAATATTTTCTTAGGTGACTTTAAGCATGAAAACGAGAACACTTGAAAGGCATTAAAGGAAATTTCAGCCTAAAAGTGCCCATGAAATTTTCATGTCATAATATGTAAACCAATTAAAAACATTTTAATTTAAAAAGAGGTACATGTAAATATTTTGGAGGGAAAAAAAGAAAAACTATTTTTTTTTAAATTGTATGTTTGGCTTGTCTCCTTATAGCTTTACTCAAATTTCAAGTGTAGACACTTGTTGGATGTCAAATTAAATTCCACATCCAACACATACCCATTATGCATAGTTTTTAGTAGATCCACATTGATAAAAATTGAAGATACATTAAAAAACGTAATACATTAAAAAAACATGTTGAACGCATTTTTTTAATGTATCTTTAATTTTGATCAATCTGAACCTACTCAAAACTATGCAAAATGGGTACTCCTTGGATGTGGAATTTAATTCTTCATCCAAGGTGTCTCTACATTTGAAATTTGAGTAAACCTATAAGGATATAAGCCAAAAATACAATTAAAAAAAGTAGTTTTCTTCGTTTCCCTCCAAAATTCACAACTCGTATTTTATTATTTTTTCTTAGTAGGCCACTTTTAGGGTAAATTGTCCTCTAATGGATGCCTTCATAATTGATGTTCTCATGGTGTATGATGTCCCCCACATTGATATAAATGTATTCATGAAACCCTAGTGACATATTAAGACCCACTAATATGCCTGCAATAGCCATAGCTCCAGTATGTTGAAAAGATAAATCAATGCCATAATAAGACCCCAAAGAGTTTCCTACCTCACAAAACATGCTCTTACACCATAATATGGGAGGCAAGGTTGGAATCCAAACCCATATGGGTACCAAATCAAATTTTTTTCATTGGAATCAAAACTGATAGACCATATTTTCAAAAAGAGAGTATGTTATCCCCATGACCATTTTTGTGTCATGATTTTTGTTGCGTATTCTACACTTGAAGCCTGCTAACCCATCCAACCTTTGGCAAAAGCATGTAGCCTGCTAACCCATAACCATGGAGTGATTTTATTTTCAAATATGTACACTTGCACAGGACCGCCATTAACATATGTCATTGGAAAATCAACCAACCACCACCATGTCCTCCATCTGATGGATTTCATTAAATTGGACATCCTTCCCCACTACTAAGGATGGTTCCTCTATTTTGTGTTTTATGCACTTTCAATTTTTTTTTTTGGGGGTCCAGCTGGAGAGATTCCTTGACCTACTTGCCCCTTAATAAAACTGCTTCCACTATACATTCTCGGGGTGATAAAGTGACTGAGAGCTATAACGGTAGAGATCCAACAAGGAATGTGATTAAGGAAGATTGATCTGAAGAGGGGACCGTTGGACAGAGAATGACAACACTAGAAAATTTGGCCCAATTTCTGACGGCAACTTCGTCGCTATTCCGACACGTAGTCGTTGCAAGAGCGACAATTCGAGGACGGACAAAACGTGGTTCGCCATAACGTCGCAATTCCGACGCCTTGAAAAAGTTTCGCAATACCGACACTTTTTCCGTCGCTTCCGAACAAGCGTCGCTCTTCCGACATTTCCCAAACCGTCGCTCTTCTGACGTTTGTAAAGTGTCGCAATTTCGACGAAATATGGTCCGACGTTTTGAACGTCGCTCTTCCGACGTCTTTATACTGTCGCTCTTCCGACATTTCCAAACTGTCGCAATTCTGACGCCGTACAAAAGTATCACAAGACAGACGCATTTCAAAAGTGTCGAAGGACCGATGCTTTCCAGAAGCGTCACAATACCGACGCTTTCCAGAAGCGTCGCAATACCGACGCCAGGAAGAACTGTCACAATTCTGACGAAATGTGGTCCGATTTTTTGAACGTCGCTCTTCCGACGTCTTTATACTGTCACTCTTTCGACGTCTCTAAACTGTCGCCATTCCGACGCCGTACAAAAGTGTCACAAGACCGACGCTTTCTAGAAGTGTCGCAATACCGACGCTTTCCAAATGCGTCGCAATACCGACGCCAGGAAGAACTGTCACAATATCGACGGATGTCACAAGACTGACGAAAATGGAAATTGTTCAAAACGTCGAAAGATCGACGCTTATAAGGCGTCGGAAGAGCGATGCTTACAAAGCGTTGGTATACCGACGACGGGTTCAATTTAAAAAAAAAAAATGAAACTTTAAAACATGACAGTAAATCTCCAATATTTGTTATGAATTATGGGTGTTCCAATTGTTATGAACATAATTCGACCGTGAAATATTAATACCTCCGTTGAACCTTAGTTAGGACAACAATAGTCAACGTATATACGTGTGGGGCCCAGTGCTAGCGGCCTTTCCACATCCAACGGTGGATAATATGTCGCTCTGGCCTTGACGATCCAACGACCCAACTGGATATCAAGCGAGTTAGTTGCACGATCGTTAACTCGCGATGAGAGTGGGTTTTCAAAACCGCTCAAGGCCACGTGTCATCCTATGACATTGATCGTGTCCAAATGGGGAATACTGCTTACCGTACAAAGGCGGTGCGATATGCCGGAAACCCGTCTTTACTGTGCGGTCCTCAAGGTTCCGACTACTCTTACTCCAGGTTCCATCCACTTACCAACGCCTTACTGCCATTGAACTTTGCCTCGTTTTCCATCTTTCACGCGACCATACCAAACGAACTCAGGCGCGACCATTTCGAGGAGACACAATGCATTACATATGCCACGGTTTATGTCTTATGGTTCTGACAAGTTTAGTATCGACTCTGCAAATCGATACACCAGTCCCTTGGTTCATTCAATCGCCTACACATTCACAACACTCATTACGAGGTTTTACCTAGCTCATGGAGGTTCGAGCACAACATCTCCTTTCTCTACCACAGGCGCACGGGAATGTCATTAACCTAATTCACCCTCTGTTCACACAACTGATTATAGAGAAATTCCCCAACTGTTTGACACAGTTATCTGTGGAATTCACCAATGCTCATAAGTCCTAATTCATTAGCTCGTGTTCCACCGAGAACTCAACCATTCTATATGCACATAACCTCATCACAAGGTTTCTTAATTACCACGGGATTTCAATTATCTTTCACCAGGATGCGTACATATATTCACACACAGAAAACTTACTCAATCAACGCACATATAATACTAACAGATTTCTTATATAAATGAAATTTATTACAGTCTCTTGGTCCTCGGCCAGATCTTCGATACAATGGCCTCTTCTTCCCTATGAAGCTCTATGCAGTTCCCTTTGTAGGTCTTCTGTGCAGGTCTATCGACTCTGTCACAGAGGTTTATTTTTATATCAATTACAATGAATCGATTCAAATTTCTCGATGACTCACAAAATCCTCAAATTCCTAACTCTGAGACTAACACTCTGACAGACAGAGACAGACTCTTAGAATTAGTTTAACTTCTGAAACTGACTATCTCTTTAGGTGCCCATTAATCATTCAAGCAGTTAAATTTTCTCTACAAATTAACTAAATTAGCTCAACTATGGATAATTTCATAGGGAAATAAAACATGAGACCCCCCTTTACGTTTATTTATGTACAAAAGTTGTCTTGGGCCTAATGCCCCTACATCAGATAACATAGTGAGGGGCTAAATTTCCAGAGCTTCCATGCATCTATAACATCTTCGGAGCATTTTCATGTGGTTTAGCTACCCTTGTCACTCAAATTTATAGTAGATTAAAGATGACAGATGTTTTCAACGTAACAAGAGCCATTTCAGGTTTCATTGGAAACATTATTTAGAAAACACAGTTTGTGCAATCAATCTTCATACCGAAGTAGCATATATTTAGTTTCACAATGACCTAATGTCATCATGTACTCAACAAGTCAATTGTTGCAGTGTCATACAACCTCATGCCTCAAAAATCTTTACAAGTGAGCATTTCAGGTTCGATTTAGAACAAACCTGTTAGAGATTTTATTGAAATCAAATTACATTCTAATGCTCATTTAATATAGAGATTAAGATTCTGAATCTATGATGTTACTATTGTTGCCAGTATTTTTATTGTACTTGTGACATACCCAACTCCGCTAATAGTAATAGCAATGTTGAATCCTGATCAGTCTCCATCCATGGGATTTTAATGGCCCTTAGATGTGATATTCACATGCCAAATTGAATCATTTCATAGAATGAATCCACTGCATATTACTGCCTTTCAGCTATGGCTGAGTATCAATTTTACCAATTTGGCCAGCACTTGAATATAATCCTAATTACATCAAATTTCAAAATTTGAGTCTAATCGTAAGTGCATAAAATTCTGCAAAACCCACTTACGCAACACAGTCTAGGAGGGGTTAACATGCCTATGAAGTATTTAAACATTGTTGAGGGCTAAGAATAGTTGGACTTTGCCAACTAACCAAACTCACTTTTGACCACTTCTAGTAACTTTAGCCTGTAGATGCTCTCATAAAAAGAAAGCAGGTGGTCCAATAAAAGGAAGGGGACTGGTTGCATGTTTCATTCCCTTTTTTTTGTCAGCTGAAAGCTTTCCAAGAAGAATAAATCTACTGAAGCATGAAAATTATTTTGTTGCTGCCCCAACTACCACTGATATACATCACAATGTGTCATAGTTTACTGTAAGCCTCTATTGAGAGTGGGCAGCACTAAATCCAAGTAATTCCCCTCATAACTTAAAAGACACCTCTAAATATAACTAGAAATTTCAAATAGTTAGTAAAGGAAAAGTACAAAGATATAACAGATCTTTGTTGAGCCAAAAACTTGTGCATTCACAACAAAATTGGGATGGATAAAACTTAAAAACAATTATGGAATTTGACAAAAAATCGTCTTATGCATACAAAATGAAAGAAGCATTGGCATACTACTATGTTTACAAATTTAAGGACAGGCAGAGTGAGTCTCCGAGCAACACAGTTTCATGTGGATACCCTAGATCCTTGTACCCACAATATCTAGTGACTTATAAAATGATTGCCAAAACAATGCCTTTGCTATGCATGTAAGAACACCACCTATATAATGAGGGAGATGTAATATTTTCTGAGAAGCAGATTTATACAGAGTCGTCCAAGATTGTGTATTTATAGAAGATACAACTGATTTTGGCATGAAACATGTATCCAATATTTCAATGTGCCTTATTTCAGAGCCCATTGATGATTTACTATGAAACCTAAACTTTCAAAACAAACACATTGAAATCACAGGATCTCCATCACGAATATCATAAATATTAACTGTCTTTTGGGCACTGGCAATAGATACCATAAGAGGCCCACATGGCCTGTACCACCAATGTTGATTCTCTAGCACAACATTTGCAAAGCCAAAATTTCTCCCCGAGACATCCCTCGCTGCCAAAAGTGGAGAGATGGTACTGGACGTTGAAGTGAAGGCCTCTGATTCAGTATGGAATGCCATAATTTATTTATTATAAAAGTCCCATGAACATATAAACCTGAGTCCAATGTAGAACCTGCAGATGCTGCCACAACATATTTACCAGAGCGACCATCTGAACCAGCTGCTCTGATCAACTAGCAATCACCCCACATGTTTGGGGTAAGCCCATATGGAGCTTTATATTCAGCCTTCTCCTAGATATTGGAAAAAAGAAATACTGAGTATTACTCATACATCAACTGCCCTTTATGTTAAGGGAAAATTTAAAGAGTGCATAAATATTCTTGAAATCCTAATCATAGTTTCTAGAAAATTTCAACAGTTTTTGAAATGAACTACATCCTATTTAAACTACATCAAATATTTAGGCAAATCATTTTTTTAAATAGAAATTGGTGAATTTTATTTCAAATATATAAATTTAAACCATGAGAATAATCTAACCCCTAGGATTTTCCCTATTTCTAATAGAAAATCCCAAAATGTATAAATTATAACACCCATAAACCCCAAAATTAAGTACAATAATTAAAACCTCCACACCTCTGAATTTGCTATATCGTGAAAAGAGCAACATCCATCATCATGGGAAAGCAAAACTGATTCTCCTTCTAATACAAACTAGCCTGCAGTAGATGTCTTATGGCTGAGTTGATTCAATCAATCACAGGAAACCTCTTCAGTTTCTTCAATATTGCCAAAATGCTCTGGCTTGTTTTCCTGATCATCATTAAAGACCATATTTTCATCACATTGAATTAGTTGGGGTTCATTACGATCAGGTCCAGTGCCTATTGCAGAGCTCTGGACATCTAATCCAATATTGGAACTGCCATACCCATTCCCATTAGAGATTGTAAATCCTGCTTCTAGCTTTAATTCGGTAAGTTCAAGAGCACTAGAATTGGATTCAGTTGATTTAGACTTGGTAAAGTTGTCCTTTGATTTGTATTTTGATACAACACTATACTTGTGCTTCAACGCAGACAGAAATTCTGCAACAATGGGATATTCATCTGTGGGGCTTATGAATCTGCCCTAAAAAACATCCCAAATATGTTATTCATTTTCATTCAAATGATCATGCAAATCCACCCTCGTCTTCAACACAACAAACTAAACTGAAGGCCGGTTTTTCAGCAGTTTATGGTGGGGGTAAACCCTGTCTTCTAGATCTTGACTATTTAAGCGTTTAATTGGTTTTTTCAGAGACCTGACCATAGAATCAAATGAATCCTGTGAATCTTGCGAAATAATAAACAATAGTAAGGCCATTATTTATTGGTTTGAAATAATAAACAACATGCAACAAACCCACATAATTAGTAAATTATTTAAAGACAATAATTCCTACATATTAAAATATAAAGTTATAACATACCAGCTCATACTCGAACATAACATCTGTATCAATATTATTTTTTTGTATCTTCTTGATCTTCATCCAACTGATCGACATTAATATCAACATCTAATTCGGAAACGGTGTTGAAATGATCGACCATGTCATCATCATCATCAATTATGTCATTTTCAATAATATCCTCATCGACATCATCATCAATAATTGTTGCCTCATCTCCTATGCCTGGTTCATCTTCTAAGATATCTTCTTCGTTTGTCAATCCATCTTCCTACTCATCTGCCACTACATCATCTTCTTCTTGATCAATATCATCTTCTTCCTCTACAGTATACTCTACTGGCCTTCCTCTTGGATCATATCTAATAGCAAATGACCATTCGTTCTCACCTGGAACCTCTGAGTAAAAAGACTTGTTCGCATTGGCTTGGAAAAACATAGCGATCTTTTCCTGCTTCAAACTGCGATGTTTTAACCATTGGAAATCCATTTTCATGTTGAATAAGTGTTCTATCATCATCACGTACATTCATCCGTAGCCTATACCATTTGACGTTGAACAAAACTATTTTGAAGGAATTAAAGTCACACTCAACTATATCATCTAAGAACCCATAATATCTATTTTCAGATTCTCGAGGATGTCTGTCACTCCTGGAGGAAACATTAGTGACCTGGAATACTGTATTTATCCCACTATCAGAATTTTTCCTGTTATCATTCAACTATTTAACACGAAATTTATGACCATTGCACCACATAGCCTTGTGGTGTTTCAACTGCAATATGCCAAACATGAAAAAGATGCATTCTCAATCAATAATTAATCATATAATTTACACAGCATGAAAATTAACTGAAAAATCAAACTTCTTGTCACATTATAAATATAGTATAAAATAAGTAATGAATAAAATAGGTGAATTAATTGGTTACCTTTCTATCTTTCAAACCATATGCTAAATCAATTTCCCTGTCCGTAACATTTCCATCTCCACTACGATACACTTCTCTAATCAATTCAGACAGTAGTTGCGATGATAACCTACCGTCGTTACGTGCTTTACATGTTTCAATCCATTCACTCATCCACTCAAGATTGTTTGCAATGTATAAAATTAGTGCCTCATAATCTTGAGCACATGAATAAAAAACAATAATTCACCAATATTAATAAATATTACTTAGAACCATGGTAAATTATATTAATTAATAAACTATGAAAGAATAAGACCTAAATGAATATAATGATCATATACATGATGTAAAAAAATGAAACATTATATGTATTATACATGATAAATCTTTTACCTCTCACTTTCTTCATTCTACCTTTTCCCAACAGGTGCTCCACTTCAAATTTTTTGATGGAGTTCACATCCCAAATGCAATCCACCACCTTCATGGCTGGCGCAGCTAATTTAGGAAGATAATGACTAATATACAACATGGATTGATATACCACATATCCCTCCACCATAGAACCCTCAGGTCGTGCTCTTTGTTTAACCAAAGCCTTCAAGGATTTCAGGTGCCTCTCAACCATCCACATTGACCTTGTGTGTACTGGTCCACACATTTCAATCTCCTCAACTTGGTGTATCAAGTAGTGTTCTTGTGCATTGAAAAATTTTTGAGGTAGATACTTTTGCATTTCACACATTAGCCGAGGAATTTCTCTCTTCCAATACTTTATTTCATCTTGATGGATTTCTTTCAATGACAACCATCTGCAAATCATTACGTAAGGTTATTTCAATGAAACATAATATATATTTCATTACAAGTAAATTAATACATCATTTCATCAAGTACGAAAAGAAATTGTAGCAATTAGATTTTGCGTATAAATAAAAAATACTTACCTCATGTATTTAATAAGACCATATATAACTTGTTTGACATTGTTGTCAAAGTCGTTTGGGAGAGATACAGGTAGAACATACTATAACAATAAAAAATGAATTGTTATTGGTTTCCAAATTAAACAGAACAAAGGAAAAATTAAAATATGTATTCAAGCAATAACATACAAAAACGTATACCAAAAAAATTACCTTAACAAAGGTATGCCAATCATGTGTTTTCACCCCACTGAAGTCACCTTTCTTCGTTAAGATATTATTTATGTTTGAAGCAAAACCTGTTGGAAATTTAATTCTTCTAACTACCTCTTTTACATCATTGCTTTGTTGTTCTGTTAATAACCATGGAATATTGTTATAATTTCGACCTCCATTGTTATTTGATCTGTCGATCACACTTTTCATTGCATGATTCGATTTCTCAATGTCAGCACAAATTTTGTCAATTTTATCTCTATCATGTGCACCATCTATGGTTCGCCATAACATTTCTGTCACATTCTTCCTGGCTTGCATTGTATCAAACAAATGAGCTATTTTTAGGTCCTCATAGTAGGGCAACCTCACGAATTGAGAAGGATAACATTTCATTTCAGGTGGAAGTACAATATTAGTACCTTTACTGCGATGATGACCTTGATATCAAAGAATAAAATAAATCAGAACAATATTAATTATAAAATACAATAAAATAAATTCATTAGTTAAAACAAAAATTCCAAACATTACATAAACAAATAATATATATATATACACACAAATTACGTACTAGCTACTTGACGATTATTAATTCTGTTATATTCCAACATCCACAACTGAGGTGTCATTATTCATGGTTTTAATCCAGTTTCTTCTTTATCATTGAAAAGATGTTTTTCAGTAGTACGATACTTATGGTTCCTAGGGAGGAAGTGCCTAAACTCATCAAACACCATCTTTCTTAAGTCTGGACACTGACGATACTTCATCTTAGGGCCACACACTGGACATGAAAATCTACCCTTTGTTTGAAGATCTGCAATAGATGGATCAATAACAATTAATATACTATGAGATCATTTTTAAAACATGCAACGAAATATTGTGTTAAAGTGCAATGAAATATTAAAGTGAAAAGAAATATTACATACCACAAACATGTGTTAGTCCTGGGGCATCATGAAATGTCCATACAAGCATTCCACGGCATTGAAATCTCTTCAGCTTGATTAGTTTAGTGATGTCATACATAGTGATGCCATGCCATAACTGTATTAGCTCATCGATAAGAGGCTCAATATATACATTCATATCTTTGACCTGGTACTTACCTAATTGTTCAAAATTACAGTACATAATAATTACTACCATGATAAATGTATATATAAGTAAGTAAATAAATAAAATATATATTTATGCAAACAACGAGAGAAATGAAAATGTTACATTCAAAGAAATAATGTATCAAATACCTGGAATAATCATAGTCAACATTATGTGCTCCCTCTTTATTGACATCCAAGGAGGAATGTTATTGTTGATAACGAAAATAGGCCACACTGAGTAAGTAGATCTAAGATCTCTGAATGGATTAACACCATCAGCTGCCAATGAAAGCCTGACTTTACGAGGTTCATTTTTAAAATCTACATATTTTTCCTCGATTTCTCTAAATGCATAACCATCTGCAGGCATTCGAAGAACACCATCTCCACTTCTATTATTTGAATGGTAATCCATAAACTGTGCTATGCTGTTACACCTAAACATTGGTTGCAAACGTGGAATTATGGGAATATGACGAAGAACCTTTTGAGGCACCTTTTTGGTTAGTTGATCTATTCGATATCTACTGGTACCACATTTCAGACATTCTGTTTTCAACGCATGTTCTCCGTAATATATAATATGATCTTTAGGACATGCATCTATAGTGTTATATTCCATTCCAAAGTGTTTCATAATAGCACGTAGATCTCGATATGTTCGAGGTAAAGTATTTGGCGATGGTAACAAATATTCACCCAACAATCTACAACATAAACAAAAACTAGTGTCTTGTAAAGATTATTAATCACACACACACACACACACACACACACACACACACACACACACATATATCATAGTTATTAAAATCGGAATCGGTGACCAGACCGGTGGAGCTAATGAACTGGGTTTTGAACTGGAACCGGTCTAACCGGTAGCGGTCCGATCTCAATGAACTGGTTTAAAAATAAATAAATTAAATAATTATTTTTTAATAAAAAAGAAAACTATTTTTAAGATTTGCAACCATGATTCCAAGCCAATAGAGACAAAATATGAAAAGTTTGCTCATTTATATACCATGCAAAGGTGAATATATCAAAATGGCACCAAATGCAATACATATCATCGAAAAATACATAAGCAAAATTGTTGAAGTAATGTATCAGGTTTCTCTTATATTATTCACTGTGTTTTATTGCTGAGTTAATATTATAATATACAATTTGTCCCTGCTCAGATCTGTTGTCAATTCATTGTATCAGCCTTAAAGACAATTTTGGGTTCAGTATATATATATATATCAGACCAGAATTTTGAAGATCTTGTATTCTTCATTATCTATGTTTGCTTGGAAATAAATTTCTAGAAAAACATCTACAACACTTAGAGGTATTGAATTGGTTTATTTGTAACAAGTTGAGAGAGCATTACAACTTCAGCAGTCTGCTCACAATGTGTTTGATGAAAATTATCACTGAAAAGATTCATTAAAACCCAGAAAACTCAGTGGCCAATTTAGTGCATTTCCAAGCGGGAATTTTCTAGTGGTCAATTTATTATTGCCAGTCACATTTTCATTAGGTTGTATGTTGTTGTCCCTTGAGTGGCGTCAGACCATTTGCATCAGTGTTGATGCCATGATCAAATTGCTTGTATGCTGTGTGAAAGGTTTTGTATTTATGCTGCTGTTATGTGTGAGCAGAGAGAGAGGGTCTGACAGTTCCTAGCTGAGTGTGAAATAAGGTTGTTGTTGATTATTTTGAGAACAGAAATTTTCATCAAGTACACTTGATGAGTTGCATGCTGCCAGGGATTTTGTGCTAGCCAGCCTTGTATTTATCAGTCATCATGTGTATTTTTGCTGCTATAAGGTGTTGAGTATGAGTTATTAGACAAGTTTGTTGCTAGTATAATAGAGGAATTTGCAGCTCATGGAGGAGACACTGAGGAATTTGCAACTCATGGAGGAGCACCTAACCGGCCGGTTAAGTACGGAACTGACCGGTTTATGCATAAACTGGCCGGTTCCTTACTTAACCGGCCGGTTAGGTCTGGTTAACCGGCCAAAACAGGTGAGAATAGGCTATTGACCGGGTTGCAAGACCGGTTCCAATTAACCGGCCACTGTCCTGACTGGCCGGTTTTGATAACTATGATATATATATATATATATATAAGTTATTATTTTACACATTTATTACAATTAAAAAAAAGGGAAAATAATCAACATTTACATATATGTGATCATATATACATATTGCATACCTTAGGAGTTGTGTCATACATATGTTCGACAAATTATTCATAACCTTTAAGTTCACCAGCAACAATGTAGCAGAGAGAAGAGTTGCATTTGAGTGTTCAAAAAGTCGTTCACTTGACCTTTCAGTCAGAGGTACATCATAAATACCGTCAATGCTATCACCACCATCATCATCTGACTCACCATACAAGTCTTGGAGCATTTGATTTGTCCCATAATTAATGTGAACTGTCTCATTACTGTCATCATGATCTACCTCCATGGGATCATTAAAATTACCTTCATCATTCGCTTCATGTTCTTCACCTTGTACAACATCATTTCCAATACTAATATTTGCTGCAATATTCTCTTGTATTGGTGCAACATCATCTAATCTACTACTATTTAGCTGTGGAAGCTGGTTGATCATCTGCAAAAAGTTGGGGGGAAACTGTGCCTTTATGAAAATTACAAACATTAATAATTAAACATTAGTGCGCATATAAAAAATATTAAAATAATATAAAATTTTACGATATAATCAAAATGAAGATAGATAATTAATTACCACGGGACGATAATCATTCGATCCACCATCAATGTGCCCATATTTCCTACAATGCAGTGTTGTTGTTGCTATTAAAACTCTAACATTATTTCTCATACAACATTTTTTACAAGGGCAATAAACTCTACCATCACCCCTTTCACCCTTTTGAATTTTTTTTCCACCTCCAATGTTTTCTTCCATTGATGCAAATTATCCTATAAAGAAAATAATAAATCTCTCTCAATGGTGTAGAAAACCCAAGACTTGTTGAACTCAATGGGAGCTCAATATATAAGCAAAAGAAAATAAAAGTGGGCATTTTACAAATTGTGAGCTTTTTACAAAATGTGGGCTTTTTACAAAATTGTGGGCTTTTTACAAAATTGTGGGCTTTTTACAAATTGTTTATATTTTTAATAAAATGTGGGCTTTTTACAAAATTGTGGGCTTTTTACAAATTGTGGGCTTTTTACAAAATTGTGAGCTTTTTATAAAATTGTGGGCTTTTTTTATTCTTAATGCATTTTCTGTAGAATACTAAATAGATTTGTCCAAAATTTGAGATGCAAACTATAGTCTCTACTACGTTTGGAAAATTGGAGGTTTATAAAAGATAAACTACGAACAAAATTGTACCACTGTGATAAGAAGCTGTTAGAAGCATTCCTTCTGCTTCACAAACATGGAACTACCTTAAGAATGCTTATGGTTGATATAAATATTAGAGCATGGCAGTTAAATGTAGTAGTTATGCTAAAATACTGAATAACATCTTGAGAGTGCTCTTCAAATACTGTACGAATGCACCAAATTAAAGTTGTACCATTACTAAAGATAAATGGCCAAAAATAGTCAATTTTGATATCGTGAAGTTATGTCTTTCTCGATAGCAAACTAGGGATAGGATGGAAAATATGAGAGAACTAAGTTCCAAGGACTAAAAAACCAAGGCCAACATAGTTCTGCCTTGAGTCAGAGACAAAAAAATGCTTCCCAAAAAAGTGTTTGAGAGCACCCATTGAAGCTCCTATATATAGCAGAGTCAACATTTTCCTATTGAACAAGTTTGTATAGTCAAAGCCACAACAAGATTAGATAGCCACGATCCTAAATGAAAACCAGAGCCAAAGCTAAGACAGATCCACATTTAGCAGAACAAGACAGCCATAGCAAAGGATTTGACCACAGAACCAGATCATGAGAGATAGCAAGATGCTTGCTTCCACTGTGGAAATGTAGAAACTGTACAAGGGCTTTTCTTCCAGCAGATTTCATTGTGACAGTAATTGCTATGGTGTTGTAAGCGCTCATTAGTAGAATCTTAAAGCCATTCTGGAATTCTTTTAACCTGGAGAGGGTTTTTTGTGGTTATAAATCCTCATGTTCAAATTCCATTGTGGATTGGTTGTGTTTGATATTATGTTTTTATTGTCCGCAGTTGAATTTTCGCACAGAAAATTATCAGTCTAAAGCAGAGCAATTTTGCGATGTTTCTTTTGCTTCCTATTGTGAATTATTTCACTCAGAAATCTACTCGTCGTAACAGAGGTCTTGGGCATAGAACAGGGGACTTGGGTTTTTTGGAATCAAAATTCAGGTTAAGATTCTCATCTGAAGAATGGCACAGTGAGCCTTAGCATGGAGTTGGGAGTACCAATTTGAAGTGCAGGTAGGGCATTGTACAATAGACCAGTTAGATTTATGGACCCTAATACAAAAGTTTCTTCTTCTTTCAAAACGTGTTTCTCGTTTTCTGTAACCAATGTGGGTCATGTTCTTGTTTCAATTGGGGATGGATTAGCATTTGTTATTGCTCCAGATGATCACACTCTGGGTAGCCCTGGAGGCTATTTGGGGGTGATGAGTCCAATAGGTCTCAATGAACTGTTGCCCTCGCCGGGGAATACTATTGCAGTGGAATTTGATACTATTTTGGATGTTGAATTCCACGATTCTAATGGAAACCAGTACCTTTAGCTCCAGTACATGTTCACAAAAGAGGGTGCCATAGTCATTCATGCGTGCAGAGAGGGTGAATCGCAGGCATTGCAATAGGAGGTGTTGTTGTTGTTGCATTGGCCACTAGATTGTTTGTCTGGTTCTGTCACAAGCGCAGAGTATTGAAAAGGACAGATAAATTTACTTTAGATATTGTGAAATTGCCTCGGAAATTCACCTACAAAGAGCTCAACAATGCTACGAAAGACTTTTTTTGAATGTGATTGATAATCGATAATTGCAAGCAAGGGTAATCCCCTTGTGAAACCCAAATTTCTGAGCATTTTCTAAAACCTGATGACGGAGACATTGTAATGAACAAGCGCCTAGGTCCATATTACGTCCAAATCTACTAAGCACCAAGATCTATAAAAAAAAATCCATAGTATCTGCGAACTAAGAATAAGAGGCAGAAAATGTGTTCTGCTTACCTGTTCGAATAGTGGTTGGGGTTTACCACGGCAAAAATTTGACAGAGCCCATGTACAATTTCGTATCATTGAAATTCTGGCAGTATCATTCAACTGGGCAAGCACCTGCCTCGGAGCTCCATGATTGAGGGCAAGATCCCTAAATGTTGCAGAGTCTCCAACAATATTTCCCAAAGCCCAAACAGCCTTACACGAACACCAGTTGAACTCAAAGTTGGGTACTAGTTTTTTAAATCAAATTCCAAAATTATAGACATATAAAGATAGTTGGGAAGAATAATTTTATGCCTCTAAAATAAACATGCTACCTGTTCTCGAACATTATCATTCCCAGAGGTAAGAAGTTCCACAAATATAGGCAGTGCCCCGTAATCAATCACAACCTTTGTATTCTCAGAGGCTCCAAAAAAATCCAAATAGGGTCAACCCTACTATAGGAGGAAGGGCCTGCAGTAAGAACTTACCATTTTACAAGAGTTGAGGGCAAATGCTGTTCTGCAAGGGCTGAGGGCGAATGCTGAGGGCGAATGCTATTCTGCAAGAGCTGAGGGCGAATTCTGAGGGTGAATGTTGTTCTGCAAGAGCTGAGGGCGAATGCGCGTGTGATCTCAGACGTTAATGTAGTTTTTAAAAAAATCATTTTTATGTAGCGCGCATTTGATTTTTGCATTTCAAATCATTTTTATTTACATTTGATTTTTGCATTTCTAATACAAGTGACAAACAAATTTCTACAAGAGGTTGAAATTTTTACTAGAATAGCCATGAAAGACTAATTAAAATGACTTAAAATGCAAGTGGAACTTCAAAATAAATGTAATTGAAGGTTCTCTCCACTAAATTTTTGCAAAAGTGCTTACATTATTTAAGTTATCTAGGATATTTTTTTGTATTACACAATCAAAATTAAATAATGAAATAGTTGGGGAGTCTTATTGTTTCAAATTAGGACACAATTTTCAAATGGTGATGAAGTTTCATGTGATGATTAATTGACAATATTCTCCTTTCCTATCCTTGAAAAAATATACAAGGTTCCCTGTTGCCACATGAAACCCTAAATCATGTAGCAGCATAGGACTAGTCCTCCATTTTTCCCGTCATAATGAATTTTGCACGTATTTGACGACTAGAATTTGCGGATTCCCATTTTCCGTAAGGTGCTAGGAAGGATAGAAGACTTAATTTTGACGTTTGAAATTTTTTCAAAAACATTCTTACACCCTTTAATTTCCACTTACCAATAATTTTGCAACACTAGTCCTCTTCGCAATTGCAAGGCTGTACTCAAAAAGTAAGGAAAGATACTTTTTTGGCTCACTAAAAAGTAAAAATTTAATAAAGGAATTACCACTTATAATTATTGATATTTTAAAATTAGAATCAATTTAGTTTTCCCCTTCCTATTACAGAAAGTTCACAAATCCTTTCTTTTACATAAAACACCAAAGAAAGAATAAAGCCCGTTGCCCTGAAAACTTCCAAGGTTGTGATTAGTGAAGCAGTGAAAAAGTACGGCTATAGCACTAACAAATTAGAATGTTAATCTGCCCCAACATGAAGTAGTCTTAATATAGCTGGTGGCTTGGCTTGATGGTCAAACAGTGAATTACACAAGCACAAAATAAAAGCTTTAGGCGTCTAGTTCCTTACACTCGCACTCTCAAGGCATTCAGACTTAGGCCGAGCTCAAGATTGGCTCCGAGGAAACTAGATTGGCTCATTAAACTGCCATATTTTAATTTCATAAGGTATGTTCGAAGTTTGAACTGCTAGGGTAATTTATTATTTTGAAATCATAGTTCTAAATTATCTCTTATTCTGTGAGCAATGTAATCCATTAATTGTAAGCAGATTCATTAAAAAAATTCAAACTGATTTTAGCATGAATGATGACAATTTATATATTAATTGGTTTTTAAGAGTATTTGTATTATGTAGAAGCACTGGAAAGAAAAATCAAGACTTCATTTTCTGATTTCCTTATTTTATTGGGCTGAACTGGAGAAAATTGAATATGAATAGTGAGTTAATTGTAAGATCAATGGGCCAAGGCCATACATCAACATTTACCACAGTGGGGAAGTATAAAAGCATGGATATTCATGCAAGTATTGTTATTAATGTAAGATCAAAGTTAACTCTTAGCTTCACTAAAGAAATAGAAGGCAAAGATCTAGCATCAACTGAAACTCACGTGAAAAAGTAGATGAAAAATATACAATCATCCAATGGAGAGGTAATATATAATTATCCAGTAAGACTCTTGGCTATGCCTTGAGACTAAACTAATTCTCAATATTTTTGAATAATCATCCATTGGAATTTAGTAGGAAAACCACAGTAAATCATTGTCCAATGGCCATGCAAAAATATATAAAAAATAATCTTTGTTGGTTGTTTTTCAATAGGTGGACCATGATGGGACCACTGAGAAGGTGGGGGTGTTTTTTTAATCATGGAAGTGAGGTTTAGTAGATTGATAGTCAAGTTACCTTTCCCTATAAATTTCCTCGATCAAGTTATTCATTCATTGAACTTTGATTCATTCCCACTGTTTTGATACACAATCCAATACAGTTGAGTCTTGAGTCTTCATTGAGAAGGTTGTCAAGAAAGAGGTTATCATGCACATGCACTCTTCTTTTCTTGGTATCTTTGTAACTGTGTTCAGCCTGAGTTCTATATTTTTAAATTATCATAATAGTTCGTGATTATTAGGCTTTTATTTTGTCTTTTAAGAATTTTAATTTAATTATTATTAATCATTAAATTTAAATACATACATACATACATACATATATATATATTAAACTTTCAATAGAATTATTAAACTTTCAATGGTACATCAACTTTCATACATGAGAAAATAGATACTGACAAATGGTACATCATGGCCTGATTAATTTCGCTCAGCAATTTCAAATGGTATAACATTTAGTCAATAGTAATCATTAATTTTTGCACACAGAGACTAATTTCTCTGGAAGCCTCAGATTTCTTTGGCTTGTTATTCTTACAACTACATAGACATAATTAATAGAGAGATTGAGGACAAAAAAAAATCTAGCACTTAGTCTCCACTACTCAACATGATTTTGTGAGAAATAATACATAGATTGATTTCTCTGAGTGCCTTAGCATTCTTTGCCTCATTATTTTAATCACAACAACAATAAAAAAATGCACTGAGGATCTGTTCTTAGTCTGATTATGCAATTTTTATAAGACAAATTATGCAATATTAATAATAAACATAAATTTATTGCAATTTAGGGAAAGCTCGTTCATGTTTTTTTCTTTATATTGGAAGGTTACTTTCTTTTTGAAGTAATTTTTAGTAGATCATATCATATATTGAGGAAATATTAGTTTGACAAGAATCAATTATTTCTCTTGAAACTTTAGGTATTAAAAGTCCATGACACAGATATATCACACTCCAAAATCCAAAGAAAATGGAAGAGCGTTGAATTTTTTTAATCAAAATTTTATTGGTGAAGGGATAATTTATTACGAGAACGTCATTAATGAAGTGAAAAATTTTAAACGTAACGTTTATTGACTAGAAAAATAATGACCAAAACGTCAAAAAAAATTGTGTGACGGGTAAAGAGAAATCTAAATTCCAACCCTGCCTGCCACCTGTTGGTGAGTGGAGGTTATTCACTTTTCATTTACAGCTTACCGGTTACTCATGTTACCAATATTTTCACATGGCTCACTTTTAGGTGACTACTTATTGTACTTCTTCTTTATAAAGAACAATTGGTAGATAATTGTATTATTTGAAATCTATAACAAATCCATGCAACAAAATTACAACAAATAGAAAATTATGCAAAAAATTCACCAGGGCACTAATGTGTGGATACCCTATCATTTCTTAGATCCTCATAAATTACCAACACCTACTATATTGGTATACACATAATATGGCATTTACCTGAAGTATTTCATATGTATCTAGAAGTAAATAAGTTGTATGACAATTGTTATGGCAGATATAAGATGTGTATTATAGTTTATATTTCAATTTTTCTTAAGTAGCATGCATGTGCAGTCCATATAGTGAATACAATTACCAAATATATTTCAGTGAATATGTGAATATGATCTCTCATTAGGTCCTAATTACTTAAAGCATCATTAATTAGCTTTCCAAATGAATAAAATATGTTAACAAATTAGTAAAAACTAGGAAAACAAATCATGCTTTAAAAAAAATATGGCACAATGAGTCACACTCTGAGATTTATTTAATTACTCATCAAGTGTCGCTACAACATATATATGATCACCATTACCATATAAATGGGACATGTGACCATCATTTTTGTTTCGCCAATGACATTCCACATCATGAGCATTGTTTAGGGTTGATTGTGTTGATTTTTTTAAAACAAATCATTTATACATTTTATGGAAATTATAGACACAGTTTATAATGACATTACAAGATCATTATGTATGGATATTCCTTATCATTTCTTAGATACTCACAACTTACCAACACCTAATAGATTGATATACACATCATATGGAATTTACCCCTAGAATGCCACATGTATCCTAAAACAAATTAGTTTTATGGCAATTGTTGATGCAGGGGCATTAGGCTCAAAACAACCTTTGTCCATAAATAAATGTAAAGGGGGGTCTCATGTTTTATTTCCCCATGTATTTATTCATAGTTGAGTTATTTTTAGTTAATTAGAGAATAAAATGTAACTGCCCGAATGATTAATAGGCACCTGAAGAGATAGTCAGTTTCAGAATTTAAGCTAATTTTAGGAGTCCGTCTCTGTCTGTCAGAGGGTTAGTCTCAGAGTTAGAGATATGAAGAGTTTTGAGCATTAGAGGAGTTGAGTCGATTCAGGGTTTGTACAAAAATAAGCCTTATAGGCATAATAAGGTAGACCTGCATAGAGAATCGCATAGGCTGTGTAGGACTATTGTAGAGATAGAGTAGAGGAGAAGGGCCAAGTAATTCGAATATCTGGTCGAGCCAAAGTTGTAAGTACTTCACTGCATAAATGTAGATTTATTTCAATGGTATTGTGCATTTGTCGAGTTAATTATGGCGTGAATGGTTTTTGTGTCCCGATAATCAACTGTATAGTAGTTTGGAATACATACTCGATAATTGTGGTTTAATGGGGTCCTATATGTTGAAATAGGAACCCATTGGATATTAGTTTAACTCGGTGTAAGAATTGCCGGACGAATAAAGTTGTGTGACAACCTGTGTTAAGTGCCATGACAGTGGACGGTGTGGCATTGGACAGTGGTATGGCAATGTTGTGGTCGAGACTCATGTAATACAGTGGGAAATGCCATGGTAGAGAGGGTCGACAGGTCCAAATTATGGATCTCCCCACAGTGTAATAGAGAATTGTGCTCAAGCCTTCGATTCAAGGTTTGATCGGTGCTACCATGTACATAGAACCAGCGTGTGAAGGAACCTCATGGAGTGTGAGTTCTTAATTGAAGAAAAAAAACTAGTACAGGAAGATGTGAGTCAATGGAGCGGAGGCGGAGTACAATAAAAGAAAGCTCGATGAAACCTGGAAGATAAGAGGCGGAACCGTGACTGAAGTGCACAGTAAAACCACCATTTGGAAAATCGGCGATATCGCGCAAGTTTGGAGGTGATAAGCAGAATTGGTGAAAAGGACGTGACATATGTCTCCGTGAGACACGTGGCCAAGGCGAAATTATAAAACCGTTCTCATCGCAGATTAACCCTTGGGTGTGTTAGTTATGCGAGATTTCATTGTGTCCATTGGATCCTCCAAACCAGTGCGATGCTCCATCGATCGTAAGATTGAGAGGTAAATTACTGTGGAGCCAAGAATGGTTTATGTATGACCGTTGAGTTATATACCAAAGTCGAGATTTGTTACGATCTTTGACGATTGGTGGAGATTATAATAAGGAGGACTGTATAATTATGTGAATGGTCGTGCGTTTCGTTGAAACTAAGTGACGGAGTTCGAATTGACAAGGTCAACATACATTAAACATCATGGTTGAAATACGAGAGGGTCGAGCAGTTGATACATTCGAATATCAATTCAAATATGTAAAATGAGTGAGCCCAAGGTTTTGGGGTTTAATTCCTAAGTGGCTTGTATTTATTGGGGTATATATTAATGAGAGTAGGCTAGTCATTATATTCAGGGTGTGTAAAGAGCGGTTGAATGTTGATAGGTATGATGGGGATTAGACCATAGAACGTGGGGACTTATAGTATGGTTTAGAACCATCAAGTGAAGAAATTCTGCATGCGAGAAGGCATGGCATAGGCCTTGTTAGAAACCTATAATAGAGGAGTCATAATTTTGACTTGACTATTGGTAATTTTGTAAATTTGTACATACTTTGCCTTCTGCAAGTTGTATTCACATATTTTGTAAAAAAAAAAAAAAATCAAAAAGAGGGTAAAAAAGTCCTAAAAGAACAATCAATGGACTTAGAAAAAATAAGATACCCCAAAGAAAAAATGAGTAAAACATGAAAGTGAGCAAGCATAAATGCCACTACTTTTTACTTTTTGACTATGGCAGAGTGTCAATAAATGCCATTAGTCCATGATGAGTTAAACAGTTCAATCTTAACTTCTCATTGTTTCAATTTCCTTTGTTATAGATAGTGAATAATGAGTTGTTAGACAGTTTAATCCTAACAATTCAGTATTTAGGTAGAGAAATAAAGTGAATCCAACAGTTTAATCTAGATTCATGGATGAAATAAGTGTAGAATTAGATAGTTTTACTTGCTTTCAGAAAGAATAAATGCTGTGAAGGTTACTAGCTTAAATGCACCTACTACAAAGGAAGAAAAAAATGTTAGCATGGTAATATGGGTAGGTAGAAGAAGGTGAAAAGTCTCAATGTAAATATCATTCATCATGGGCTGCAAAATAACTAACTTCCCCTTCCCATATTCATGAAACATTCTAGACTATCGGTCAGAAAGGCTCAAGGCATTTCCTTGACTTTTGTTGGGACCAGACCCAAGGCTCTATGACTGATCAATTGAAAGTGTGAAATATCTATATTAATCCCTAAATCACATCATTTACCATTCATGCACTCATTTCCCCTGAAAAATCCTAATTAAAACTTCATTTTTACTTAAAGATACTCTAATCCTCATTTGATTAAATTCCTACATCATTTCAAAGCATAAAGCCCTCAAAATCACAGTTTATCCTAAGTCTAAGTGATGAAGTTATTATAATGCAAATTTGCTTTTTAATCTTCACTTTCCTAGTTATATTTATGTGTTTTTGAATATACATTGTCCCATTGTCATATTAACTCTAACTTATGTATTAACTCCCTATAATTGACCTTTTCCTATTATATAACTCCTTTTATAAATAAATCCCAAAAACCCACTTATTATAACTTAAGCCAAAGTATTTTATTCCCACATGCTTAAATAAAACCCCCCTTATAACCCCTTTGGCTAAAATTTTATCCGTATATTTAATCTCGCCCCTATGGTAATTAAGTTTTCTTGATTTAATTTACCATATAAATAAAATATATGAAGAAAAAGTTTAAAACATATGTTATATATGTTTTAAATCAAAAATCACCCGGAGTTTCATCTAAATTAAACTTCAATAAAAATGACCCTTTCCCTTGTATATTTTCCGCCCCAAGTCCCTTAACCTAAGGTTATAACCTTAACCTTACCTTTTCCCCGCATACATTACACCTAAATCCCAGACCCTAACCATAGTTCGAAGCCTTGGTAATCCTTCTGCACACTTGATTTTCTAATAAGAATAAGTCATTTATGTATATATGACTAAACCAAACCTTCTCCCGTCGGATTCATTTTTAACCGTCCGATCCCTAGAATCCATTTGATCCTACGGTAATACACTTGCGCGAAAGTTTTTAATACATTTATCTCTCCCCATCACGTAAAATTCCGACCGTTCGATCTATCCTTCATCTCCCAAGATCAATGGCCCAAAGTGAACCCGATAACTTACCTTTTCCCCGCACCTTTCGTTTTGATCGTGGCCGTTCGCTCATTGAATGCAGATCCGACGGCGCTAATACATTTTTGCGCTCATAAAGTAATCGTTTGATGTTTTTTCAAAGCCGCGCGAAATGGGTGGTTTTTCCAAACCACCCCGCCCTTACGTGTCGCCACCACATTGTATCGCATTCGAAAAGCTAATTTCTGCTTACCACCATTTACCTGCACGAATACCACTGGTGGTATTCCCTAAACCTCACCCGTTTAACCTGAGTTTAATGTCATTTAACTATGGTTATACCATCGTTTAATACATTAAAATTATATTTTTCATTCAAATTTTCACCTTTTTGCTTTAAACCTGTAAAAACATTGCAGAACCGTTTTTCCTCAAAATCACGTCGTTTGAACCCTGAGAAACTTGGCAAAGCCATTTTCAACCTACCAGTACCATTTTTCGACGCCCATTGCCCTGAATTTCCATTACAAAGTACTACATTGTCCTCTGCGAAGCCATTTTCAAAAAATTGAAGACTGAGCACCTCTGCAATGTCTTCAACCGAATTCCGCTAGTTCTCCAGGTACTTTTCTTCGAACTTGCCATCTGAGATTTCAAAATTCATGTTGATTTCAAATAATTACCAAAGTTACTGCAAAAAAGTGTCCATTTTTCAGGGGAAACTCTATCAAAATTTCCGTGGAATCCCTAATTTCCCTTTCTCGCAGTTTTTTCCATACCCTGGTCCATTTTTCTGTTGAAATCGATTTTAAATGCACGTTCTAAGCTTTAAATTCCTTGCATTTCCTAAAAACCCTGCTCAGAAACCCCATTTTCAGTAGAAATTCACCAAGAAACCCCTATTTCTCGTAAAGGAACTTAGCAAACCGTTTAAGCTTGCTTCGTTCATATTAAAAATGACCAGGAAACAGGTAACCCCCAAGAATGGAGGCCCAAAATTTCAAAATAAGTCTTCTGCAAATATTCCTCAACCTATGTCCTTCAAAATCGACAAACCAACTCCTGCACTCACGACTGATTCTACAGAAGTGATCAGACCAGTCCAGCCTCCAGTCATTTTTCCAGAGAACAGTCCTTTAGTTGATCTGGACTATAGAATACTAGACCCTAATGTAGAATTTAACCTGCTTGATGTCTATAATTGGTGCTATTGAAAATCAATGGAAAAGGGTGACAAAGATATTCCAATTTGGGAATCCAATCTGCCTAGATATATTGTGCCTCTCACTCATTCTGTTCCTGACTTTATCAGATTATGCCAAGCCTATTATATGCTAGAACAAAGATGTATTTTAAACAAAGAAAAAGAGATCTTTTTTTACATCACTGAAGAGTCGATAAATTCCATGCTACAAATGAATCATGACCCAAATTCTGCTTCCCTATCAATAGAAGATTTAACCTAACTATATCTTGACTTGGATTTCAATACTAGATTCAAAATATACCAGACTTTTTGTCCAAATCAAGTTGATATTCCTAAGTTAAATCCTCCTTTCGACACCTTTGATTTCCCAGATGAGACTAGACAGATTGTCTCAATGCTCTCCTTCATACTAGGATACACCAGTGATGAATTCACTGATGTGGCTATCCTAGGTTTTCTGTCAACTCTAAGCCCTGGTCAATCACCATCCATTCAATTCAATTTTGCTAGATTTATTGTTGAAAGTATGCATTATTAGTTATCCATATTATCAGAAGAAGGAGTTTTCAGATACTCCTCTTATCTACTCCACCTCTTCCTATATTATCAAACAGATAAGTTTCCAATTGAATGTCAAAAAGTGGATGCAGAAGGAAAAGTTATATCAGTAGTATTTTGTTCATCTATTCTAAGGAAATGGAATAGAGAGTATAGTTTTACAGATTTCAATGACTCATTTAGAGCCCCTGCTATGTATCTCTTTTTAAAAGAGGAGATCCCTAGGATCACTGATGAGACAAGAAGAATTCTGCAGTTATCAGAGAGCTACAAAACTGCAGATTGGTATTTATATAAAAATCATACAGAAATCAAAGTGTATGGCTCATCCCTGGCCCCATATAAGTTACCCAGATTTGTTACTACAAGAATATTTGCTTTAGAATATCTGAGACAACTATTGAATGTAGATGAAATCAACTTCATAGCTTCCAAGAAAAAGACCCAATTTAAGCTAAAAAATCAAATTGGGCCATTCATTGTGAATAACAGAGAAGTTGCCAATGAGATAAATGTCAAACTTAAAGAGTATAAGTTCCCATGTAGTTTTACATGGAATTATGACCCACAAGGTATTTTGAGTACAATAAGGGTAAAATGTAAGTTGCTTGTTTACTTGCATGATCCTAAGCCCCATATTGAAAGATATGTAAATAAAATTGAATGGGAGCCAAACACCCTATCTGATGATGATTCACAGGCAGTACAGGTAATACAGGTAGACAGTGGCAAAGGCAAATAGATTGAACAGACACAGGTGGCTTCTACAAGCAAAGATACTGATAATGTACATAAAAGAGACAGAGAAGGAGATAGTTTCATAGCTGAGACTATTGAGGACATAAAATTCAGAATTCCTTATAGTAAAAGAAGCAAGTCAACAGAAGAAGAAAAGGATAAGGCTGTAAATATTGAAATAGATGATGAAGCAAAAATAATATTCACTAAAACATTAAAAGAGCTTCAAAATGTAAAAATTGGAACACAACAAAAAGATACAGTCATGAAGGAAAACCAGGCTACTGTCGATTTGCCTCCTTCTTCTCAGGAAACTGACAATACAGAGTCAGAGATTCAGATCAGATTCAAACAGATTAAAGAGAAAAATGAAGAGATCAAGAATCAAGCTTATTCTATATTTCTTAAGGAAAAGTCTGGAAACAAAGACAGGCTTCTTTCAACATTTGATTATTCATCCAATAAATTGGTAATGTCATTCTTGAAGCCTACAGTGGCTGAGCCAAAATCACTGGCAGATTATTCCAAAACAGATTTTGAAGTGGATGCAGATGCCATTCATGAATTAGATCAAATTGAATTTCATAGGAGCAATATTGAAATGCTATATTCCAAAATTGTCAATATAACTATGAAATCAATTAGGCTTGAGAAAATAGTGCTCAAGCTCCAAAATCAAATGAAGTTGGACAAAGCCTCACTATATGCTAATAATTTAAGAATAAATGCACTAGAAGATATAGTGATTGAAGCAGGGGGTGACCCAGCCAACATTGAAGGGGGAAAAGTTTTAATTAAACAGAAAAATGAGGATATAGTTGCTCTTAGAAAACAATTGAAGTTGCCTCAGAGTGAAAACTCTTAAGCAAAAGAAATTCTACAGCAAAAAAGAGAGAATGATGAATTAAAGCAGCTTGTACATCAAATGAAAGATCAGATAAAAACAATGGAAAGTCAAACAGAAGCTCTAATGAAAGAGAACGAAGAACTAAGAAAAGCACAACCAATGGTCATTCCTACAGTGATCCCCACTGTAAACACTACTATACCATCTACTTTGGCAGAACACTTGGCACCGAAAGGAGTACTGGAAACTGCAGTGCCAATTACTTCTCAGGAAATCTCTGCCTCTTCTTCTTCATCCTCACAGAGGAGCACACTACAAGACCAAGATAAAGAGATTCTTAGTTTGAAAGGCATTATTAAAAATTTAGAAAATTCCAAAAATGATGCCTTGATTACTTCTAAAGGACATGAGCAAAGGGTCGATCGACTACAAAAACAAGTAAAGATTCTGCAAGCACAAGTAAATCTTACAGATCAAGTGGCCTATATAAAAAATCATTTATGGACCAAAATTATTGAAGGCATTCATTCTCAATGGCTTTCAATTCGGATAATTTATGAACAGAGGGAGTTACTTCAAGTTGCTAGTGCAGAGATTGACAAGACTAAGAGGGAAATTGACAATAAACCAGCCCAAGCAATCCAACTCATAGCTTTTTTAAACAGTAAAAACAGGGAAGAGTTGGAAGAATTAAAAATTGTTGATAGAACAGAAACCATTCTTCAAATCAAAAAGGTCCTGAACAAAAGAAACATAATGAGTAATCTAGAGGACCGATGTAAATACATGAATGTATCCATCTCAAGATTTTTAGCCAAATACACAACATTGTCAGAAGCAGGTTTGCCTGATATTCACGCATTGAATGACAAGTTAATGCCCAGAAAGATTATGATCTAAAAATCAGAAATCATGCAAAAGAGCAAGCCATACAACCACTGCCTCAAGGATCACCAACAGGAAAAATACTTCTTCAGTATTTTGAAAATCTGTTCTTTTAAGATAATGAGATCAGGCATATGTTCACTATCAAGCCTAAATTTTTTAAGTATACAGAGGCAGATGAAAATTACAGAAAAATTGAAGACTATGAAGATCCCCTCTGTAGAAAAGTGGCAAGAATTCACAGATCTGTTGTGAATTTAATGGATAAAAAACAGGAAATGCACTGGGAAATTCATTTTTTATTGTTACCTCAAATGGTAAAATTACAGGGTTAAAGTGTATCAGTAGGTGAAAGAGTATCAGTGAAAATAAAGTTACTGTTGGTTAATTTTTAATTACCACAATAAAACAGCTCAAATCAGATGAATAAAGAGTATCAGTGTTGAAATTTAGAGGAAAGGAAAGTTCTTCAACCACTTTCCACGATAAGATGCACCTAATGTGAGCAGTACACACAGCACAACAACAATCAGTTCAAATTAGAATAATCAGTTCTATTTTTGCTTGTAAAAAGGTAACAACTTGCAAACTGTTTTGCAGTTGTCCCTCTTTTTAAGTTTTCTTTCCTATTTTTTATTAAAACATTATCTCAATTCTTGAGATATTTTGTAAACAATTTTTTGTATAAATACTTCACAATTCGAAGTATTCAGTGTGAATAAAATTTCTCAAGACAACTATAGTCTTATTTGCTGGTTATATTGAAGTTGGTGAGTCAATTAGTGAAAGCAGCAGACTGGAAAGAGATCAGAGACATCATAGCTAAGGATTCTCGTGGTGACAAGATAAGTCTTGTTTCTTTCCTTGTTTTCAGTGTATTTCTTTAAAGTTTACATTCATTCATATTATGTTTTTCTAGTCTATAATGATCAACTAAGGAAAAATTAAACAGGATTAGTGATAATAAGCTCCCTGTTTCGAAACTTGTTGGCATTTTAATGTTTTCTACTTGATAACCGGACCATAGAATTCTTAATTTCTCTAGGTCCCAATTAGATCCCCTTCTTCAATATTCTTATATGTAGCTTAAGGATTCTTAAGTGCCCTTTTTCTCAGATTCCATCCACTCCATCAAATCAAGCCTATACATAGCCTTAGAAGGTCACCTATCTTGCCCTTAGCACATTTTCATCTCTGAGCCTTATTTCTTAGTTATGCTTGCCTAGAGAGTTGTCCATTGCCCAATATTCTAGTATATCCTTCTGGTTTACCTTGAAATCTCTTTATTCCCACCAATATTTTAAAATCAAACCCAAATACAGAATCATAGCTAGCCTAATATCTGTTACTAAAACAAAGCTAAATCATACGGAGAGATCCCTCTCTGAAGTTCAAGAAGGCTAGATCTTGAATTCCCAAAGCGGTTCTTGGTTACCCCTGGTGTTCTTAACTACAAAAATCCCCATCCCACAACCTGAGAATTACTAGGGTGGTAACAGGCCTTGGGGGTATTATGATCCTTGAAGGAAACTCGCACAGCTAGAAGAGTTGACAAAGAAAATTGGATCGAGTACAAAGGTGTGGCAGGTGGGTTTTACCCTGCACCAATTGTTATGGTGCATATATGATGTGTATTACAATTTATCTTATAGTTTTGTTGAAGCAGCATACAACAATTTACATAGTGATATGAGAACCACTCTCTAGAGTATACATCGATTTTGTACACATGGCTTTTCAATTTCTTTTTAAGATATATCATTGGTGATGATCACATGATTATATAATGAGCCATTAAGTTGAACTATGAAATTATTCCTCACAACACACACACACACATATTGATGAATTAATACTTTTTCTCATATACTTTTTTAATCTATTTTGAAAAGAAAAAAAAATTATATATAATTATTTCTAAGAAGAACAAGAGAGAATTCCTTACCATATCTTCGTAAAACATATAATAGCAAGAAAATTAATCTATTGAAATTTCATTTCCAAACATATTCATGGAGTAAAATGAAGATTAAAAGGAGATATTCATGGATTTACCTATAACATAACCTCATAATTAAGAATGTAAACGTACAATATTGATGATACATAGGTTAGGAGAAAATTAATCTATTGAAATTTCAATTCCAAACATATTCATGGAATAAAATGAGGATTAAAAAGAGATATTTATGAATTTACTTATAACATCACCTCATAAAAGTGTAAATGTACAATATTGATAAAATTTATTTATATATGATAAATAATAAACCCTTATCTCACATTTATCATATAATATTATAAACAAACAATCGCACCAGGGGGGCAATCCTCAAAACTTTTAAACTGTCTAATGTATATGTTTTAAAATAACATAATACGCCCTTTTTCCTTTTACATTAGCCTTCAGGCTATTTTAAAACACATGCTATTACATATAATAACAAAACAAAAAACTATTAAACCAAACCTACTTAAAGTATTCGGGGCCCACATTACAAATGCCCAAAGTGAAATATTTGCGCATATGTTATATATGAGCCAATGGTTTAAATAACTATCGGGCGATGAAACAAAACTTATAACAAAATATTAATAAAACTATATCATGCGTCCGGACTTCAAAAAAAATAAACCCGATTTCAATCACAAATTTGCATTCCAAAATAGCCTGTTGATGTCACCCTAATTTGTGACGCGAAAACTTCATAGAATACGCCATATAAAAATTCGGGTCTGTTTTTTGGCTTTGCGTACGGAGGAAAACTGTGACGCGAAAACTTCATAGAATACGCCATATAAAAATTCGGGTCTGTTTTTTGGCTTTGCGTACGGAGGAAAACTGTGACGCGAAAATCAAATTAATTCCGCCCTATAATGTTTCGAGTCCGGAATTCCACAATGCAGACGGGCCAAAAAATAACGCGATCGAATCGCCTGCTTCCACGTGGATGGTTGATTTGGTCTGTGGTCTGTGGGACCATGTTCTTCTGAATTAAAATCTCCGGCGTTTACTATTAAATTTCTTTTTTCCAAAACTATACAACGCTCTATTTTTAAGTGTGCAAAGACTGTGATTTCAAAACCAAAATTGATTGTTCATCAGTTTTAGAAAGCGGTTGTTTGACAGAGCCATTCAAACAGATTTAGAAAGCGGCCAGAGGATAGGGTAGTTGAAATTAATATTTCAACATCCCTCATTCACTGAGAATACCCTCCTTGGTGCCTTCTTCGCCGGACTACGATGTGTTCATCAACAGTCGTGAACCCGATTTCCATTTCTTCGCTAGGCATCTTCACAACAGTCTTGTTTCCAGAGGATTGTGAGTCTTTCTCGACAGCATAGAATTGCGGGCTGGACAATCCATACCTTCACAAATCAAAGACGCAATTAAAGGAGCCTCTCTCATTATTACTATTTTCTCTCCAAATTATGCGCAATCGCAAAGGTGCCTCCATGAACTACTCCTCGCGCTACTCTGTAAGCCGACCATTTTTGCAAAGGCATATAAGTGTCATTTATTGCATATAAGTGTTTTTATACTGACGGCGGCCAAAGCGTCGCTATTGCGATGGATGCCTCCAAACGTCGCAATTGCGACAAGTCTTAGACATTGTGTCACAATTGCGACGTTTGGAAGCAGTTGTCGCAATAGCGACGCTTTGGGGCATAGGGTCGCAATTGCGACATCTTCCTCCAAACGTCGCAATTGCGACACTTTGTCTAAGTGTCGGTATGGTGACACTTTTCTCTAGACGTCGGTATAGCGACGGTTTTGGGCAAGATTGAAAAAATTTGGGGAAATTCCGACATTTGGTCAAAAGTGTCGGAACCAAGTGTCGGAATTTCCCCCAAATGTACTAGTGCAACCCAACACTGTGATCAGAATTTGGATTAGGGCCTAAAATTAGCTAAAAATTCAAAGTGCTCAAATTTTTTTATGACATGAACGATCGGATAAAGTTCGTTTCCAGGATTCTGGCGCAACTCGTTTCATCAAAATCCGAGTTTGTATGACTGAGTTATCGTCTGCTGTTAATTTTCCAAAATAAGGAAAAAAGGAGCAGAACAAGTACAATGCTGATGTGGCAAGTATAGTGAGCATTGTAGGAATATTCTCCAGATTACAGGTAGTGACACTCTGACAAGCGTCGTCTTTAGATTCACATGGGTTAAGTGAAGAGAAAAATTGCCCAATGACATCCAATATTCTTCCTAAATTTGAATTTGAAATTTTTTAGGTTGGAGCACAACCGAACCAAAAGGCACCACGTGTCCTATCTAGTGGGCCCTCTCCAACACTTGGTTCGAATTATTATTTTACATATGGCAAGGCTGGACATTATGGATGGTGCATTTTTCCGTTATATCTTAAGTACTAACCTAGGCTAAGGATTCTACTATTGGGGACATACACATTTTATTTTGGGGCACAATGTCTTATTTCTATGGTCTATGGTCTATATATATATTTGTAATATATCTATTTCAAACTTATGGTTTTAGAACCATATGACAACAGACCCTAACTAAATCTGGAGACGATGCTAACTTTAGGTGGATTAGCCCTACATTTGGACACAGTGACAAGTATGGCAGAGTTGCCAAAGTTTACTTGAACAAAATTTGTATGGTGGAGTGGGGTTCGAACTCATGACCTCCCGCCCGCTAGCATTACAGCTTAACCACTGACAATGCCGTGCATATTTGAAGTTAAAACCGCTTGAAGCTTGGGGGTCGGAGGGGGCCAGCCCCCTCCCCATGTGACCGGAAGCATGCGACCAAGAGCTCTAATGCAAATCCAGCGGGATTTTTTTTTTTAATGCGTGTAATTAAACTTAAAATGTGGTTAACCCACGTTAATCCATCATTAACATATAAAACAATGCTTATCATTAAACCTTATCTTATCCGCCCATAATTATGCTTAGTGCTAATTAAGCCGGGAGTTATGTTGGCGGAAAATTCGGAGACGCGCCAATTTTAGCAGACTTCTAAAGTTAATTGGCAGTTCCTCCAGTTTTAGAGGGGAAATTGGGGCAAATTGGTTTTGCTCATAACTCAGTCAATTTTCAACCAAATTGAGCTCAGTGAAAGTCATTCCTGGCTAATTGGCATGTTGGGAACTCAATGGAGTAGGTTTCAAAGGTAGAAAAGGCCATCTACAGGTATTTTTTTGAATTTGAAGATTTTTGAAGGCTAAGTCCATCAGGTGTTGGGGTCATTGCCAGAGCATCCAAAGTCCAAATTCAACAAACAAATAGTCATTTTTGGGAGATTATGATGTTTTAAATTCATTGGAACAGGTTACAAGAGGTTTTGAAGCTTGTAACAATAATTTGAGCACACTTGAAGCTAATACAAAGGTCACACTATGAAGCTGGACCAAGGAGATGTAGCCCAGGAGGGGTGAACTCCTTTATCAAAATTATCCATGTTAAGCTCTCTTATGTGTGTTTGTTGTGTTTAATATTGCTTCTTCTTTTTTCTGTCATTTAAAATTATTTTTTCCTTAAGCTTATGACAAACTCTCACATGCCCATGAACAAACCCATGAAGGATAAGTAAAACCAAGCAAAGAAAAGTTTATATCTGAAATGAAACTAGCACAACAATAACTAGCATTAATTTTCAGATCAAGTTGGTATAAGAGCACAAGGTCTCTTTCTTGTTTTACTTGAAGGGTTTTAACAGTGCAAATTTAATGATGCTTACAAGGTTGAGATTGCTAGAGGTGAAGGGAAGCTACTGATAGCTAGTCAAGAAGTTAGGACAAGAAGGAAGAAGGCTGAAGGCATAATCCTTACCCAAAGGACCACTCAAGGCAACACTTGAATCACAAGAGGAATTAATTGCATAAGAGGTTGAGGTGATTGAAGAGATACAAGCTATAGAGATTGAGCTTGAATCTATAGCCAAAATGTCAAGGCATGAATCTTTGTAAATTGTTGTGAAGCTCTTTAATTCATTACATTGTGATGGAAACTTCATTAAGTGATGATTTTAAACCATCCTCCTTTGCAAGACTCTTTGATAAAGAGATGAAGCAAGACTTATACATCATAAAAGATATGGTGCAACATTTGTATGAAGATATGTGGGAGAACACTAAACTTCAAGAGAAATTGGTTGCTATGAAGAAAGAGAAGCAAGAACTTCTTCAAAAGATAATGAGATTGAGATTCAGCTCCATGATGCCAAAGAAGCCTTAGCCAAGCATGTGCTTGAATAAGAGGTAAATAATTCAAGTTTGTCTTCAATTTCCTCTCAAGATAAATGTGTAAGTTCATTTGAAAAACAGACTAGAGGAATAGGGTCCAAATTGATGATCAAAATGGGCTATGAAGGTAAAGGATTAGGAAAACATGCACAAGGCATAATTGAGCCAATTATGGTTGAGGAAAGGCCTAAGTATTTGGGTATTGGCTATATACAAATTTATGGATAAATTTCTAAAGCCATGAAGGCACTTGAAATAGTTCCAAGAAGGACTTTTTTTGCAGGTTCAAAACCTCAAACATTTAAATTTTGCAATCAAGATGAATGCAATTTTTTGAATCCCATGTTGCAGCAAGATGCTTGTAGACATGCAACTTATGGCGAGCAAGAGATTTATGATAGCTCTAAGGACATGACCATTGTTGTTGGTCTTCATAAGAGAGATGGAACCTCTTCAAGTGCATCTCCTCAAGAAGGTCATAAAGATGAACATTCATAGAATCATTCAAAGTATAATTATTCCTATAATCATGTTGTTTATGATTATGTTAAGCATGAAAAATCTGCATGCATGAATGGGAGAAAAAGTTGTTGTTCATATTGTGGTTTGTATAACCATCAAGTTTCAAGATGCTGGAAGAGAATGATAGCATATCGGAAACAATCAAAGCAAAGGCGACTTGAACAA
Organism: Pinus albicaulis; assembly: GCA_034641835.2. Classification (NCBI taxonomy): domain Eukaryota; kingdom Viridiplantae; phylum Streptophyta; class Pinopsida; order Pinales; family Pinaceae; genus Pinus; species Pinus albicaulis. The sequence continues at coordinate 618,100,177 of CM076575.1, read as the reverse complement.
AAGATGCAAAATATTTGCACTTATTGTCAGAAGAAGGGACATCTCATTTACCAATGTTGGACACTGCATCCAACCACTCATCCAAATCATTTGAAGCAAGTGGAGAAAAATATTGACGAGAATGGAACAGGAGATTCCATCATCGATGTGAGTCAAGATGATTCACAAGAAGAGGATGTTCAGCAGGAAAAATCGCTATTGAAGTGGATTGGTAAGAAATGGATCGATTTCTTGACCAAGTAAGGCATGCATTTCCTTTTTACATAAATGAAAATTTTAGTCTTATGTGTGCATGAATTTCTGTTGAAAGTAAGACAAGATGTAGCAGATTATCACAACTTGTATGATGCAAGATTGCATGTGAATGTTGTTCGGTTGAAGGCATTTTATTTGTTGCAAAATTTCACCAAGATGGTGTAAAATATGGGTACATCACTCATGTAAAATATGGGTACATCACTCATGTAAAATTTATGTTGCAAGAGGGACTTCATTCTTAGTGGGAAGGCTAGTAGTTTTCCAAGCACATAGAGATCAATGTGGTATAGTTGAATATGTATCAGTCAACAATAGTCAACAATGTTGAAGTGGTCCAACAACAACCATAGAATAGTGGTTGAGAGACATAACCAATTGCGATGCAAGGCATGTCAAGATAATTATCGAGTAAGACTTGTCAAGTAAAATCAGTTGATATAACTTGAAAGAAGAATTGTATTGAAGCTCAAGAAGATAATTATCATCTTGTGTAGGTCCAAAAGCCCGTCAGTGGGAAGGTGTGTTCAGAATTTGGATCAGGGCCTAAACTTAGCTAAAAAATCAAAGTGCTCAACTTTTTTTCATACCTGAACGATTAGATAGATTTTGTTTCCAGGATTCTCGCGCAACTCATTTCATCAAAATACAAGTTCATATGACTGAGTTATCGTCTGTCGTTCATTTTCCAAAACAGGCAAAAAAGGAGCAGAGTAGGTACAATGCTGATGTAGCAGGAACAATCAACATTGCAGGAATATTCTCCAGATTTTAGCTAATGACACTGTGACAAGTGTCATCTTCATATTCGCTAGATGGGTTAAGTGAAGAGAAAAACTGTCCAATGACCTCCAATATTCTTCCTAAGTTTCAATTTGAATTTTTTTTAGGTTGGAGCACAACCCAACTAGATGGCGCCACGTAACCTCTTTGGTGGGCCCTCTCCAACCCTTGGTTCTAATTCTTATTTTATGTATGGCAAGGCTTACACTTGAAGCTAATACAAAGGTCACACTATGAAGCTAGACCAAGGAGATGTAGCCCAGGAGGGGTGAACTCCTTTATCAAAATTCTCTGTGTTAAGCCTCTTATGTGTGTTTGCTGTGTTTAATATTGCTTCTGTTCTGTCATTTAAAATTATGTTTTTTTTAAGCTTATGACAAACTCATAATTTCACTAAGTACACAGTTTGACAATCACATGCCCATGAACAAACCCATGAAGGATAAGTAAAACAAAGCAAAGAAAAGCTTATATTTGAAATGAAACTAGCACAACAATAAGTAGCATTCATTTTCAGATCACACTAAAAGGATATGGCTGGGATATTAGAAGTGTTGTAACTTATTTTTACTTCTATAAAAAGAATTTGTAAATTTCCTTTAATTCTTATAAAAAATATATAGATAAAATTAAAATTTTTAAATAAAAATAAAAAGGTAAATGAAAAAATGAAATGAAATAAAAAAAATGATGAAAAGAAGAATATATGTACCCCCACAATAAGCGAGCACGTTAAATTGTCATTCTTTTATTTAGAAATTTTAAATTATTATTTTTATAATGAAGTTTATTTGACTCATTGTCATCAAAGACTTGAATTCACCATTTCTTTCAATAACCATGATCAACCGCACCCAAATCAACGGCTTATGTCACATTGCGAGACCCCCCACATTTTTGAAAGTTAATGGAAGTAGGGGGGTCTGCAAAGCGGTTTTTATCAACCCCATTGTTATGATGTGGAAGCCTTCTATTGATTGCGAGACCCCTCCGCTCAAAACCACAAACAACTACACCCCACCCCCCCTCGTAAACCGCTCGTCAAATCTCGCCATCACTTTCACCAGTTTAACCTCTCGCTAACTATCCACCATGGTTAGCCATCACCATCCCTCCCACTAAATTTAGCACGTGACTGTTACACCATTAAATTATCGCACCAATGTTCAAATGTATTAAATTTTCTGCGCCATTAATGGTTAACTAACAAAAAATTCATTAGGATCTCTTTGATAAAAGCTAATATCCTTTCTAAATCAGATCCTTATGGCATTCTACTTGTAACCAGAGCCTCCAGAATTAGATTCGAGCGATTTCCAATGATCAACAACTTTTAATCTTCATCATTCCGGTTAATTATCCAACTTATCTCAGTGATTTTATTTTTCCCAAATGGCTAGCCATAAAGGAAAGTAAAAAATGTATGAAGATAATCCTTTGCTACCCCCTGTAATTCATTTGCATGAGAAACCCCTCATCAACACCCACTTCAAAATTGTTCAAACCAATTTTGAATTTGACTTGTATGGAATCCACAGTTGGGAATTTCAAAAATATGAAGATACCAGTGATGAGTTCTCCTTTTTGTCATCCTTATTACTTCAATTTTATTCCCCCCATACATCTAATTTTCTAGAATTTGTCACTTGGCGTGGAGCTTGCCAAGCCAAAAGGTTGTAATTTCCCAGAATAACTAGACTCTCTTTTATATAAATTTAGAGTCAATTTTTCAAGCACTCCAATTGAATCCCCAGGATTCCCTTCATCATTTTTCAACTGACGGTTTAATGGAAATTTACCACAAATTATCCTTTTCAAAAAGAGCTCATATTCTTTCATCCTTTAGGCCAGAGAACTCTGAATTTCCAAGGACCAACCCACTTTATTCCTCTGCAATGTTCCCTAAGACATTGAGGCAGGTTATTTACTTAGTTTCTTGTCTATTAGGATATCCCAATGACCAATGGGTATATGAAGTTATTTTGGGTTTTTATCAATATTTTCTTCTAGTAAAAAACCATCAATCGATTCAATTAAATCAATTTATTTTAGACACAATTCATGTTTAATTCTTAAAATTCAGTGTTGAAGGTTCATTCAAGCACCAATTAGTTTTGGTTTACCTATTCTTATATAATCATTCCAAAGGATTAAAGTTTCCTTTGCAAAAATTGGATGTTATAGGCAGGCCACAATCAATGATTCATTGGACCTCAATAATGAGGAAAACATATGAGGAATTTTCTTTTAGTGATTTTGTCAATCAATTTTTGTATATGGAAAATTTTTTGTTGAACAACGATGCAGTTCCCAGAATTACTACCGAGATCAAAAGAATTTTTCATTTATTGAACAGTCCAAGGTTGGAGACTGGTATTTGTACCAAAACTTTACTGAGGTAAAAAAATCTACGGATATGAGCTCCCACCTTATAAATTATCATTTTCCCTCCCCATGAGGATTTATGCACTTGAATATATTAGGCAGATGATGAACATGGATGGTGTTCATATTGTTTCTAGAAAAAAAAAATCTCAGTTCAAACTGAAGGCACATGTTGGCCCATTCATGGCCAACACTAGAGTTGCAGAGAAGGAAGTAAATGATTTGTTGAAACATATGAATTTTAGGTTGAGTTTCAATAGGTCTTGTGATCCATTAAGAATTATATCATCAATGAGAGTTGCACATAAATCAACACCCTATGTGCATATTGAAAATGAGAAATTAAAATATATGGAAATAAAGAATAACGAGAGGAGAATACATTGCGGGAAGTTGAGGAGTTAGTATCCAGTCAGAAAACCTTATAAACTCCAAGGATGACAAAAAAATAATTGAAAAGGACGAGAAAAATCATGTTTCTGGAAAAATCAGAATTGCAGAAAACAACATTCAAAGTGATCAAGAGAAGGAAAACAACAAATGTTGATGAAGAATCCTTAGAAGCTTGGAGTTTTAAAGAAGCTACTACTTTTATAATTTCAAGATAATTTGCATTTCCATTACAATAGATTGAATAAAATACAATAGATTCCCCTTCTTCTCCTTCTTCAAGACAACAGAGTATTTTAACAAGATTCTTAGAGATGAAGAAGAAAAATGAAGTACTTAAAAATTCAACCTATGCAGAATTTTGGAAACAATCTTATATAACTCAAACTAGATTTCTTTCTTCTTTGGACAATGAAAAAGTATAGTTAAAATTAGCAGTATTTGAAGCAAATGTCCCTATGCCTAAAACCACTAAATATTATAAAACCTCAGTGTTTTCATTTGATACCAAATAGATGTATCCAATAGATCAAATTGATCTTCAAAAGCAAGCAAGAGAAATGGTATATACATCTTTAACAAGTTCTGCCATGACAACTTCTAAGCTGCAAGCATTGTTAAATGATATCCATTCTCAATGGAAGCTAGAAAAAATGTCTTCTCTAGCGAAGGATACCAAAATTAAGGGGTTGGAGTATTTATTTTTAAAACCAGGATTGAATCTTAATGATGTAAAGGAAACTAAGGAATAATCAAAATTATAAGTGCAGACATCCAAGCATTAAGAAAACAATTGAAACTACCAACAACCAAACATACACAAGCACAAGAAGTAAGTCAGCTGGAGAAAGAAAAAAGGGGGGGTCTGCAAAGCAGTTTTTGTGTATAAGAATTTTCGGTGAAAATCACATGTAAGAAAATTTTGTCGATAGGTTTCGAATCAGCCAGTGTGGTTCATCTTGTCCTGATGATGAACCACACTGGTTGGTTTGAAACGTGTTGACAAAATTTTCTTACATGTGATTTTCACCGAAAATTCTTATACACAATTTATGGATCACAGAATCCAAATTCCTAATAAAGCAGTTTTTTATCAACCCCATTGTTATGATGTGAAAACATTCTATTGATTGCGGGACCCCTTCGCTCAAAACCACAAACCACTACACCCCACCCTGCCCTCACAAACCGCTCATCAAATCTCTCCATCGCTTTCGCTAGTTTCACCTCCCACTAACTGTCTGCCATGGTTAGCCACTACCATCCCTCCTGCTAAATTTAGCACGTGACTGTTACACCATTAAAGTCTCTTGCCAATGTTCAAATGTATTAAATTTTCTGCGCCATTAATGGTTAACCAACAAAAAATTCGTTTGGATCTCTTTGATAAAATCTATTATCCTTTCTAAATCATATCCTTATGCCATTCTACTTGCAACTAGAGCCTCCAGAATCAGATTCAAGTGAATTCCAACGATCAACAACTTTTAATCTTTGTCATTCCGGGTAACTATCCAATTTATCTTAGTGATTTTATTTTTCCGAAATGGCTAGCCATAAAGGAAAGTAAATTTTTTTTTTAAAGATAATCCTTTGCTACCCCCTGTAATTAATTTGGATGAGCAACCCCTCATCGAAACCCACTTCAAAATTGTTGAAACCAATCTTGAATTCGACTTGTACGAAATCCAAAAGTGGTAATTTCAAAAATATGAAGATACCAGTGACGAGTTCTCCTTTTTGGAATCCTTATTACGTCTATTTTATTTCCCCCATACATATTATTTTCTGGAATTTGTCACTTGGTGTGGAGCTCACCAAGCCAAAGAGCTGTAATTGCCCAGAATAACGAGACTCTCTCTTATATAACTTTAGAGTCAATTTGTCAAGATCTCCAATTGAACCCCTAGGATTCCCTTCACCCTTTTTCAACCGATGCTTTAATGGAAATTTACTAGAAATTATCCTTTTCAAAAAGAGCCTATATTTTTTAATCTTTTATGCCAGAGAACTCTGAATTTCCAAGGACCAACCCACCTTATTCTCTGCAATGTTCCCTGAGACGTCAAGACATGTTATTTACTTAGTTTCTTGTCTATTAGGATATCCCAATGACCAATGGGTAGATGAAGTTATTTTGGGTTTCTATCAATCTTTTCTTCTGGTAAAAAACCCTCAATCATGTTCAATTACAATCAATTTATTTTAGACACAATTCATGATTAATTCTTAAAATTCAGTGTTGAAGGTTCATTCAAACACCAATTGGTTTTGGTTTACCTATTCTTATATCATCAGTCCAAAAGATTCAAGTTTCCTTTGAAAAAATTGGATGCTGCAAGCAGGCCACAATCAATGATTCATTGGACCTCAATAATGAGGAAAACATATGAAGAATTTTCTTTTAGTGATTTTGTCAATAAGTTTTTGTATATGGAAATTTTTTTTGTTGAACAACGATGCAGTTCACATAATTACTACCGAGATCAAAATAATTTTTCATTTAAGTGAACAACCCAATGTTGGAGACTGGTATTTATACCAAAACTTTACAGAGATAAAAAAATCTACGGATGTGAGCTCCCACCTTATAAATTACCATTTTTCCTCTCCATGAGGATTTTTTCACTTGAATATATCAGGTAGATGATGAACATGGATGATGTTCATTTTGTTTCCAAACAAAAATCTCAGTTCAAACTAAAGGCAAGTGTTGGCCCATTCATGGCCAACACTAGAGTTGTAGAGAATGAAGTAAATGATTTAATTAAACATATGAAGTTTATGTTGAGTTTCAGCTGGTCTTATGATCCATTAAGAATTATATCATCAATGAGAGTTGCACATAAATCAACACCTTATGTGCATATTGAAAAACCATAAATTGAAAAATACGCCTATAAAGAATAATGGGAGGAGAATACATTGTAGGAAGTTGAGGAGTTAGTATCCAGTCAAACAACATTAGAAACTCCAAGGATGATAGAGAAAGAATTGAAAAGGCCAAGAAAAATCATGTTTCCGGTAAAATCAAAATTACAGAAAACAACATTCAAAGTGATCAAGAGAAGGAAAACAACAAATGTTGATGAAGAATCCTTAGAAGCTCAGAGTTCTGAAGAAGCTACTACTATTATACTTTCAAGAGAATATGCATTTCCATTACAACAGATTGAATAAAATACAATAGATTCTCCTTCTTCTCCTTCTTTAAGACAACATAGTATTTTAACAAGATTCTTAGAGATGAAGAAGAAAAAATGAAGCACTTAAAACTTCAACCTATGCATAATTTTGGAAAAAGTCGTATACAACTCAAACTATATTTCTTTCTTCTTTGGAAAATGAAAAAGGATAGTTACAATCAGAAGTTTTGGAAGAAAATGTCCCTATGCCTAAAATTGTTGAAGATTATAAAACCTTTGTGTTTTCATTTGATACCAAATAGATATATCCAATAGATCAAATTGATCTTCACAAGCAAGCAAGAGAAATGATATATACATCTTTGACAAGTTCTGCCATGACAGCTTCTAAGATGCAAGCATATTTAAACGATATCCATTCTCAATTGAAGCTAGAAAAAATGTCTTCTCTAGCAAAGGATACCAAAATTAAGGGGTTGGAGGATTTAGTTTTAAAATTAGGATTGAATCGTAATGATGTAAAGGAAATCGAGGAAACAATCAAAAGTAGAAATGTATACATCCAAGCATTAAGAAAACAATTGAAACTACCAACAACTGAACATACACAAGCATGAAAAGTAAGTTAGCTAGAGAAAGAAAAAGAGAATATGCTTCGGATGATTGTAGAACAAAATATACAAATTCGGAAAATGGAAGCAGAGATGGAGAAATTGATTAAAGAAAGAGAACTCCAAATTAGCACTGGAGTAGAAACATCTATAACAACAATATCTACGACAGAGACAAAATCTACTAGCCAAAATACTGCAGAGAAACTATCAAAAGCTATGGGAGTCTTGTCAATAAAATATGGAGATTGAAAAACTCGGAGTTCAGTTGGAGAAAACCCAAGATAATAAGATAAAACTGAGAATGGATATTTGGTTGAACTATAGAATAATTTTGATTAACTAAGAAATTGGAGATATTTGAAAATGAATCATTAATTGCACAAACATTATCTCACACCAAAGAAAATATTTTGGTTGATATTAATGAAACCTTGACTAAATTATGAAAATCTATTGAAATTATTTTAACAAGAGGAGCTATTGTAGAAATAAAAGGCAGCAATTACCGAGATCAAAGAAGATTTAGATCATAAGCCAGGGGAAGGAACCAAAATTATTAAAGTGCTAAATTCTAAAACAAAAGAACAGTTGGAGGAGTTTGGAATTGAAGACAGGATTGATGTAGTCATTGAAGCGAGTGAATTTTTGACAAAAATGAATTTAATGTTATAATTAGAAAACAAATGTCAAAACTTAGAAGCACAAATTAGAAATTTTCATATCAAGTTTAATGTTTTACGAAAGAAATGACTTTTAGATCTACGAGACTCTAGTGGCCAATTGATTTCACTAGAGAATTATCAACACATATTGCATGAGATAGTAGCAGATAAAACCAAGTTTTCCAATGTCAGAGGGATAATCAATGGTAAATCATTTATTGAAGGCCTAGAATATGATATTTGTATTCAACATGGAGTTAAACATTTATTTATTGTTAGGTAAAATTTTGAGAAATACATAGAAGTCGATGAGCCATATAGAAAAGTAACAAAATTTTCTATCCCATATGATAAAAAATGGGATAAGTTACTTGAACTCATCAAGTAAAAAAAATGCATAAATTCAGTGACCAAGTGCAGGGAAACAGGAGCAGAAAGAAGGGAAACAAGAACATAAAGCAGAAAATTTAGTTGCAAGAAGCAGTCATCAAATAACACCCTTGAATTAAGTGCCGATTATTCCAAATCATTTCAAAAAAGCCTATTTTTGTATTTTATTTTTGTAAAATCCAAATCTATTTCGAATAATTTCAAATTTGGATATTTTTGAATTACACTCTAAATATTTTGTAAATCGAAGAAAGAAGGGTTGAACCCTTGTGATGATCCAGTGACACGATTGTAACCTTCTAAAATATTTCTGAAGATAATCAAAGGATTATGGATTCATTTGTAACAACTTTTGCATTCATGTGAGTTTGTCTTGTTATTCATTTATGTTTTCCATATTTTAATTTATGCATATATTCAAGGTAACATAGGAGTTAGGGCAAGGCTAGATTGAGTTTCAATTTCCCTGAAAGCCCACTACAAAGTTATAATTATTAAAAGGGATTAATTAACTAAACAATTTGTTTAAGTGAGTTCCCTTATATCTTTTAATTGTTTCATTTTGTCATCTCTTGAACATATGCTATTTGGTTGTAGAAATTTTATGCACACATCAACGGTATTTGATTAATTAAATATTCAATATGAATGTTTAAGAATCACATGTATTCTTAACTTCTCCTTTTCAAAATCATTTTAAATATTTATTCTGCTATGAATGAAAATCAACCCTTTGATCTTCTCAGAAATATTTAAGTTTTACATATGCTAAAGGTTTAATACTTTGGTCATCCAATTCAATTAAACACTTAGATGCTTTGGCACAGTTCCCCAGCCTAGAACTGTCTACAAAGATACAACGGGAAGCACATGTTTCAATGAACCCTATCCCATGCTAGACGATGAAGGGGTTCATAGTGGAGACCTTGTAGAGGGGTGTGCCATGGATTCAGTCTGTACTATCAACGTGGGAGGGAGATATTTGACTGATGCAAAGTAATGGGATGAATTATCCATAACAACTAAGTCCACCCAAATGTTGACTACTTCCTAGGGGTCTAGCGAATAGTCCACCAAGTCGTCGTACCTATCAAGTTCCATTTTTAAGATTCTGACATGGCTTAAGAGAATAGAGAGGATCAAATATGGTGTAACAGCCCCGGGTTAAAGTTTTATGTAATAAAGGAAAAATAATACCAAGGTCATGGGACACATATTCCTAGCTAAATGTTGGGGAAAAAACTGTAATGAGCATCACTTTTGGTTTTTTTATGACCATGGAAATTGGAAAAGACATTAGAAAAAGGAAAAGAGGAAATAAATGGCATTTAATTATGGAAATAAAGGAAAAAGGAGAAAAGGGAGGTGGAGAGACATAGATTTTCATGCTAAGGAAAATGAAGGGAAAATGGAAAAAAGGGGTGACATCAATGATAAAAAAAGAACCAAAGAAACAATTCACAACTTTTTGTCAATTTTTTTCTTGGATTAATTTCATAGAGAGATAGTACTCCAAGAGGAGAGAAAGAAAGAAAGAAAAGTACAACCAAAGAAAGGGAAAGGAAAGGAAATGAGCATAAGGATAAGGTTGGATCAACAACTTCAGCAGGAGGATTTTATAGGTAACATGTTGCATGTGTGATTTCCTAGGTGAGGTGTAAATTCATGGTACATGCATTTATTTATTTGGTTCATTTGTTGTCATTGGCATGGGTTTTTACTGGTTTGGTTATTTTTAGTGTTTCCTTGTCATTTCCTGGATAACCATGGTGTGATGGGATTCATTCTTGGTTGAGCTTTGGATTTTCGGAAGGTTTTGGAACCAGGTGAGGTGGTCTCAGGAAAATTCCCAAGGGTTGGGGGTGGAGATGGTTTATTTGGGAAGCCCTTGATAGGTGGGTGGAGAAAGACAAATTCCTCAAGATATGGTGAATAAATTATGAGGCATCCAAGCTTGGTTTGGTTTTGTGATATTGGGACCGATATGGGTGAGATCACAATAGCATGAGCATGGAGGTGGTTTAACCTATGGAGTCCTTGTTTGGTTATGTCTCGGTTTATCCCAAGAGATCCCACATTCATGCTTGGAATATGGCATAGGGGTGATTGTTTGAAATAAAGATTTGGTTTAAGGGCGGAAACGTGAAGCTGGGTTACACTTTTGTGAGAATCGGGGTGCGAAATTTTTTTTCAACAATAGTTCGGCTGAACATTTTACAAAGTTCGGCCGAACTTTCATATAAAGTTCGGCCGAACTCATGTTTTCGTTTAGATTGACATCACACTGACGGCGCGGGCAAACAGAATTTTTGCCGGAGATTGGAAAACCGACAACAAAAGTTCGGCCGAACTATTTTCTATAAATAAATTGCCCGCAAAGTTTCATGGTTTACCGTTTTCATTTCGTGCGCTATCGGTGTTTGTAACTGTTTCAGCTCTGTTGGTCCTGCCTGCCACCCTGGTGCTCCTGCCATCCACACTCGTCGACTACTGCGTCGGGTATGTTACGCTCGAAATTTTTTTTCTGCTCCGAGTTAAAAAAATGTATGAAAAATGTGTTGTGTATGAAAAATGTAGTAAAATGTATTTTTGTGTTGTGTGCGTCGGGTATGTTACGCTCGAAAATTTTTTGTGCTCCGAGTTAAAAAAATGTATTAAAATTTTGTGTTGTGTATGAAAAATGTATAAAAATGTATTTTTGTGTTGTGTAGTGTAATGTATTAACTTTGTAGTGAATGTAATGGTTAATGGATTTCATAATCATGCAGTGAACTTGTCACAAACCCAATAGGTATTGGACTCAAGTGCTCATCGTTTGCATTACTTGCTGCAATAGTTCAACAAGGAGTCACCCCCCCCATGTGGGAAAATTTTCATCATCTACAAACTATGTATAACCTATGTCCAAGGAGGCTAAAGTAATGAAGGCAATGGCCTCCACCATATATAGTTTTATCGAGCGAATTTACCTATGCTGGAATTCCGATGACAGTGAGGACAATGTAGCCCTCCTGTACAACTATAGTATGCTTACCCCACATACTATACACTTCAAATTTCACCCCCCAAGTTACACTAAAGACCAGTACAAAAGGCATTCTCTTAAGCTCTGTCACTGTATAAGGAAAAAACTTAGGCAAATTGCACAACTAACCATGGTGATCTGTTATGCAACTGCGACAGGAATTGAATGCAACCCTTGTTGGCAGTTCTAGATATAGTAGAAGAGCAGCATTTGTTCTTCAGCCACTTTCATAGTAGTAAGTGATTAATATGCGTAGAGACTATGGATGCAGGAGATGTAGTAGAATCCCATGTAAAATTCTTATTACAACAGTTATTCTTCAACAGATTATACATATAGTTCATTGAGACTGCGTGTTACAGGTGGTTGTCTTTAGAATTTTTAAGGTGGCAAGATTCACTTGCTATCTCACTATCTGTATGCAAAGAAATTCAAATTGTAAGCATAGAAGTCCATTCATCAAGAGCCCACTGTAAGTAGGTACGTTTCCTATTGCATAGTCTTCTAAAATAAACACATATTATTATCATTACCAGATCACCATAAATCTTCTTAACATGACCCCGATCTTACGGTGTTTGGTTCTGTGAACATAATGTCCCTAGTTCTCCTCCCATCCTTTGATAGTCTGTCGTTAATGCAGCAAAATAAAAGGACCAAAAAACAAAAACTCAGTAATTATGTATAGAAAAACTTTTATGAATAGAAATTTGTTTTGTTTGGTTCTGTGAACATAATGTCCCTAGTTCTCCTCCCATCCTTTGATAGTCTGCCGTTAATGCAGCAAAATAAAAGGACCAAAAAAAAGAAACTCAATAATTATGTATGGAAAAACTATTATGAATAGAAATTTGTTTTGTGTACATTTGTTCCATCCTCTCAGCCTTTCCATCGATTATCATGCTAGCACTTTGTAACAATGCTTCTAGATGACTCTATGAGATCCACAATGTTTTGATGTGGTAGCATCTGAGATCTCAACTCTGTAAAATTTTGAAGTTGTGTCTTCTTTGAATTTTGTTAGCATGGTGTTGGCATAGTGTTGTATAAGAAGGAAGAAAAATGCTTATTCGAAATTTTGATAGTAGAGGTTTCAATATATTTAAAATATTAAAAGGTATTTTTTTAATGAATAATATTAATTTATATAATGATTGGAGTAAAATTAAAATTATTCAACAGTTTTTATATTATCATTCACAACAGTTCATTATAAACATATTTTATTGTTAATTTTATTTATAAATAATAAAATAATAATTATTTTGAAATTAAATATTTTTTTAATTATTATTTTGAAAAATTAAAAAATATTTGTTGTACTTTAAGAAGTAAGAGATTAGTCTGAATTTTTTACTATTTTGTTTTTATGTTTAAAAAACAAGAAGAGTTTTCATAGATCAAATGTGAGTATATGATAGATAATATAAGAGAAATTGTTTTTCATTTTCAACTCTTTGAGTGTGGCAAATGTATCAAATGCTTCCATCTCACATTATTTTGGGAACTGACCAATAGTCTTGAACTAATATTATTTTTAATATTATCAATATACTGCAAAATGATTTCTTACTTTATACCTAATCATCTAGCCAAAAACTAATATCAAGGATGCTACTTTATCTTAAAGTTTAGAAACCTTGGTAATCTTACTAGTCCCTAATATGCAAATTGTGATATTTTTGTAGAAATATTTAGATTTCCAATGATTTTATATTAGTTGAGATAATATTTTTGGCCATTTTAAGGTAAAATAATGGTTTACTATAAAATTTTGGCAAATCATTTTAGAAAAAAAATGAAATTGGCTAATCTTTTTTTGGAAAAAGCATGGAAAATTAACCCACCTACTAATATTAGCCCCTAAAATTTTGCCTGATGTCATCTCCTCTTGAGCCAAAGGTGGGGGCTTTGGCTATAGTTAAAAGCAATTTTTGTGAACCTCTTGGCTTCGATGTGGTTCAACTTCCTTCTTATACATAAAATGCCTAGTCATAACCAAGTTTTCAATGGGATAAAGGCTTGCTTCAATAGGAAGATGTGAGAGGGAGTAGTTTGAGAGGGAGGGAAACTTGTTCTACCTCTAGAAACTCTCTTTGGAGACTCCCAGCTACTCGCACTCTTGCCTGCAACATGCACTGACTAACTGGGTTGCATAGCACTACCACTAGGGAACTTGTTCTTGCCTCTTTTGTTGGAAATATTTGCCTCCATTCTTGACTGGAATGTTGGAAACCTGCTCTGTCTTGAAACCCTTTATTGGAGTCTCTCTAGCTAGAACTGCACCTACACTCTGCAACTAGCCAAAAAACAAATTTGAAATATTTGACTAATTTTTTATATGATTGAAATTCAAAAACAGATGATTTTCCCCATGCTAGATGCAGTCCTACCTAATAAAATGTGTAGTACTGCTTTTGGGAAACTCGTTCTACCTCTAGAAACTCTCTTTGGAGACTACTAGCTACTCGCACTCTTGCCTGCAACATGCACTGACTAATTGGGTTGCATAGCACTACCACTAGGGAACTTGTTCTTGCCTCTTTTGTTGGAAATATTTGCCTCCCTTCTTGATTGGAATGTTGGAAACCTGCTCTATCTTGAAACCCCTTCTTGGAGCCTCTCTTTAGCTAGAATTGACCTACACTCCGCAACTAGCCAAAAAACAGATTTGAAATATTTGACTAATTTTTTATATTTAATTGAAATTCAAAAATAGATGATTTCCTCAAGTTTTAATTGTTTAAAATATGATTGTTTGAGCAACTCTTTCTCTGGGATACAAGGAGGCTGAAAGATTTTTTTTCTTGTATATTTGAACCTCTCCATTATTATATAAAAGGATTTTTTGCTTACATATATTTTTATGTTCTTTGCCATAGTAATGTCATAGTGTATGAAGTTTTAAATTGTTTTTATTATTTTTATTATATGTTGGATGTGATTTTGATTAAAAATGCTTCTTTTTTATTTATTAATTAAAAAAAAATCATTAGAAAAATTATTGCTTTAAGCCTTGGAATTTACAATCAAAAATAGAAAATGTATTTATATCTAAACTATTTATGAAAAGTTTAATATTGTTTGATTTTCTCTACCATGTCCTTTTTACATATATCTAGAATAATATTATTTGTAGTTTCCGATTTTTTGTAACATTTTACTACCATAATCAAAATCTATAGAAATAATAATCTAACATTATGATATCTTGAAATGGAGCTAGGCAACTCAAATATAGTATTGCAAATACCTGGCTAAGTTAGATGAGGAGGCTATGTATTACTTAGTATTGTATCCATATTGGGGTTGCAAGTTATATGGGTTCAAAAGAACACTTGCAAACAATTTGTTTTCCATATGACCTCTCTTTTTCATAGATAAATTTCATTCTTTTAGCCATTATGGATTTGAGAAAAATACATCCTGGCAGGCCAATAAAAAGCCTTAACAATGAATTAAACATGAACAACTATTAAATATGGGTAACCAAGCAGCATCAAAACAAACAACTAAATCACCAAGGCTAGTAGTGATAAATAATAAACATTCTAGAATACTTCAAAATTCCATGTAAATAATTTTTTACCTAAAATCACTAGATGGTGAGGCCCACAACAACAACTGCAAAAGCAATGCAATATAACCAATCAAACTACATCAACAAAACATATGGTCTTGAATGAGGTTTTGGAATCTTTAGATATAAATGTACACCGTGGCAATAGGAAATGTAAGAAATATAAAAACATAATGAAACAAAACGTAAGAAATAGAGAACATAATGAAACACACACATACATATCTCTAGACAATCAACACAATTATTTTCCTAGGAAATCCTTATATGGGAGACTTGAGCAACCCTAAAAAGTAATGATGCTCTAGACTCCTTTTTCCCTAGGAAATCCTTATGGGAGAAAAACAACACTAAAATGTAAACATGCTCTACTCTCTCTTTTCCGGTATGGAAAATATGTTTAAGGTAATCTCTCTAGAGTTAGCTAAGACTTTTGGCATGTAAGGTTGCTATAAAAACTTAACTTCATACATTTTTCTCTCTAACTTCACACTCCTAGTTGTATTTTCAACTATGGAACAAAATACAATAACAAAAAATGGAACTCTTATTCCTCCTAGTGGCCAAGTATTTAACCTAGTGTGATAGCCAACTAGGTGTAAGATTTGACTCTGTCAACCATTAATGAGGTTTGTGATTTTAGACATTTTAGAGTATTGTTAAAATTCCACATGTAGCTAGCTTGCCATGCATGAGTAATGGGGCTCAAATGTCATTATCTCGTACCATGGTGGTCAACATGATAGGTCAACTTACTAAAGGCATAAATTTTGAATGAACTTCGTTTGATGTTTTTCTTGCACCATTGGATATGTCTTTAAGTGTAGAATAATGGTCAAGATTTCATGCCACTAAGTCAAGAATTTTAAATTCAATTGACTTTTAATATAACCAACTAAAAAAATTTATGTTAGGATTGTGGATTCAGGGATTGAAACAACACACCATGATATTTCAAATTTAAAAATAATGGTTCGAGTCCTAGGTAGCTCATAATCCTATTTGTTTTCAAAATAAGGATGCACTCCCATTTGATTCTCATGATTAGGTTGTAATCATGAGGCTCTTGCTCAAGAGTGGACCTTCCCAAAATCTTGTGA
This sequence comes from Pinus albicaulis, assembly GCA_034641835.2. NCBI lineage: Eukaryota > Viridiplantae > Streptophyta > Pinopsida > Pinales > Pinaceae > Pinus > Pinus albicaulis. The sequence continues at coordinate 618,083,847 of CM076575.1, read as the reverse complement.
CGTCTTGTCACAAACAAAACCATCAAACTGAAAACACATCATGCAAGAAACATAGCTCGCTGACATATCATTTTTCTCCTTCAAAGAAAAAAATTCACATCATGTGAATATCTCCATGTACTCTTACATATTGGTGTACAAAACCATCAACCAAACACAAGTCGACAAAACATGCCTCTTCAAACAACTGACTCTCAAGTCAAATAATAGCTCATGCACAAATTTCCATATTTGTTGCATTTAAGTGTGTCAACATAACTCTACTTTCAACATCTTGCTTCATGCAACATGCACCATACTTTGAATTTGCAAAGAAATTCATGAAACATCAAAATACATGCAAGGCCTTAATTGGATAAGAAATCTAACCATATGTTAGCAAACCATTTCAATGGCGCTTCTTTTAGCTGCACTTCATCATGTGAATCATCTTGACCCTCATCGATTATGGAATCTTCTTTTCCATTCTTGTCGTTATCTCTTTCCACCTTCTTCAAATGTTGTGGATGACTTGTTGGATACAAAGTCCAACACTTGTCCACAAGGTGACCTTTCTTATGGCAATGAGTAATAAACAATTGCATATTATTTTCAACATCATTTTCCTTGTCCAATGGGCCTTTGACTTTTTGCCTCATTTATTTAGAAAGTTTCAATGTGCATGGATATCTTCTTCCAACATTTATAAACATTATGATTATTCAAACCACAAAAGGAACATGTGCAATTTATTTTATATATCTTATGTGAAATGTAAGAAATGTAAGAAATATAAAACATAATGAAACACAACGTAAGAAATAGAGAACATAATGAAACACACACATAAATATCTCTAGACAATCAACACAATTATTTTCCTAGGAAATCCTTATATGGGAGACAAGCAACCCTAAAATGTAATGATGCTCTCGACTCCTTTTTCCCTAGTAAATCCTTATGGGAGAAAAACAACATTAAAATGTAAACATGCTCTACTCTCTCTTTTCTTGTATGGAAAATATGTCAGTACAAAGAAAGAGGTAATCTCTCTAGAGTTAGCTAAGACTTTTAGCGTGTAAGGTTGCTATAAAAACTTAACTTCATACATTTTTCTCTCTAACGTCACACTCCTAGTTGTATTTTCAACTATGGAACAAAAGACAATAACACAAAATGGAACTCTTATTCCTCCTAGTGGCCAAGTATTTAACCTAGTGTGATAGCCAACTAGGTGTAAGATTTGACTCTGTCAACCATTAACGAGGTTTGTGATTTTAGACCTTTTAGAGTCTTATTAAAATTCCACATGTAGCTAGCTTGCCATGCATGAGTAATGGGGCTAAGATGTCATTCTCTCGTACCATGGTGGTCAACATGATAGGTCAACTTACTAAAGGCATAAAATTTGAATGAACTTCGTTTGATGTTTTTCTTGCACCATTGGATATGTCTTAAAGTGTAGAATAATGGTCAAGATTTCGGCACAAGGGATAATCATTTGACCCCCAGAAATGTCATTTAATGCCTCAAAATGACTCCAAAAGGTTTTAGACCCCAATTCTCCACCCACCATTAAAATGACCCTACAAGTTGATTCTTTAAGTCTTTTCACTCTATAAGCATCAAAATATATTACAAATAATATAATTATCCAATCTAGATCATTATTTAATAATTTGTTAAAATTATGAGTAAGATATACATCATGGAATTTAAATAAATAGCGTTAATTCATTGAACACCCTTGTACATGTTCCTTGTTGATACTTTGAAAGTAATACTTTTTGAAAAATAATTTGTTTATGGATTCTATTTTCCACATTCTCTCAACCATATCAAAAACCTTATTATAATATTTGAAATCGAAGGTCTTTCCCATACCAAAGTATGTTCTTTTAAAACATGTTTTCTTGGTGATATGGGTGATTTAGAAATGATTGGGAGAGCGAAATTCCTTGAATTTAATATGTACAATATGTTTGGTTCATGCCACTAAGACAAGAATTTTAAATTCAACTGAATTTTAATATAACCAACTAAATCCTGCAAAAAAAGAATAAAACAATTTATGTTAGGATTGTGGATTCAGGGATTGAAACAACACACCATGATATTTCAAATTTAAAAATAATGGTTCGAGTCCTAGGTAGCTCAGAATCCTATTTGTTTTCAAAATAACGATGCATTCCCATTTTATTCTCATGATTAGGTTGTAATCATGAGGGTATTTCTCGAGAGTGGACCTTCCCAAAATCTTGTGACGTCTTGTCACAAACAAAACCATCAAACTGAAAACACATCATGCAAGAAACATAGCTCGATGACATATCATTTTTCTCCTTCAAAGAAAAAAAATTCACATCATGTGAATATCTCCATGTACTCTTACATATTGGTGACATACAAAACCATCAACCAAACACAAGTCGACAAAACATGCCTCTTCAAACAACTGACTCTCAAGTCAAATAATAGAGCTCATGTACAAATTTCCATATTTGTTGCATTTAAGTGTGTCAACATAGCTCTACTTTCAACATCTTGCTTCATGCAACATGCACCATACTTTGAGTAAATTCAAAGAAATTCATGAAACATCAAAATACATGCAAGGCCTTAATTAGATAAGAAATCTAACCATCTGTTAGCAAACCATTTCAATGGCGCATCTTTTAGCTGCACTTCATCATGTGAATCATCTTGACCCTCATTGATTATGGAATCCTCTTTTCCATTCTTGTCATTATCGCTTTCCACCACCTTCAAATGTTGTGGATGACTTGTTGGATACAAAGTCCAACACTTGTCCACAAGGTGACCTTTCTTATGGCAATGAGTAATAAACAATTGCATCTTATTTTCAACATCATTTTCCTTGTCCAATGGGCCTTTGACTTTTTGCCACATTTATTTAGAAAGTTTCAATGTGTATGGATATCTTCTTCCAACATCTATAAACATTATGATTATTCAAACCACAAAAGGAACATGTGCAAGTTCTTTTATATATCTTATGTGAATATTTACCATGTTTATCATAATCAAAAGCAATTTGATTAAAGGCAAATCTATACCTTGAACATTCACCATTGTTGCCTTCTTGAGGAGGTGAATTTGATGAGGTAGTGGCTCTCCTCTGAATACTAGCAATGAATTCAATGACTAGATAGAGCTTTCAACATCCTCTTCTTTTACATTCTCATTAGCTGCATGTTTATTAACATATTCTTGCAAAGTGGGTGTCAAACTTTTCCAGTCATCATGAACACAAACTTCACAAGCTTGAGGTAATGAACACGAAATAAAATTCCTTCTTGGAATAGCTTCATGTGCCTCCTTGGCTTTGGAGCATTCTCCATGTTTTCCATAACCAAGACCAAAATAATTAGGCCCTTCCTCAACAACATTTGGCTCAACTATGCCTTGTACATGGTTGCCTTTAACCCTTTACTTTCATAGCACATTTTCATCAAAAATTTGGACCTTATTCCTCTAGTGTGTCTTTCAAAAGCACGTACACATTCATTTTGAGAGGAAATTGAAGACAGAAACCAATAGCTAATTATTCTAACTAACCTTGACTAAAATGAGCTAAATTGTACTTTGATACCAACTTGATTTGAATATGGACAAACTAGTTTTATTGGGCTATCTCCCTCATTAGTTAAATAAAAATGTTTTTAGGATCGTCTAAAGTTAGCCAATTGGGAAGGGGTTTGTGTCAAGCTTTAAGTGTATTTTGTGAGAAATTTATGAGTTAATTAGCTTTTAAAAACTCATGTGTACAAATCAAATGCAAAATTTTTATTTAGGAAATTTTTTTCCTTCGATCCAAATTCCGATCATTGGACATGTAAGAGTAAGAAAGAGGGAATTCAATTTTCAAATTCTAGACCTTGTCTAAACCAAAATAAACTAGAGGTTTGGTTTTCAAATACATTTACTTATTTGGAAAAGTTCTAGCTACCAAAAGTCCATATGCCAATCTACCTCCCAAGAAATACATTTAGTACACCACTGGTTAGTTTTTTGTCTTCCTATATTCTTTATCAACCTCTTCTAGTGATTCTTGAAAGGTGGATAATTAAATCCTTCCTAAAAAATTGAGCTCTAAAATGAGAAGACATACAAGGTCATTTTAAGTCATTCTTCTATCCTATTATAAAAACCAAGTGAATTTTTCTACATATTGTTTTCTGTCCCATAAACTGACATTGAATTAAATTTCATCTCAAGATAGGGCTTTGAGAGGACACTCTCAAAGCCAACCTTCGTTATGGCTTTGAAACACATGGTAAGTATCAAGACTTAGCAACTTTATTTGCCTTCTTTTGCCTAAATGAATGCAAATTTCCTTGCCATTTGGCTTGCGACATTCATAATTCATGCTCATGGAACATGATTGTGTTGCAATTGTGATAACATTTGCTGTATGCAGAAGCTAATAAAAAATGATCGAAAATGACATTTTTGCTAGATGTTTTTTTTGAAGATTTAAGGAAAATTACACCAAGTAGCTTCCAACCTCATATGACCATCATTTCAAACTCATCTCAGGATATTGTCCAAGTAAGAGCCACTTAAGCAAGCAATCTAGTATACATGACTCCAATTTCAATTAGCAGCAATGACAGTTCTAAGTATGGTGCAAACATTGCTCTAGATCCTCAATGGGGCATGTTTGATGACAATAATTTGGGGAGTGAGAGAGGGAGATGGTAGGAGAAAAAAATCAAGGAATCCACGGGAAATTGAAAAATATATAAGTAATAAGGTGGAAGACATTTGTAACCTAAGAGAGAAACCTGTTAGGAAATGGGTGAAGTTGGTATTACACACCCAATTGGACAACCTCGAGGAGAAAACATTTCTCCCACTTTATTTGTTGGCATAACCTAGTAAGTATTATTCACTAGCATGTATTATGTAAAGGCCTTGTCCTAGTTCCCATTCAACTCCATCCACCAGGTTGTAGAGGATTCCAAGCCTGATTTCATGAAAAGTAAGTTGGGGATGATCACATTGACTTGCTTGATGACGTGTCTATGAAGATTAACTACCTTGAACTATTTTTTTTGCGTAGGGAAAGAGACACATTCTCATGTCTGAGTATGAAAATGTTATTTGATATTGTTAATGCCTCTAGTGTTTACTTCTACAAGTTCTATAGGCAGAGTCTGTAAAGGGCCAGGTAGCCTCTGGTTCTCATCTTTTATAAAAGGTGACATATCTAGTAAATGCCCCTACAGTCAATCTCTGGAATGGATAGAAGTTCTTCATTTTAATATCCATAAAACACAACAACTTTAAGGTAAACTATGTACATGTGTCATTTCTCCCACAAACTAAAGTGTATAAGTGGTAAATTTTATACCAAGTGTGCTCCCACCTTGTAAAGCGCAATTTGGTGAACTTATCATTTTTATAAAAAAAAATTTCGATTAAATTTAGTTTCACACATGATCAATTATTGCTTTGACAGTTGTGTTCTACATAATTTGTGTACACTATATTACAAAATGATTTTTTGAAATCTATTTTGTGTAAATGTCGACCAATAGATATATATCATGGAGGATGAACGACGAAGATTAGCCGAATCCCATATGAAGGTTCAGGGATCGGGGGATGTTCACGGTATTTAAATATAATCTTAAATCTCCATACATGTGTGTACATATGGAATTGATTTTTTTATTAACTTTGTGAGTTAAATTAGTTGTTAATAAGTTTCATATTTTAATTTTTAGGAGGTAAGAGGAGAAGGGTTTCAACTCCATCCATGGAGCGTGGCCAAGGTTCAACCGGTCAAGGTATGAGTGGTAGCAGGGTGCGGGAAGGGGGTGATATTTATTCCCCCGAAGGCCAATCAACCGTTGTTGGTTCTCAACAGGGTCATTGTGGGTCTGGTTCTCAGCAGCATCATTCTGGGGTTGGTTCTCAGCAGGGTCATGTTGGAGATGATGTTAACCAACAACATCAAGGTTGACATCAATTTCAATATTTTTTCATTAAATTTGTACAACTTTTTTTACACGTGTTTTTTCTAATATACGAAATTTTATATATATTGATGTAGAGGCTGAAAATGTTTGAGCCAGTGGTCAAAATAGACGCAAGGCAGCGCGCTACATTCAAGAAGAAGGCTGTCAACCCAGCACAACTTAGCCAGCTGAGATTACTAATATACCATGGGAAACGAACATGGCGGAATGCACCTTACAAAGGTGTCAAAGCCTTCATGCAAAATTGCAAAGAGATCTCGAGGCTTTGTCTCTACCTGCTGAGAGTAGACAAAGCCTCGAAATAGTTACACATTCATTGAGTGAAATGGTAAATGTGTACAAAAATTTGGGGCCAACGACCGATTCGTTTGTAGAACTGATGAGAAAGAGAAAAGAAACAGTGATAGGTCCCGATAAATGGCAGGACATAAAACAAAGAGTTACAAGAGCAGATGCCAAGTCAATGTTTAATTATAAGGAAGGGCCAAAAAGAAAAATGTTGAAGGTGCAATATTTCAAGCACCCAGACAAAGCTGGTTATTTGTATGATCGACATCTTGCGGCCTTTGGAAGGCTTCCATGGAACGATGAGGTTCCTGTTTATTTTGCACAAATGTTTTATGCATAATTTTTTTGGGTATGAAACCCGACTACAATGACCTTCCTTTAGAATTTTTTGGCTCGGGGAGAGGTCGATTATATCAACGTAAGGGCGCTAAGCGAGATGTGGAGTTGCCTCGCCCTGAGCCGCCATTGGTGAGTCGACCGTTTCGAGTCGAAACTCTGCGATCAGAGATGGATGCGACTTCTCAAATAAGTCGATAAGCAAGAGATGTTATGATCGACAATGTTCATAGTGGATTGAGTGGAGTCGATCTTTGTTTAAATCGACAAAGAGCACGTGAAAATGCACGTGCCAATTTTGTTTATCGTACAAATGAGGAGATTTGCAACATGAATGTTGAAGATCTCCGAACATATGCAATAAATTGTCACAATGGTCTGCAAGACCTAATTTTTCATGAGGAAGAGGGCACCGGAACGGTATGTGTTAATGACCTTAGGGTTTGAAATTATATTTACATATACATGTGTACAATTTTTAATAAATACATGTGTATGTACATGTATACATTTATTTGTATGTGTACATTAATCTAACAAAAATGTATGATTATATGTTAAAACACCATTTGCAGTTCTCAGGCGTGATGCGTGATGAAAATGTTAATATTACGTTCGGGACCTCTGGCTCAAACGATGCAGATGGGTCTGACCATCATGATATGTTGGCACATGTACGTTAGTGTTTTTTAAGTGACTCTAAAATAAATAATTGTTGCCACACATGTACATGTATGTATATATATAATTTGATAAAATGTTTTAACAGGTACCGATTCCATTTGATGTTTTTGGGATGGCGGTACCTTCTTCTTCCTTAGGAGATATACCTTCTACTTCATTGGGAGATGAGCCACAAGTATGGACAATTTTTCACAAGTTTAAAATTTATGTTTAAAAGTTATATATATATATATATATATATATATATATATTCTACCTCAAAAAGTTCCATTAAAAATTGAGATATATATATATAGATCTATATTTTGAGTTATTTAAAATTTTTTGAATTTAGGTTCCTATAGAAGATTTCTTTAATCCAGGGACTCTAGCGACGAAGATAGGAACATCCACAACATTTGAACAAGTTGTCTTTAGTTCCTTTTTTTAATATTATTGAAAATAAGTTTATATATGTACACGTGCATTTTTATTTGAAAGTTTTTAATATATATATATATATATATATTGTACAATTTACCACTGCAGATGTTGCTATGGCAGAACCTGTTCATCAAATGGAGAGGGAACCTTACGAGGTATTGCATGATTTTTTTGTTATATTTTGTTTTTTACATGAAGTTCTAGATATATATATTCTCATTCATTTTTAAAACTTCAAATTTTAATGTTCAAGTACATGTTCATTGTGTATGTAGGTTTCCTATTCACAGGATAGGACACAGACTGAGACCCAGACGCTAGATCCTCCATTTGATGGACATGATTTACAGTAGATTTGATTTCAAAATTTAGATGGTTTTAAAATTTGTTAAACTTGATACAGTTTGATACTCAAGTGAGATTTACAATTTTTGGACATATTTTATTACAATGTTATTATATATAATTTGTTTTATTTAATTTTTGGATGGTTTTAGTACTTTTGGCATGTGAATGTAAGTAATGTTGTCATCTGAATTACATTTGGCATGTGATATTTAATGTTAAATGTTTTTGTTGGATAGTTGAATTATAATTGGCATGGCATGTGAAGTTTTAAGTTTTTAAAACTACATGAATGATAGAATGTGAACCTACATTTGCACATGTGGTAAATTGAAATGTTACTTGTAACAAGACAATCCCCATTGATTTCATTGTATATGTTGATTTCTGATTTGATATAATTGCATCTATGATGGTACATTACTTGTAAAGTCATTGGATTAACATTGTTCATTGATTTCAGTGTAAACGCAAAAAATTATTGACAATGTAGAGCGATTTTTGTGTTATAATAATTAAACCTAATAATATTGGAGAGCAAGAGAGACTTGAGGTATGGTGTTTACTATAAGAGTTCGAGCTAAATATTTAAATGGTTTATGATTTATGATTTATACTTTCTTTTTAATATAATCGATACGGAAAGATGACAAAACTAATAAGGGTGACAATAAGAATAGAAGAAGAAAATAGTTTAAGATTGATCACAATAAATGCTATTTGTAATTGATTACATTCTAATTTCTATTTGTAATTGATTACATTCTAATTATTCACATTCTATCATTCAATATTATTACATTGTCACTTTGCATTCACAAATTTTATTTGATCATTTTTCATTATTAAAGTTATTCTACAATATTTATCATCTCAACAAATTGAGGTAACTAAGAAAATTTAAAATTAAAATGACTTGATAAATCTCAAACATATTTAGCATATTTAAAATGGTTATATTAATATTAGATATATTTACATATTATTGATAAAATTAATCATATGTTTCTCATATTATCGATAGTTTTTCCTTGGTTGCACACGACTGAAACCAACTTAGATCCATCTTAACTACGAATCTATCAAGCGCCGAGAGGGATCAAATCTCTTGAGGTGAAAACCTTTCTTCAAGTTTTGCACTCAAAAAAGAGGTTTGCACCTCTAGATATTTGATCCCTCTCGGCACTTGATAGATCCATAGTTATGATGGATCTAGGAAAAAAATTTCTAAAAATAAGTAAGGGAAAAGCAGCATAGGGAACAATTAGGAGTAGATTTAGGGCATAGGGAACAATTAGGAGTAAATTTAGGAACATGTGATAGTTGGGTGAGATAAAATCATATATTTTAATAAAATAATGGGAATTTGTAGGAGAGACAAATAGTGGATATGACATGTATTTTGGTGAATAATCAAATTTATGGAATTAAACAATTAATTATTTTTGTATGTGAAAATAAGATTCACACCTAATCCTCACCTAAAAGACTAAATTAAACACATTATTATTAAGGGGACGAGGAGCTTTCTAGGTTTTGAGCTCCCCATTGTTAGATGAGTGTCGTAATGGCATTCCATGTATTTTTGTGAGAACTTATGATATTGTGATATTCTAATTACGAAATAGTGATCTTGAGTACATGTTGGATAATGTAGTAGATAGGAACTTTTTGATAAGGGGAGATAAGGGATGTGACCAAATTCCTATCAGTGAAAATTTTTTTCTTCACCTTCCTATAATTCCATTGTAGCTTTGGGGGCCAAAGGTAAGAAGAGTACCTTGGAATTTCTTGGGTGAAAAACCAAGTGGGTCACCAACTTTGGTCTACTGCATTGGAATTCATTAAAGAATTGGTCATTGGAGCTACTTCAAGCTAGGAGTGAGAATCGTCACCAACCTACATTGAATATTTTACATTCCCTAGGGTGAATGATACTTTAAATTGATTGACAGTCTAAGACTTTCAAATTTTTCCGAATGCCAAATGATCTTACAAAGCTAGTATTTATAATATCCTAGTAGGTCATTCGGTGACAACTTTTACCGGAAACTTGAAACAAAGAGAATCTATCCTTGGCTAGGACATCATGTAAGATGCCCGCCATAAATAGTAAAATTGTACTTAAAAGCTGAGATTCGGGCAAGGGGGGACAACCACTTGTTATCTCGTCCCTTGGAGGCTAGGCCATATGGGGACCGAATCTGACCTTACAAAATAAAGTGAAATAATTTGTACCATACGGTCGGAAAACATATACAAGAACAATTAATTTCATTCTAGAATATACACACACACACACACACACACATATATATATATATATATATATATATATAGATATCCAATACATATAACATTTTTCATCAATGCACATGTATAGAAAAACTACTTTCAGTTGATACTAGAGCACGTTCTTGTACCCAAACAATTTGTAACATGTGCAAACCACAAATAACATAAGCAACTCAATTTTTATTTGACTACTTGAAGTTCTAAAACATATTTAATCCAAAGATAATAAATTTTTGGACACTTCACTCAAAAAAATTCTAATGGAATTCCATCCTCAATAATCCGTTCATGATCGGATTTTGACATTTTCCATTTCTTAATTTTCGATTTTTTTCTTTGATTGAACTTCTATCAACTTTATGCGTGCTGCACACACCAAGTGACTATATTGACAACTTATGGAATCAGGTTCATAGTCTTCAAAGTAAACAAAGTCTCCACTTTGATGAGTTTGTCTGAAAAATAACCTTTCAGTATAATAGACCCTCTGTGATACTGAAATCCGTGATCATTATAGTCTTGTAATAATTTCATTTTTCGTTCAGTGCAACACATCAAATAATACTTCACATTTTCATCATTTTCAATAGGTGCAATTACAGCAAAAACATCTCCTGCACAATAAAATAAAAATTTAACATTTAATTATGCATATTTAAATTTATTTCTAGATCTTTAAATCATTAGAAAGTAATTCAAATGTTACCTTCTCTAACAAGATCAGAAATTCGATCACCATTGGATGATATTGTAGTTTCCTCTGATTGCATTTCTTCAAACATTGCAACAGACAATTTGCCCTTTCTATTTAGCTCTGTATGTTTCCAATCGTTCACATACATTTTTTTTTCACAAACGTCATTGGATTTTGTGTTGTCTATGCAAACATCACAAAAACAAGAATATTTTCTTTTATCCAATGCAAAAACATTTCTAGACAACTTTGTTTGAATTGAATGCAATTTTCGAGTCCCTTTTATTGTTTCAACGTCATTTCCAATTGATCTATCTACGTCTTCGATTCCAATATGCCAGAAAAACCTTTATATGGAAAATTAGAAAAAGAATTTGTAAATATGATATCAAAATACAATTAAAAATAATCATTGCATGATAAATGTAAAATGTTTAAAATTAGATTTCCAATATAAATTAAATTGAATGTACCTTCGCACTTCTCTTGATGGGTTTTTCTCATGGCTTAGAGCAGCGATGCACCATTGAACAACTTCTTCAACGTTCACAAATCGGCGTGCAGAGTGGTTCATTTGATATCTTCGAAGTACTCGTTTTATGCATGCTCCTGCACCGTCATGTTCTCCTTTTCCATGGCCAGTCTCGAAGAAATTCCAACAATATTTAATGCAGGTTTTCTTACGAAGACAACACAACCAAAAGAATGATCGTGCAGATTTGAATTGACCTGCGCATCCATCTGACCATATCCAATGTTCATTGAATGTTATTCCACGATTTTTCAATGAATCATAAATTCTTCCAAAACAATGTTGTACAAAACATGTATCATGTGTACGATCGTCACTGATATAAAGGTGATATTATTTAATGATATGTTGATTTTCACTCGTGCTTTCTATATGATCGACATTTTGTTCAGCATGTCTATATAGAATATGGACGAGCATGGAGACTTGGTCAGAATGATAGTATTCACTCTGAATTTCTTTTTGTGGAACAAATGTGTAGTTTTCTACAAAATCAATCACTGACAAAATGGTCCCTGGTGGAAAAACTTCATGAGATTTTTTGAATTTCAAGTCTTGCCATCGAGCTCTATGGGAATGCTTGGTGTATTTGTAAATTTCTGCCTCAAACTTTCTCAAAAAGTCTATCAGAAAAATTTCGTCTTCTCGTAATTCGATTCTTTTAACACTATCTGCACCTTGAATCGATGTACCAATATATTCATATATCTTCCATTTCACTTTCATGTTGGACAATGATTGATCATTTATATCAATACGATATTTGTTTTGAAATTTAGTCAAATTTCCACAATCATTGCATTTTTTACCACCAACACATCTCTTTTTGTAAAATAGTTCATTGCTTTCTCTTTCACATAGAATTTGAGATATGAATTCACGGATAGTGGAAGGAGGAGGTGAATCCTTCCATAATGTTCTACCGAAATCAAGGAATGTGTCACAATATAACTCAAATTCCACATGATAATGGCAACAACAAGTGTCGCGTACGGTGATAGGTTTTACATACCATGGTTTTTGTTGAACAAAAGCACTGAGTGAAACATGAATTTGACGATTCTCTTCTTTGAACTTGTTGAATAACTCTATCTGAGTGGTTTCCAAGAGATGTTTTTCATGTTCTTCATATTGATTTTGTGCTATTCTTCTTCGCATCACATGTCTTGCAGTTGGTGAAACACGCGAATTTTTCTTCCAATATTCATATATTATTTTTTAACATTTTCTCCAAGTCTATCTTTGTATGGTTGCCTACAAATAGCTCTCCAACAAGCGAGTTCATCATTTACATCTATTTGCAGTCGAAATTTTTGATGTTTGTGCAGAGTTTTTCGCGAGGTTCCCAGTGCTTGTGCCATAGATGTTATCAAACAATTCTCTTGAGTACTTGGTGAAACCATTGCCATCTGTATTCCTCTACGTACATTTGAAACATCTTTATCTCTAGATTTCTTAATTGACTTTATAGCACTACTCATATTTTTTATCACCTCTTCCTTCATTTTTTTATCTTTGGTTGATTTTCGAATACCCAATAGTGTCGTCGCTTCTTTTAATTTCATTGATGATAGGAGACCTTTCAACATTTGAGCCTGAACTGTCACTCGCTCATTTAAGAAATGCTTTTCAAAAATGCAATTGACACGATATCGTATAACATGGTCAAGTTTTTTATCTCCATATGTGTGAGTGTCAACATTTTCTAACATCTCATTATCGATAGTGATTTCATCTGTACATATTCGAAAAAATAGTACATATTCAATAAATCACTAAATTAATAAATATGTCAATAAATATTAGGAAAATTTTAAATATATCAATAGATCATAATATTTACATTTACATACCCGCTTCAATTTCTGCTTCAGGTTGATTTTCTTCTTCAATATTTTGAGGAGTATCTCTGTCTGTTTACATTAAACAAAATATTTTTCAAACTAGTTCATCAAATAAAAATTAAGCTTCACATTTTACATTAGGAAAATTTTAAATATATCAATAAATCATAATATTTACATTTACATACCTGCTTCAATTTCTGCTTGAGGTTGATTTTCTTCTTCAATATTTTGAGGAGTATCTCTGTCTGTTTACATTAAACAAAATATTTTTCAAACTAGTTCATCAAATAAAAATTAAGCTTCACATTCTACATTGGGAAAACTTTAAAATATATCAATAGATCATAATATTTACATTTACATACCTGCTTCAATTTCTGCTTGAGGTTGATTTTCTTCTTCAATATTTTGAAGAATATCTCTGTCTGTTTACATTAAACAAAATATTTTTCAAACTAGTTCATCAAATAAAAATTAAGCTTCACATTTTACATTAGGAAAATTTTAAATATATATCAATAGATCATAATATTTACATTTACATACCTGCTTCAATTTCTGCTTGAGGTTGATTTTTCTCTTCAATATTTGAGAGGGCTTCTAACTTTCTTTTGCGAGATTGTCTCGTCTCTTCTCTACGTTCCTCAGGGTCTCTTTTTCGATCATATTTTCTCGCACAAGTTCTTCGATTTCCCATGATAATAGGGTATGAAGTTCAAAAAATTTCCTTCAAAAAATTGGACAATAACTCAATTACAAAAAATATTACAAAAGATTTAATTTAAAAAAATTCAGTGTAATTTTTTTGCAAAAAATACATATTCCAATCCAAAACACTTCAAAAAATTTGAGAGAAAAATGTCTTATAAAAATGAAACGAAGCTCAAAAGATTTACTTCAACTCAAAACACGTACATACCTCCAAGAAATGTCTTTTGAATGTACGTCCAAGAAATTTTTTACAATTTTTGCCAAAATCACGCCGCTTCTAAGAAATGTCCTCCAAAAAAATTATTTAAACCCAAAATTGTAAAATCAACCAAGAAATGCTCTTAAATCCAAACTTTGAAGAAAATTTTTTGAACCCAAACCAAGATCTTTGTAAAACTAGAAGAAGTGTGCGAAATGTGTGAAAATTGTGAATCATTTGGCGGCAATTTATATTGACGCGAAATGTGTTTTAGTAGGGGGCTCCGCAAAAGTCTCCGGCCGATGGAGAGTTATACAATAGTTCGGCCGAGCTTTTGATCAAAATTTCGGCCGAACTATTAAGACGTTAGATTTAACGAGTCTTAAGCGGAAAACATAGTTCGGCCGAACTTTACTAAAAGTTCGGCCGAACTAACGCGTCATCAATTACGCCAAAACTAGGCTCTGAATACGGTTCTGCAACTTTGGACTGATTAAACTCCATGAAAGGTTGTTAATTAACTGTCGGAACCAAGACAAGTATTTTCAGAATTGAATCTACTTTCAGGAAATATAACTTTTATGGAATTTCATAAACGTTTAATAATTTTAATTATTTTTCTAATAAAATGGGTGCAAACAATTTCTGAGGGTCATTGTGAGTCAGTGAAATCAAAATTGTGTATCTCCCAAAAGACATTATAAAAAAAATTGAAAAAATTATGGGGCATTACATTGGTCTGTCATCTCTAATGGGTAGCTTTTAGATTTTTAGTTTATAACTTATATGTTAAGAAATTTCTTGTGTCGCGAAACATATCCAAAATACGCAGTTTTTCGTATTGGACCAGTTCAAAAAATTCTAGTAATTATGATATGCATCCATTGGCTTTGTAAATATGACGAAAACAAAGTAGACTCTGTCTAAATTGTTGTAACACATTTTGTTTTTTCAAAAACACAAATTTTCAATGAATACAACATTGCGTCATAACATGACTTCTTATGAATCCTTTGATTGTTAAGAAACACACACTCAAAGAAACGCTAAGTTGACATATCAAATCCGCATAAAAAAATTTCAAAAAATAAGTAATAGAAAGCTAACAAAATTTCTCACAACTTTTATTTTTATCGCAAAATGAAATTCTACACAGAAAAATTGTTATAGTTTGCAGAAATTTGAAGAACCGAAAAAAATGAAATTTTTTCTCAAAAAAGGGCAAAAAGTGTAACCCAGCTTCACATTTTCAATGTCTAGTGTGTTATTGGCAGTCTAAGTCAAGTTTTTTCTTCAATTTTGTATGTTTGGAATTGTCATCATGTTAATTATGATTCTAGAAAGTTACATGAAGTTCTGGGTAATGGTCTGGAGGCTAGCATGGAAAAGTGGCTCAGATCTTAGTATTGCTAACTCTGAATTGGAGGATTTAGGTTATAACCGCATGAAAGTAGGCTTGTGTGTGCGGTTGGGACCTCATAACCACACTCTTGCCTTGTTGTGCATGCGACTGGGGGGTAGGCTTGAGGAAGGCCTGTTCCAACTCAATATCTGGTCATCAAAGGTTGTGGATTGGATTCTGGGTGATCTAGTGATCCTAAGGGATATAATAAGTTGTCAGTTGTCGACCCCACTTCCATCACTGGAACTTGGAGGTTAGGTCATATCATAGTAGCACTCCCCTAACATTTACCCTAAAGAGCTTGTACAACAGGTAAATGTGGGAGGGTGTGTTACAACCGGGGCATAGGGTTTTCCTGAAATAGAGAACCCTAACAGAGCCATATTCCATGTGTGTTGTTATTTATATATAACTTTCATCTATATAAAAAAATCAAATATTAAATTTTAAAAATCTAGATTTAAACGTAAAAGTTTATGTCTTAATAGATTATGTAACGCATTGAAACAATCCATTATAATAGTAATTGTGCTACAATATAGTGATCACTAACCCTTTGACATTATAGCATTAAATGTAATTATTGAATTGGAATCATTCATTTTAAATATAATAATGTGTATCTCATCATATATTATATATAATAATAGATTACTTAATATATAATTTACATTATAATATATTTAATACATAAGAAATGTACATCATTCATATTTTTATAATATATTATTTCGATTTTAATATTTCTTTTGGTTGGTTGGGGCATGACTTACCATAGATTTATTATCAATACTATTCCCAATTAAACTAAGATAGTAAGCTATTTTGAATTTACTATTTTAATTAAGCTATTTTGAATTTTCTATTTTAATTATATTGTAATTTTTTTATTAAATTAGAAAAAAATTATTATGAATTCATAAAATATAATATTTAAATTAATAAAATTAGTTTACTCATATTAATTTATAAATATAAAATTTTGTTTTTAAATTTAAGTGCAATTCATTAATATGAATATTTATAAATTATAATATAAATTGATTTGAAAAATAATAATTTATTATTAGTATTCAATTATTAAAATAACATAAAACAAATCATATTATTGGAAATTTAGAATTAATGAAGTTACATCATAGTCATGTTCAAGAATAACACCCAAATAATTTTGGAATTGAACTAATAACTTAACATTTAAGAATGTTTTAATAGCTCACCCATTCACCATCTATCCAATATCTTCTAGACATGAAATATATTATTTTAGTTAATAATAATTATATTAAAGTAAGTTGAATGTAAGTTTCAAGCTAGTTGAATTCAAGTTGTAAGTTGAATATAAGTATAATCTAGTTGCAAGCTAGGATCATTTTGATCAATAGCACTAGCCATCTCAATGATTTGTGAACCATTGTTTGCCCTACTATTTCCCATGATTGGATAAGAAGACCACGAGAATGTTCTTGGAAAACAAATATTTAGAGTAAAATTAGCAGTGGTTTTTACACAAAAAAAAAAAAGAAAAAAAATTATTCATGAATATTGTTGCAGATCATGATTGATTTTTTAAATGGATGTTTTCAACTAGGCCTTTGGATTTGACCTTGTATTATTATGTAAAAAGCATGTTGTGTTTGAAGTTTTCATGTGTATTAGATTATGCACAAACTATATTGTAACAATATTTAGTCTAGTAAAAGCTCAAATATCTATCTCATCAATTAATTTGGAATGGAATATATTAAGATGAAGAATTTTTTTTATAAACAACTATAACATCAAATCATTTGGAATCTAATATTTATAATTTTATTCAATATTAAAAAATAAAAAATAAAATAAATAAATAAATCTATTATAAATTTAAATATAAATACTAATTCACTAGAATTTACACTATTATTTACATAAACATTACATTACAGCCCCCCAAAAAAAAAAATTACCTTCTAATAAAAATTATCTTTTTATTATCCATAAAAATAAGTTATAATATATGCACACAAAACATTAACAAATCCTTATTTTTTTAGCTGCTTAATACACACCATGAATGGCTATTAGCTGCTATTAGCTTTATTGGATAGCTTTATTCGAAACGTATCCTAACATGGATGTATGTCGAAATTCTTAAATATCATGACTGTGATAAAATTTATAACGATTTAAATATCATAGCTGTGATAAAGTTTATCAAAGTTATATGTTATATAATAATTTAACGTCTCCTTTCTTGTTACAAGTTTTAACCAGGACTCATTAATCAGTTCTATGTTGTATACAAGCTTCATGGCTTTCCTAGCATAAGTGGTTGGGATTTTCACACGATACTCAATGCTCAAGAGACGTAATGCTTCCTAACTTTGTGTAGGAATATATAAATTCAATTATTTCTGTTGCTAGTTTTGACACTGAATTTCAGTTTAATTACGTTACCGAAAAATTAGGTTATGGAAATGAACTGCGAACTTTCACGTCTGATTTGGGTAAATTATGAACACTGAATAATTTTGCGATTGTGCCAACGATTTCTATATCTTTCAAATATATCGCTGCTTGTTCTCTCAATTTTTAAGTTTTTATCCTCTATTGATAGTTAAATGGTTTGAAATGTCTTTGGTATTTTGAAGAATGTTGATATATACTACAACTAGCATTTTCAAATTAGGAAAGCAAGTACAAAATTAACCAGACCACCACAGTTTGCATAAAAGCCAATGAAAATTTGAGGTGTATCTCATGTTGTCTGGTTTTGTGTATCGCCGGTGTGGTTTTCGTGCGTAATCTCTATTGAGTATAAATAAGATTTTAAAAAAATGATTTAACTGAAGGTTTTCGAAAAAAATCTTAAATAATCTTAACGGAAGATTTTCGAAAAAAATCCTAAATAATCTTTGAACAAACTAGACGACACAACAATTTATCTTCTATTTGAATAGCGTTCGAGAAAACAAAAATAATTTTAATTTTAAAAATAATCATGCAAAGTCATATACTTTAAAGGCGTTTAAAGTTGATTGGAAGTAAAACCTGGAAAATCAAGTTTTAATATATTTCTATTTTAAATAGTAACCACAGCAATGTCAGAAACAACGCTGAACCTTGTGATTATTTACACATAATGACCATACCAATGTCAAGAAACAGCACTAAACTTTATGAAATGTCAAGAAACAACAGTGAACTTTATGATTATTTAGACAGATTTCCCATTAATGATTAATCTCATCTCGAGTTTTGTTGAAGATTTCTTAAAGATGTAATCCACAAACTTGAGAAGGAAAACGTACTTTACTGTATATATTGAAAATGATGGTGTATGGTTAGACATTTTGTAATTTTGAAAGTTTTGTTTACGGCAGACTTTTTTCTATTTTTTAAATTTAATAATAGAATATATCATCAAGATTAAAAATATTAATTTATGAAGAAAAAAAAAACACTAAGTAATAAGTGTTAGAGGGCAGCTTTGTCATTTAACTAAGTGTAGTGTTTTTAGAAAAAAAATGCAAATTGATATATGAAATGACAAATTTTCTGTAAAGCATGATAGAATTACAGATTCTATAGTTGTTGTAATATACTAGATCTTTTGGAGTCACAAACATTATTCACAAAGTATCAAAATGTGACAAAATGTTACTTTTTTTTATCAAAAATCTTTAGGTTGTCATCATATTGGACAGAAAATTGTCAAAATATTACTTGTTGCTTAAAATATCAAATAGATGACAAAACCAAAGCAACCCTAAACCATATATTAAAACAACACAAAAAACCCTATAAAACACTTTGTACACATATTTCAGAATGAATGAAAGAACCCAAGATGTTTATAAGATTTTTCAAAAAAAATAAAAAACCAATAATGACATACTCATATCAATATTTACCTTCAATGAAAAATCTAATATTTTGCATTGATAATGACATTAACCCGCATTGATAATTGCATTAATTGCAATTCAACATTCTGAAAAAGAAGGACAAAACCAAAAGAAAAGTCTACATCCAAATTGTAACAAACACAAAGTTATAAGAACTTACCAAAATAAAAAAAAAATTTACTACGGCTGATTAATCCCTAAACACTATGACAATGCCGGCATTTATTTATCGTTCAGTTAATACCTATAGTCGAATTGTGACATCTGCTATCGTTTATTTTAATGATTTGTCTTTGTCTATAACTGGATTGTACCCCTTGATCTCGCCCCTTAGGTACTGTGGGTACTTACGTTAATTATTTTTGTGGTGAGATTATAACCAGTGCTAAGCTCCAGGTCTTAATTAAGGTCCACATCGCTTATGTGGAAAATTCAATACTATGTATCCCGCGCCTATTGCTCTCAGCCACGACATCAAGTTTTAATAGCAAAAATCTGCGTTCTGGTGGTTCGGATCTGTAAGGATTTTCAATTCACAAATGATTTTTAATGTGGAATAATTGCTGGCGATCAACTCTGTCCCATCGCTGCACCTGGCATTCCCTACACTGTCGATCGTGACTTGATCCTACGGTGGTTGTGTACCGAGGTGGAATAATGACCTTGGGGATTGTAACTAAATTCTCAGTTCAGTGTTACGTTTCGCCGAAGGGACTGGAGGCAACACATCCATCCTTAGGGTTTGTAACTAGCTTTAATCCTCTTGCTCAGCGCCGCTGGGAAAAATGGCGTTCTCCAGAGTGTTTTTCTCCTCGGCGCCAGGTATGTACGCAGCCCTTCCCTTATGAACCTCTTCACAGTCCTCAGGCTTTTTGCGTTGAACAATTGATAAATCATTCGAATGGTTCTGTTATTTATCTTGAGATTGTTTCTTTTTTTTGTTCTTCTTTCTTGCTTATCCGCCGGAGGGTTCCTCTATTGAGTTGCATATTCACTGTTTTTGTTCTTCTTGTTCCTTCCGGGCAAACGGACAACATTGGTTCAAGCTCCACCTAGCTACCACCATTTTTCTGACATTCTACAGGTAAACCATCATTCAAGCGCTGTTATTTGTTTCTTTTTTTTCACAACAGTTTGTGGTGACCTAGCATTTCTAACATATTTGCCGACCTGCTGACAGGTACATTCACTTTACTCCGACCGGTTTTCAGAGTTCTTGGCTATTACACCATTCCGACCATGATGAAAGTCTAATCTCTTCCTCTATCTACAGGTACCCGTTAAATGCCGACAGGTTTTTGAACCCTAGGTTTCTTGTCGAAGGGTTTCCTTAATTAATGGAACTGTTATCAGATTTTCTGATATTTTAATTCTGTGGCTTTGCTATCGCAGTCACTATTATCTATATATTCTTAAGTTTAAGTTCAGCCGAGGTTTTTACGGCTTGAATTTCAGGACTAGGTTTCATTTTCTAAGGGTTTCAATTTCCGAAATTACTGTGTATAATTCTCAGCTGGGACAGCCGGGTGTTCGCTTGCCCGTACTCTATTCTATTCTCGTTCTTTTTTGTCATATTATCCTTTGTCAGTTGGGATTCCTCGACTGGAACTTCTGTCTTACTGTTACATAATTTTATTGCGCAGTTTGGTTTAAAAAAAAAATATATATTTTCATATGGATTCTCAATGGCCTGTTCTTTTCCTATTTCCTACACTGATTAAGTTGGTAGGGCGTAATTATGGAAGTTCCTGTTGCAAATGTTTACAGCTGTTTATTCGTTACGTTCTGTAGGCTTTCTTTGATGGAAACCCTTTTCCTATGAAGTTTATATTTATGAGGGTTTTCGCTCGACTAGAATCTTTGACAATTTACTTGACTGTTCCTACATATATTTTTAAGAAAAATACTATATGGTGCCCGGACCACCTATTCGTCCGTGTATATCATAGATAGGAAGACAACCAACCCAGAAGCTCTGTTTCGCAGGCACTATGGGTTAACAGTCCTCCTCACATTACCGTTAACAGTATTGGTAACGATTTACTCTTACAGTTTTTGACTAAAAGAATACGTTCCTTGCTGCTATATTTACACTTCCTGCTCTGGGCTGCCTCAAAGAATTTAGTTTTCCAATACTTTACAGTTAATTGATACAGGCACAGAATTATCTAGCCTGCTTCCCTATAGGTTACCAATCACAGTAAAAGATAATATATGCTACCACAATTTACACTTTAATTTTACAGAAGGAAAGAAAGGGAATAATCTTCTTATTACAAAACGACCTTAACTGTAACAAAAATAATAATTCTTCTTTTTTTTCCTGAAAATAACATCTACTATACTATACTCATCTGAACTCAAATCCGAGTGATGATGTTTGGTGCCTCCCTTCCACGAGCTGGGCTATTACGTCCCACAACTCTCCCCCGAGCTCAAGTCTAGGTCATTGTTAACACAGAATTCTAGAGGAGAAGCTCGGGACAATCCGGTCCAATTCTCCAACTCCAGTGAAAACAACAATCCTGGGGAGAACTCGGGACAATCCGGTCCAAATCTCCAACCCAGAGAACAGTCTGTTCTGAAAAATTCTTTTTCCAGATTAACAGAGTTCTTTTCTTCACACCCACAGAACCCCAAAAACTCCTTAGAATTCCTTATTTATTCCAGAGTTCCTTTGGGTAACTGTGGAAACTGTTTTTTTTTTTTTTTTTTTTCTGTTCAACTAACTCCATATCTTGATTTACTTTTTACCATCAAGTTTACTCATGAAACTAATTCCACAGTAAATCTTTTATTCAATACCAAAATTAATTTTGTTCAAATATTCCAATTAAAATAAAACAACAGTCACAATTAATCCTTAATTAATAATAGCTTAACCATTTGTCAGCAACTAAGACAATGGTTACACAAATGGTTAGGGCCACTGTTTAGATTCTAAAATTCTAATGTGAGGGTCTTTGGACTTAATTGCCTCAACATGCCTCGTAGTATAGGTATTAAATTAATTTGTTTGGGAATGCTTTTTTGTTTGTCATGTTGTTTTAAATATATGAACAAAATATTATAACTTTTTTATATTCTTAAAAACAATATATAAATAAACAAAATGTTTATGTTCAAACATGCTTTCATCCTTTAATTTCATAGGAAGAGATAATGGTCTGAATGAATTTTTGGTGGGTAGTAACTACTACTAAGCTTACACATTTAGATTTTTACCCCTACATGTTAAAGGTTGAAGAAAACATAAATAATAGCATAACTCAGATTGCTATATTTTGCACAAATATTTAAAAACCATGGCATAAATATTGCAACTACATCCTCAAGTTATGGAATTTTTTTTTGAGATAGTTATTCACATGGCACAAAGACTGCAATAAGACCTTTACAATCAAATGTTTGAAAATGGTTTTTTTCAATAATATTGAAAAATAATAATAATAAATTTCAAGTTAAACATTATAAGTTACATTGGTCAATATTAAATTAAACAACCAAATCATTTACCAAATAATTTGCTAGAGTCCTCCTTGACGGGGACTAATAAGATGGACAATGCAATACCATGGGCTTATAGTTTAATTTAACTTTATAGATAAACTTATAATTATTAATTTTATCTTTTATTTTTATAATTTTAATTATTGAGTCATCGATCTGGGTGTGAGCAGGATACAACAGGCCCGACCCCTTCTAGTAAATTAATATCATGATTCTGAGGAGGTACTCCACCACCCTCCACATGCACGAGGCACATGGAGCGGTGGCCTCACACATGTCTCTACTTAATGTCATTCAAGAAGGTGGCAATAACAATCTTGAGGGGAAATTTTCAGGTTTTCATGCTGGTAAGGTTGGTAAGATTTTTGTTTACAATCCCTGTTCGAATTTTCCTTGGTCTAAGAAGCTCCAAGACTTGGGGGAGGTGTCCTTCTCGGTCCTTCACCGGGCGTCGATGCATCCACAATCTCTTTAGACCACCTCATATGGGTATGTTTTCGGTTTTAAACTTTGTCTCTCTGCGCCCATGGCTAATTATCTAGTTTTGGTCTCTACGAAGAATGTAAATATTATACATTGGATGGTTTGGAAGGTGTTCTACTGGAAATATCACATGGAAATCATAGAATGGTATCAGGGTTTCTCTATTTTCTTTATTCTTGTGTCTATATATTTTGGCATTCTCTTGTCGCGTAGGGGCATTTGTTGGGCAAGGCCTTTGTTTTGTTCCTGACCTTCCTTTTGGCCTTGCCACTGGTGCCGTGGAGTTGAATTCCTTTTGAATGTTGGTAGAGTAGGTTCTAAGATATATGGGTTTCGGTATGAGAGCGACTCGTCTCATTCTTATAACCTCAGTCACTCCAAACAGAGAGGGATCCTTGTTTCCTAGTTCGGGGTTTATTTTTATTTTTGGTTGGAAGTATGTAACAAAGGGAAGAATTGGGTTATGAACAAGATGAGGTTCTCACATATGGTTAATGTGGAAGGTTCCTTGGTCCGGTGTGACCCATCCTCGAGTTGGCTAACATGGTCGAAGTCTACAGTTATCATTTCTTTTAGCTACCTTCGAACCATGGCCCGTGTCGCTTTTGGGAAGGGCAAGGCCACGCGGGGCTCTCATGGTCGTGGCAAGCAATTTTGAGGCTCACCTGAGTCTCATCACCTTAACGAATCTGAGGGTAAACCTCGTGGTCGCAAATCTACCTCTCGTATCATCAATGAAGCTGCCTCTATGTATCATGAGGGCAACTCTGCCTAGGTCCACCAACTGATAGAAGCATGTGAAGCCGAGCTTAACCATGAAGCTGACATTATGGATAACAGTATGGAAGATTGGCAGTCTCTTGTGCCCGACCCTGGAAATTCTTGGGGAAGATCCTCTCAGTACAAACAAACTGTCCATTTGTACTAGATGATGAAGAACATCCTGTTGAAAGCTTTGGAACATATCCCTTCTGGTTCGACCTCGTCTTCTCAAAGGTCCCCGAATTATAGTAAGGATTTCCAGCAGATCCATTTTCATCTCCAAAGGCTAAATAACTGCCTCAGTCATATTGAACAACATATCTCGTGTATCCCACAAACTAAACTTCAAGGGTCAAGTGCGAAGGATCCTACTCCTAATGATGAATAGGCTGATGTTTCATGTTTAGTTTTAACTTTTATTGTGTGCAAGAGTCTCAAAATCTCCATGTTTGTGTTTATAGTTATCTAGAATCTAGGAAGTTTAAGGACATACAAACTTATTTAGATTGAAAGACTCATAATATTTTTCTTTTGGATGGTTTATCATGCCTTTAGGTGGCCAACAGACCTCGACAGGTTAAGACCACCTAACAATTTAGTTTATGGATGCAACCTCCTTGTTTTTGCAAGATAATGAAAAGAAAAGTCCTACCAAGCTTACTATATATATATATATATATATATATATTATTGAGAGATTTACATATCTTGTTATTATTATTATTTTTTAATTTAATATCATTTTTAACAAAATTAACATTACAACATTTTTACCATATTTCATTGAAAAACAGTGTCTTAACACAATTATATATTATATTATTTATAAAATATATAACATATTAAAATATATTTTCCCTCAATTTTATACCACATAATTAATAAATTTATTTATTTTAAGAATTTTAATATCATTTAATAATATCCAATGAATTATTTTAAGGTTGGGTAGCTCTAATTATAACTTAGTAATGTGAAATAATTAAATCTGAGAATAAATATATACATTTATTTAAATTTAAAGTTTTCATAAAACATATCAAAGTAAGTAAATATGAGAATAAATATATTCATACTTATACGTATATTTATAAAAAAATCATTAAACATGCGAAAGTAAATATACGGAAATATTACATAGGACACACCAAAATAAGTAAATATGAGAATAAATATATTCGTACTTAATGTAAATTTAAAAAATTTCATTAAACATGCGAAAGTAAATATACGGAAATATTACATAAAACACACCAAAATAAGTAAATATGAAAATAAATATATTCGTACTTATATGTAAATTTAGGAAATTTCACATAAAACAGAGCAATGTAAATATATAAAAAATTTCATAAAACACACCAAAATAAATCATCTATTGAAATATAATTTAAGAAATAACTTATATAATGGAATTATGCATGCATCATAAACTTTAAACTGTCCATAGCGACCTGGGAGGGCGGTGGAACTAAAAATAAAACAAAATTCAACATATGGATAAAAAAGCTTGTGACCGTTTGAAATAGAAAGGGTATAAAGCCCTTTACAAACAACCAACATCGAACACTTCTTTTTCATCTCCATTTTCCTTTGCTCCCTTATGTAATCTGGGTTTTCCGCATTGGCGTGGTTTATTGCAGTTCTATTTTTTTGGTCCATGGCATGGCCATGCCTGTTTATTGGTTTTTACGGTCCTTTTGAGTATCAGGTTTTTCATTTTTTATCTGGGTTGTGCTTGGCGTTTCTGGAAGTTTTTTCTTTTTTAATATTCTCTGTTTTTGTTTGGTCGTCCGATTTTATTTTGTCGCGGAAAGCAAAGCAGAAGAGAGACAGATAGAAATGAATCCCTGGATTTCTGATTTCTATAAAGCCAGAGACAGATAGAAATGAATCCCTGATTTCGGATCTCTTTAAAGCCAGGTTTGCTTATCTTAGGACTTAATTTGAATCTATAATTTCTTTAATTTTTTTAATAGATATGTACAGAATAGAGGGCGCCCTGGTAGATAATTTTGTAGGGAAATTAATGTCATTTTCAGTCGAGAAAGAGCCATTCAAAGTAAAGCTCGTCTATACTCCTCCATTGCTTGTTCATCTGTGTTTTGGCGTAGATCTGTTTTATTTATTGTTAATATTGAAATGAATCCTGATCACAGTGCCTTGCAGGAGGAGCCGCCGTCGAGGGACAAAATGAGATGAGGAAATTAAAAAAATTGTTTTGGCGCGTAAACGTAAGTTTGTTTTCATATTTTTTTCCTCATATGACCGTCATCTAACCTCTGATAATAGTTATCCGCATGTTTTTCCCATTTATCCATAATTTAATCTCGTTTTTCATGATATTCCCCATTTGCCTGTCATTTAATCTTAATTTAGCATTGACGGCAATTTTTCCCTATTTTCTTATAAGTTAATTTCCAAGTACCGTTTCAGCAAAAAAAATTTGCCATTTGACCAAAAATTAACCTATAATAATCGATTTCAGTTTTTGACGATTTTATTGATTCAGGGTTTTACAGTGTTGTCTGCTCTTGTGATAGAGCTTGAGTTCAATATTTAATTGAATCTCTCTTTCAATCTTTATCTTCTGTTATCTCTCTGAGGGCGGTGTTTGGACGGTTTTCTTTCAATCTTTATCTTCTGTTATCTCTGTGAGGCTGCAGTGTTTAGATGGTATTCTTTCAATCTTTATCTTCTGTTATCTCTCTGAGGCCGTGTTTGGATGGTTTGCAGGTTAGCTACGGCCTGTTTGGAGGAAAGCAGAAAATAAAGTATCAACTCATTTTTCCAAATGTGGAAGTTCAATTGGCCTGCATGATATGGGCAATTGCGGGCGTTCTCGCCAGTACAGCGTCAACCAACCTTCTCCCGTGCAGCATAAGCTTCCGCTTCCACGCAGGTAGGACACACTCACTCTTCTTCCGTACTGTATACTTCATATTGCAATTTGCATTCCTTGACTCAAATTTTGGAGCATACAAAAAGTACAGAAACGTTATAACCCATTGACACTACGTGGTTCGAATGTTGGCGGAATCTGGAGAGCCTAGGTCCACTTAAGATGTTCTAGGTGTAGGGTATGGTATATTAACCTAATGGTTGTAGGTGTAGGGTATGGTATATTAACCTAATGGAGCGCCTAGGTCCACTTAAGATGTTCTAGGTGTAGGGTATGGTATATTAACTTGATCAACATAGTCGGTATCTTCTATCTTTTCAGTCTTTTGGGCACTTTTTAGATTAATTTCTTAGTTGATTTGTATTATTTGGAAAATGCAAGATCAATGGTGACGTATCTATTAGTTTATATATTTTTAATTTTGGATATTTTTAATTAAATTATTAGATTATTTTAATAATATATATATTTTAATTTTGGATATTTTTAATTAAATTATTAGATTTTTTAAAATAATATTGAGGTAATTTTAATTAAAATATGACTGCTTTTATTTATTTATTTAGTATGTTTTATTAATTTGAAAGATAACTAAATTAATTTAATTTAGTATGTTTTATTTAATTTTGATGTATTAAGTTATTTTGAAAAATAAAATAAATGTAACTCACATATTTAATTATATTTTCAAGGATTTTTTCTATTTTTCATTTTTATTAACTATTAGTATTCCATCTTTTTAGTATTTTGGGTAAACTTTTGAGTAGGTTCTAGATGAAACTTTGAGTGGATTTGATTAGTTGGAAAATACAAAATCAATATTAGTGGCATTTATTAGATTGTGTATTTTTTATTTTGGATATTTTTAATTAAATTATTAGTTTTTTTTTAAATAATTTTTGGATAATTTTAATATGGTTGTTTATGGTTTTTAAGTATTTTTTATTAATTTGAAAGACAATTAAATTAATTTATTTAATTGTTTATGAGTTAGTTATTTTGAAAAGTAAAATAAATGTCACCCATATATCTTTAATTACATTTTCAAGTTAATTATGGTTATTTTTCTAGTTAAATTTTAAATAGAATTATGGTTATTTTTTAAATTCTTGATGGATTAGATTATTTTGAAAAGATAAAGATAAATTCATCGGTTAGACATGTTAGATTACATTTTCATAAACTTCAACCATTAAATTTTGTCATTTCATTTTATGAAAGTATAATTTTAATCACCTACAAAATAAGTGGAGTGTTCAATAAACTACTATTTATATTACTATTTTCAACAAAAACAAGCCTATCTACTACCACATGCTTAATACAAAAACTACTACTAAACATTACATGTCTACTATTATACTACTATATTGTAATACAAAAACTACTACTAAACATTACAAAAAAAATCAAAGATGACTGCACTTAAGTCAAATAGTTTACTTGGAGTTCCACTACTGCCACTACTGCCATTTTCAACAAAACAAGCCTATCCACAACGACTTCTCATACGTTGTGATGGGGAAACGCACACTTTGGCTATACACAAATATTTATAGGGGCAAGGGAATGGATGCAAAGGGTGCCCAAATCAAGCCGAAAAAGAGAATGCGGTAGGAAGACGATAAGAAAACAATCTAAGGCAGAAGAATGATTAGGAGATTCACCACAGACCAGAGAGTCTCAAACTGCTGGCTTCAAGCCGTCAACCATGTACCCCGAACCTAGCCAGAGCGATAATACCCAGAAAATAGAGACCAACCAGTTCACTAGAACAAGAATTGATAATACATGTGAGGGATTGAAGGAATACCCTTGACAGGGCATTTGTCTGAGGCTTAAAACTCGAAGGCTGTAATATAGGAGGGAGCGCCAACCACCAAGCAATAGGCGGATCACACTGCAGCCAACGAACAACTTCTGCAATGCCGCAATGCAATTGCCACTCCGCCCATGCGCCAGAAACAATGTCTTCCTTTGCAAAGGAGTAGAGTCTCGCCCAGACAGACTGAGAACCAAACTCACTCCAGATTTAAACAAAACAGAATTAACCAAGGTAATTGCCGGTCTATCAAGGTCTGGCTCTAGTTGCTCTGAAAGATCCCACCTGAGGCGGGGGCACAAGCTTTTTCCTTGTAATTAGATGCACAGAACAGGTATACAAGCCAGAGCAAAGAAATAAAGAGAGATGCTTGCCATATTTACTTACAATTCATGGTTGCATGCCCGTTCATGCAGGGGGTGGCGTGGCGGGCTTTGCCCCTTAAACGCCAGTCCACCCCACCCATATAGAAAATTTTATGATTTACGATTCAGGGTTGCATGCAGGGGGTGGCGTGGCGGGCTTTGCCCCTTAAACGCCAGTCCACCCCACCCATATAGAAAATTTTATGATTTACGATTCAGGGTTGCATGCAGGGGGCTGTGGCGGGCTTGTTCCTTAATCGCCAGTCCACCCCACCCATATGGGAATTTTTATGATTTACAATTCAGGGTTGCATTCAGTGTGCTTAAGCCTCCGCCCATTTGGGAGTTTTTATGAATCCCCAGTCCAAGTTGGGAATTTTTAATGATTTACAATTCAGGGTTGCATGTAGGGTGCTTGGGAATTTTTATGATTTACAATTCAGGGTTGCGCCCATTTGGGAATTTTTATGAAGCCCCAGTCCAAGTTGGGGTGGCCGGCTTGGCCCTTAACCCCCAGTCCACCCATCTGGGAATTTTTATTATAAGTTTTAAATGTGGCGGGCTTGGGAATTTCTGTGATTTACAATTCAGGGTTGCATGCAGGGGCTTAAGCCTCCGCCCATTTGGGAATTTTTATGAAGCTCCAGTCCAAGTTGGGGTGGCCGGCTTGGCCATTAACCCCCAGTCCACTTATCTGGGAATTTTTATTATAAGTTTTAAATGATAATTTATTTAATTTTTGGTGGGCTAGGTTATGTTGAAAATAAAAAATAAATTTATCTATATATTTATAAAAGAAAGTTACCAGTAGACTCTTCTTCTTTTTTTTAATTAACACTATAATTTAAGCTTAACATTGCTCAACATAACTTAATATAGTGCGTTAAGATATTTAAGTTTACCATAACTTTAAGTTGATTTGCTCAACATAACTTAATATAGTGCGTTAAGATATTTAAGTTTACCATAACTTTAAGTTGATTTGAAGTTTAGTGAACTTAGATTAATAATTTAAGGTTGACTATGTCACATGGTATGTGCTAATAATATGAGGTTATTGAAACTTAAGTATTATATAGTTAATACTTTTTATAGTTATTGATGTTAGTCTTGCTTTTCAAGGTGATGGTGTTCTTAGGCAAGAGGTTGTTGTAAACATTATTGATAATATCACGATATTTTTAGCAAAACGATATATTGCTAAGAAAATATCGTGATATTTTCAGTTTTGAAAATATAACGATATTTTCAAAATATTGGCAAAATATCGGCTAAATATCGCCATATTTTGAAAATATCGGCAAACTGAAAAGAAAAAAGAAAAAAAAGAAGAAGAAGAAGAAGAGGAAAGAAGGATTGCCGATATTTTGCCAATATTTTCGTCGATATTGCTGATAAGATGTTTTCTGGACCCTCGCCAATATTTTTCCGATACTCATATTATCAACACTGGTTGCAAAGTGATAACATTGTAGTTTTTTAGACATGTTTTTTTGTGTTTTTGAAATTTTAATGGTGTTCCATGTTAGGCATGTTAGTTAACATTTTCATAGACTTCAAGAATTTTTCTAGTCTTTTCATCTTCATGGCAAATCTTAAATGAATCATGGTTATTTATATAACTTTTGGCTGAGTTAAGCTATTTTGAAAAGACAAAATTAAATTCATCTATTTATTTATAAAAGAAACCTTCCATATTAGAAAAATATTATTCCATAATTGACATTATAATTGGCAAAGGGTATGTATTAATATGTTCAAGTTTAACATAGCTTTCAAGTTATAGATGACTTGAAATTTAGTGAATTTAGACTAAAAATTTCTAGTAAAGTAGTAAAATTGTGGTTGTTTAGTCAAAGCTTGTCCTTGGGGTTCCAATTTTTTTTTGTCTATCTCTTGATACTTAGACAAATATACATAATTGGAAACATCTTTGGTTATTTTGTTACTAATACTATTCTAACATAATCAGGGAAATTATAATGATATGTCAATGCAATTTAACACTAATACACCATTACAACCTCCTCATAAAGCTATTTCATTTTGATGAATAAGTATATCAGTAATTTTGCTAAAAATACTATCAAGTTTTTTTAGCAAGATAAAATATTTTTTATATTTCAAGGAGAAGTCAAAATATATGTGGCTAGGCACCTTTTGTGAACAAATATAGATAATTGGAAACATCTTTGGTTATTATGTTACCAATACTAATCTAACATAATCAAGGAAATTATAATGATGTGTCAATGCAAGTTAACACTAATACACCTTAACAACCTCATAAAACTATTTCATATTTGATAAATAAGTATATCAGTATTTTTGCTAAAAATACTATCAACTTTTATTAGCAAGATAAAATATTTTTGATATTTCAAGGAGAAGTCAAAATATATGTGGCTAGGCACCTTTTGTGAACCTTATTGACAATTTAGAGACAAAAGTCTCTCTTTCTTTAGACTTCTAAAAAAAACTCTCCAAAAGAGTTGCTACTTCTACAAATACTAGTCTTTTTTATCATATGACCTCAGTTGCCGAACAAGAACAAGATGAAGCTAGTATAAACTACAACAATGTCCATTTAAAACAACAACAGAGAAATAGACATCTAAAAAAAATTCTCCTCTTAGCATAGTTTATGGACTTCTTCTTGGGAAGTTCTTTCTCTAGTAATTTCAATATATACTAGATCTTCTTCTTAAAGGGACAAAGCTTCCTTATCTTCTTCTTAAAGGGACAAAGCTTCCTTTGATGTCTTATTTGTGTGATTTTTTTCAATTCCCTAAAGATATATTGAAATGATCCCTCAAAGAACATGCTCTATACCTCTATGATTATTTCCATTAAATCATAAAGGTAAATCATTAAATTTTCTAATGTATTCTTTCCATTCACCCAATCTATTATGATTTTGGAGTCCCCACTACTTGCATACTAGTTAATCCCTTCACACTTCTTATTTTGAGGATGATACTTTAATAAACCAGTGAGTTGCATACTAGTTAATCCCTTCACACTTTTATTTTGAGGATGATACTTTAATAAACCAGTGAGTTGCATTAGGCAACCTAAGCCAACAAGAACATCAATTGAGGCCTTAACCTTGTAATCTCCTATCATGATAGTTTTATTAATATATAAAGTTTATATTAATAAACTTTTAATATTTTATAGATATAAAATAAATTAATTTATATCAGTTTATATTATATATGAGATGGATGGAATTTTATATATAATTATAATAATACAGTAACTTGACAAATTTATACATTAAAACGAATGAGTAACTCATGAGTCATAACCTGTGGGCCAGCTCTTCATATTATAATTTTGGTTCAACTCTTAGTTGACCTGCAATTTATTACAAATGCATAATAAAACTGAGTCGGTTGGGTTACCAAACAAACCAACACCTTAGTTCAAGGTTCCAAAGATAGGTGCTAGCCTTGTGGAACTTGGGAGGTTGGCCACTACCACCTAGCCAACTCTCCCCTGAATAGCATCCACCCTGCAAAGGCCCTTCAACAATGTTTCCTCCAATCAAGTCTTTCTTTGTTTTTCCAAGGTTTTTCCAAGAGGGCACACAAGTCACATACTTCTACAGCATCATCCAAAGGAGGTTTTTCCAAGCCACATCCATCCTCCAAATGCTCTCTAAAGGGCCGGTTCCCTTCAAGTCTTCATTCAAGGTTGTTAAGTGGGCTTCCTAGATGAATGCTCAGCCTCCAATATCCCCAAATGGTGGGTCTGCTTCATCAAAATCATCGAGTCTTCCTTTAAAAGTGGATGCAACCTCAAAGACAATTGCAGATCAACTCCATATGTCCTCAAAGCCCTCTCAGCTCAGCTTCACGAACCATGTATAAGGTCTCCAAACCTTCCTTGTAGGATCCTCTATCCCTTCCAAAGCTCACACCCTTTCCAATGTGGACAAGCAATGAAATAACCCAGTCAAAGTATTAAAAAGTCTCACAAGTCTGCTGATTTGCAATCTGGGATGAGGTCCCAAACATCCCACGTTCAACCCCATAGAAGGCTCACTGAACAAGGCCAACCATCCCAAGGTGCTGTGCTCCACAGAGGTATATACATATTTCTATACTGCCAACACAAGTCAGCCCTGGGTTCTCGACACATATAGGTTGGCTTCCAAAGTAAGTCATCTTTCCAAAATTCCCTTAGAATATATATAGTTCCTAGCTGATCTGAAATAATATCCATCACTTTGTTCCGTGTTCACCTCTTCATAAAGATTCTCATACTTATACCTCATTCTTAACATTTTATGCATGTGAACCTTGACCGTGGATTTAAGGGCCGCGGCTGCTACAAAGATTTAGACACTTTGATGAGCGGTTATATACCAATTTGTTTCCATCCAATCTGAAAGAATTGAACTTGTTACTGAAATGGTAAATTTTGAAGGTAATTGGGAGTCGGGACAATGTGAAGTATTTAGGTAAGCAATCAACATTTATGCTCCATACAGCAAGCACAGTAGTGGCTGCTGTTAACACCTCGCCGGTCATTTAACAGCTGAAGCTGGCAGTTGGGATTTTGACAGCTGCTTCACAAATTCAAGGCTGCTGAGATCTCAATAGATAACACCACGGTCTTCGGATACGCTACCAGCCAAACTGTAAAGTTGGAAACAGTTATGCATGTTACTTTCCTAGTGTGTGCACATAAAACCTTTGCATATGTAAACATCACTGACAACGAACACCATCGTTCCTAAAATCGCCAGCCTAAGCTACAACTCCTGTGTTCAATTTACTAATGTTTTCATAATCTCCAAAAGAAAAATTATTTAGCATAATTTTTCAGAGACCGTGTCAAATTTCAACATAGCTGACCATTGCTTTACTGATTTTCTGTAGGAAGCAAGTACCCTTTCCATAACGTTCCTTTTAGAAGAATGCATAGACATAAATGCTCTTTCCAGGACAATGTAAATCCACGGCCTTATCTTCTAGCAATGAAGACGTGAGCTAAGGCTAAAGTCAATCAGGACCAACTGTTTGGAATCCCAATGAATTATCACATTTGATGTTGTTAGATCATCGTGCGACCAATCCTCCATCATGAAAGTACGATAGCTCTGCATATCTTCCATATATTCAAATGTAAGGGTGTGCTGTACAAAGTCAAAAGATTGTGAGTTGCATCTCCAAGCCTTCTAGCCTTCGTCATGCAAATGTGCTTTCCCATAAAGATGCTTTGAGATCAACTTTGAATCCAATATGGGATGCCTGTACTTCTTGGAGAAATGCTGCTTAATAATGTTCTTTCTTCTGAATAGTCACATTCAAATAAAAACTATCTTTCCTCTCATCCTCTTGTTCCCTACCTTTTGCACAATTGTTTGATCAGGTTAAAACCCCCGAGGGCAAGCACACACAAAAAATGGGATGGAGGGGAACTGAAACAGCCATTAAAGTCAATAATTGATTCATACCCTATTAAGTTCTGTGATCTAAACTGCATGCACAGATTTAAGTGGTAACATAGGCTCCTACTTGGGGATGTGGGCTTCTCTCAGGAGGACATAAGAACCTCAGAATCTTGTTCCATTCACATGAACATACAACCAAACACAAATTATCCATACTTCATAAATGCAATGCCTTCTTCCCCTGTGCTTGAGGATCATGCAAAACATGGATATATTGATGTTGGGGTACTCCTAGGCCAGGACCTTTGTCATTTCTAGTCTGAAAAAGAGTTAGGGCACCCTCTTTTCCTTAAACTATTCTGAACCTGTTCTTCTGTTGCTATGTTAGGGTGTCCAATGCCATTTCCGTCCCTATTGTTGAAGATGTGTTGTGGGTACAGAAGAAGAGTGTGATTAATCATTGCACAATGCAAACACAGTACCCATCGAGTTTGGTATGATTCTGTAATTTTTTTTGAGTCACAAGTCCTTTTCCTTTTTGGGGACAAAGCATTCATCAGGATAGCTGTCCATACACTAAATGTAAAACTTTTGATTCGACTCTGACTTGTTGATCTGGATGTCTATCTGGTTCAAATTGAGACCAACTCCATCTTCCTCAAATGCTGAAACAAACTTTCGAATAAGCTTAGCCAACATACTCTTTTGAAATCAATCAATCAATCTTGTGTTCTTAGTATTAGCTCTACCACACATTCTGATCATTGCTTCTGGAAATTCATCTTGTTTGACAGGACCTGTACCATCATCGTCTTTTTTTAAAACATCTTCAATTATAGGTTTGTGAGTATCTTCATCAATCTGTAAACTCCCCCCATAATTCATTTTAAAATCAAAGTTGGTCTAATTTTTGTTAGCCAGATTTTCATTGGGTTGTTCTGTCGAACCAGGATTGTAGGTATTATCGCACATATGTCCCCCATGCAATCCACTGAATACATCAATCATGAAATCCAGATTGTACTGTTCTTGAACAAAGCCTGTCTGTTTTGTGTAGCTAGGTTGTTCAGTGAATTGTCCAAATTCCTGTTCATTAATTCCCTTGGTTTGTCTGTCATCTTCAAAGGAAAAACTTGTATTATCATACAATGAGTTTTTCAGGTTTTCATTGTTGGAGCATGTTTCCTTGTCATAATAATCATAATTTTCATACACAGGAGAACGCTACACCATATATGACTTGAAACTGTTGTTTTCCAACTTCCTTTAATGGTTTCAACACCTTCATCATCAATGGATTGAGAGGGTGTTACTTGAAACTTATTACGCTGCTCCCATTCCACCTTTTCCTATTTATCATAAATTGAGCAGTCATTAACATGGAAAAGATGGGACTTGTGACTATTCAATTCAATTTTGGAGTTCATTCTCAACACTCTGGCCAGAAATACTAGTAGTAGAATATGAGGCACCTTCTTCAAGGTTCATCAATGTTTATTCCCATATTAATTTTCATGAGCATTAGGGTTGGTTTCAGCCAAACAAGAATCTAGACTGTACTCCCGTTCTTGACCAAAGACTGTCTCTTTTGTATGGCTAGGTTGCTCAATGAATTGTCCAAATTCTTGTTCATTAATGCCCTTGGTGTTTCTGTTATTTTATCATTGCAAACACAATACCCATCGAGTTTGGTACGATGTTGTAAAAATTTTCAGTCACAAGTCCTTTTCCTTTTTGGAGACAAAGCATTCATCAGGATAGTTAACCATACAATAAATGTAAATTTTTTTATTCAACTCAAACTTGTGTTGATATGGATGTCCATCTAGTTCAGGTTGAGACCAACTCCATCTTCCTCAAAAGCTGAAACAAACTTTCGAATAAGCTTAGTCAACATAATTTTGAAATCAACCAAGCTTGTGTTCTTAGTATTAGCTCTACCATGCATTCCGATCATTGCTTCTGGAACTTCGTCTTGTTTGACAGGACCTGGACCATCATCGTCCTTTTTAAAAACATCTTCAATTACATGCTTGTAAGTATCTTCATCAATTTGTAAACTCCCCCCACAATTCTTCTTTTTAAAATCAAAGTTGGTCTAATTTTTGTTAGCCATATTTTCATTGGGCTGATCTGTTAAAACCAGGATTGTAGGTATTATCGCACATATGCCCCCCATTCTAGCCACTGAATAAGTCAGTCATGAAATCTGGACTGTACTCCTATTCTTGAGCAGAGCCTGTCTCTTTTGTATAGCTAGGTTGTTCAAGAATTGTCCAAATTCCTGTTCATTAATGCCCTTGGTTTGTTTGTCACTTTCAAAGGAAAATTTTGTATTGTCATACAATGAGATTTGCAGGGAGACTTTATTGTTGGAGCATGTTTCCTTGTCATAATGACCATGATTTTCATACACAGGAGAATCCTACACCATATATGACTTGAAGTTGTTGTTTTCCAACTTCCTTTTAATGGTTTCAACTTTCAACACCTTCATCATAAGGGAGTGAGAGTGTTAGATTTTGGTAGCATTGGACAAGTATACTAGTCTCGATTTGTGTCTAACCGACTAAGGAACACGAGATCTCCAAAATCCTGAAAATGTTTCACGAGATAAGCTTCTGAAACACATTAATTAAATTAATTGTTCAATAATTTAAAAAATGCGTAAGTCTAACTTAGGAAAATTGATTAATTAATGGGAATTAATTAAGGATGATCGAGAATGCTCGAGAGAATCACACGGATCGAGTCTAAGATGATCTTAGTCGTTGATGAGGATCTAATCATGGCCATTGAAGCTCCAACGAGAGATTATAAGAGAAAATCGACGGGATGGACATAGAGACAGTTGTGAGAGAGAGAGCTAGGTAGATCGAGCTACCCAGTGCGCATAGATTCAACAAGGGAAGAGTTTGAGCCAGAGGGGAACCATTAGAGAGAGCGAGTAGCAGAGAGAATTCCAGAGGATTTTCCCAGCAGTTTTCCAGTGTCGAAATCTTCTGCAGAGAAATCAATCCAAGCAGTGCGAGTTACCTAGTCCAATTGAGCGAGTTGCCGGGAAGGGTTTGTTTCAGTTGCCAGAGGCCGGAAAGATCATCCGGAAGGTAGAGCAAATTTTTCCAGAGGCAGGAGGAGGCTAGACAACCCATTCAGAGGTAGTTTCAGGGGATGTCCAAACTTGCACAAGTTAGTGGTGTGAGCAACCAGGAGGTAGTGGTTGCACTGGTTTTCCCTTCAGGGATTTTCAGGGGACTATTAGTCCAAAAATTATTGCGTCGATTTTTATGTGTGCATCGATTCTCAATTCATGGTTTTTATTTTACGTAGCGTTTTTATGGTGAAGATTGCAATTGTGAATTATTCGTTAATTATCGTAAACAATTAAACTGCTAACAGTTAGGAGAATAATATCTAGTAATTGCAATTATGGAGTTTTCCTATGGTACTAGAGCATTGAAGATTAGATCAGAGGCTCAAGAGTGAGAGAAGCATAATTGCACAGGTTTAGAGGGATATATGAGCACAATTTCTCCAAATTTGTGCAGGCTAGCCAGGTAGTGCGAATTGTTGGGAAAAAATCGATTTCCAGAGACAAAGTGCAAGAAAAGTTTAATTTTCCTAGAGCACAACTCCACCAGGCAGTGGATTTTCTGGATAGAGGGTTCTAGTGAGCAGATCAGTGGATTCGTTGAGCAAATCTTGTCGTAGAAGTTTTACAGCGAGAGTTTTAGCTGCAGATATGTGCAGGGATAGGAAGAGAAAAGCACACTGAAGGAGATTTATAGTTTTCTCATAGGGTTTCTAGTTTCCAGTTTTCAGGAGGAGATCTGTAATTTCCAGTTGTAATAGGTTGTAGTTGTTTTTCCAATTAGTTAATGCGAGCTTCAGGAGCAGCAGTACGTGTGCCAGTTTCCAGAGAAGGACTTTCAAAAGGTAAAGCGAGTTGCCCAGTTGAGATAGCATGCAGTGTGAATACCAGAGGACATCTGGTGGTAAGCAGTAGCAGATCTGGGCATTTCTTAAGGAAGTGCGAGTAGCAGAAGCAGGGAAGAGAGGATATTTTCATTTATTTCCCAGTTTTTGAGTTTTTGTAGAGGTGGCCACAAAAAGTCTCAAAGATTAGGATAAACTTGACGGAGCCTCAAATTTTGGTGTTTGGAAAGCCAAAATGCAGTTCCTATTAGATGAGCATGGCTTGAAGGAGTTCGTGACAAATGTCATGGTAGAACTAGTAGATCCACAACAACTGGTAGCCTTCAAGAAAGGGATGGCCAAGATGAAGATAATGGTCTTAGATGTAGTCCAAGATCACATTGTTCTGCATATTGCAGATAAGGAAACAACAAAGGACATGCAGGATGTCGTTGTGAAGCTATACCGAGATCCATCAGAAAATCGTAAAATGATTCTCAAAGAGAAGTTGAGGACCAAAAAAATGCTAAAGGATGAAGGTGTGACTCCTTATCTCACCAGAATTCAGAATGTCCATGATGAGCTTGCAATTGTAGGTGAGAAGCCCGATGACAAAGAACTTGTGCAGGTCGCTATAAATGGATTTTCCAAATAATGGAGGACCTTTGTTCGAGAGATCACTAGAGAAGATCAACTACCATATTGGGAATGTCTTTGGACTGACTTCACATAAGAGGAGCTAAGGCTATAGAGGATCGAAGGTTGAGAAAGAGGAAGAGGAGAACATAGCCCTTGCGTGTAAAGGTAAGGTGAAGAAAGTTCCCAGTCAGGGACAAAGCTAAAAGAGAGGTGAGAAGAAGAAGAAGGACTTGTTGAAGGTCAAATGCTTCAGATGTGGTGAATTTGGTCACTATGCCACCCAGTGTCCAAAAAAGAAGAAGTACAAGAAGGGGCAGCTGCCAGCAACAGACACCAACTTCGACAAAGATAGATGAGTTGACCTCTAGGTTAGAGGAGTTTGCATTGATAACATCTATACCTCCAGATGAGGGAGGAGCATGATTCTTCAGAGTTGTAGGATTGGGCAGGGTCTGAGGAGGCACAAAATTGGGCAGGTGTTTCCTTAAGGATCATTACCTTTGCTACATGGGCCCACAATATTTAGTCGTAGGAGGATTGAGATGTCAACAAGGCACAGTCAGATCTTGAGAGATAGTCCAGAGCTAGTTGCAGTCAAATACTAGAGAGGCATAAAGACAGTTGGGCGCAGTTAGATACTCAGTTGAGAGAGAGGGAGAAACAAAGAGAATTCCAGAGGAGTTTCCCAATAGTTTTCTAGTGTCAGAGGCATGAAAAGGGAGGCCAAAATCTTCTATTGAAAAATTCATCCAAGCAGTGTGAGTTGTTGGGAAGGGTTTGTTTCAGTCTATGTTGCATGGGTTCCCGAACCCAGGGGTGGGGTTCTCAAACCCGTCCCGGGTTCTCGAACCCAAGAACCGGATTTGGGTATGGGTTCTTCCGAAACGAACCCATAAGAACCGGGTTCTTCTACCAAGAACCAGGTTCTTTGTTAAAAAAAATTGGGTGCTTTTGACGTTTAGGGTACTTGGAACCCCAAAATCGGGTTCTTTGTTGAACGATTTTTGAAATAGAAATTTAAATATAAAAAAATCGTGGAAATTCAAAAGGTGAATACATAACCCACAAAACCTAAAATCGCTTCACTCTTCGATGACGACATTCCATTTGAGACAACAACCATTCAGTTTGACTATTGAGACGAAAAACATTCCCTGGTGTGTTTGGAGCATTCGCCGGTGTGTGTGCTGGTGACTAGAGGTTCCCACAAAGACGCAATTCACAGAGATGCAATCCCTTCTTGAAGATTCACATGTAGCTCTTGAAGATTCACCGTGCGGCATGAATTAATTCTAATTTTTGTGTGTTCAAACTTCACTGTTTGCATAACAAAATTAGTAAATTAAAATTAAATTCTAAATAGTAAATTGACCCATGATGTCAAAGTGTTGAGAATTTGGAGGGCTGTAGGTTAATACAAATTCTCTTCTTGATAATTACTTATGATCTTACTTGTAATACTTATGTCTTCTCTTCTTTTAGTTTAGTTAGTTTTTCATCAAGTCAATTATCAAATGGCACAAGACACAAAAGTTAGGCTCCTAGAGCCAGGGCAAAATCTCTCCCTCTTGGAGAGGAAAATCTGCAAAGAGTTCTTCTTATAGATCTTCAAATGACAGGTACCATGACCCAGACTTCAACCCTTAATCTAGATGTGCTTCCAAGACCTTGAACTTCAACTTGCATATGCTTGTAGATGAATTGCTTGAACAGTAGGAAGGTAAATCATAGATTTACCTTCATAGATTTACCTTTCTCACACTAACTGCCTCTTCTCCTCAACTTCTGCTAATTCTATATTGTTGTCATAGCCTTTAACAATATATATATCAGTTACTTGTCCTTGCAATAATTTTCTTAAGTCTGCCCTGCACTTGTTCGCAATCATATGTTGCTCTTATATAGTATCTTTCCTGCACTTGTTTGTATACATATCCACACTGATATACTTTCATTTGATTTGCAATAAAGTCTGGTATATATCCACACTGTGATCTAATATATGTCCGCAATATCTCCTGTAGTGGATACCCACAGTGTCTATTGTAGTGAGGTATATCC
Organism: Pinus albicaulis; assembly: GCA_034641835.2. NCBI lineage: Eukaryota > Viridiplantae > Streptophyta > Pinopsida > Pinales > Pinaceae > Pinus > Pinus albicaulis. The sequence goes on along the minus strand of CM076575.1, from coordinate 618,042,351 downwards.
GCACTTAGATGCTTGAGTTGATACGCATGAAACTATCTGCAATCCCTTCTGTATAGGGTTTAGTATTATCCGTAATATTTCCGCACTTCTTACTCCTGAGATTGATCCACGCTTCCAACTGTCTAATCCGCACTTCCAACTGTACTCATATATTGCCATGTGTCCGCAATGCAGCGTTACCTTCCGCAATGTAGTCTCCCTTTATACGCATTGTTATTTCAGAGATATGCAATATCTTCATTAGGCTATCCGCAGTCATCCTTAGGTCATCCACAATCTGCCTTAGGTTCTCTGCTATCCCTATTCCAAATTCGCTCCTTAAACTCTGTAACAACCTCAGAGAAATCCACAAAAATATGTCTCAAATGAACCGCAGGTTAGGGTATATATAGTGGTATGTCCTTCTGTTTTAGGCCGACCATTCACCATAATGTAGGCTGACTTTAAATTCTGTTCATAGACCGACATTGAGGACTTTTATTCCAGCGTTGAGAGTGTAGCTTTGATCCTCATGTAGGAGTCATTTCTTCATGCTACCATGACAAGGTCTTGGAGCATAAATACATGACACTTAATTATACTTCTATATTTAGAAGACTCAAGCCTAGTAGACATCAAGAAGAAGTCTGTCTACATAATAATAAAATCTTGCTCATGAAACCCATGAAGCAAGTACACCAAGAATACATTTCATTTATCTTTGACATCTTCTTTACATATATACATAATTACATAATCAACATGAAGACCGACCTAGTTACACTTTTCAACACAAAGATGGGAAAGCTTCCTTATGATGAGTATTAGAATCTTGAAGCAACCACAATATACAATATACTTCCCCCGGATGCGGGTGATCAGACGGAATGAAATGTGGCAGAGGATTTGGGCTTGCGCGTGGGATTCTACTACCGCCACCCTTCCTCTTGTCCTCGTCCTCATTAACTGCATTAACGACGAGCCACCCACTGCATTTATGCAGCACAGTTGCCCATGCTTGCGTCTGCTCTTCAGCAATATGGCTTCTTCCGGAAGCTTCACGCCTGCTTTGTTGCCTCTGCGCTCTTGTTGCTCCTTGGCTGTCTCAGAGCACAGCTCCAAAACCAACACTGGGCGCAGATGTTCAATTTTCTGTTGCATAGACCTCATTCCGGGCTTACATGTTTCGCAGAGCTCCCATTGCTCTCAGGGATTCTGGTTTCACTCTGACTCTTTCCCTGATCCGTTCGCCATTTCTCTGCCTTCTGAGCTCAACACTGGTCTGCCTGTTCATTCCCCGCCCTCTGCTTCTTGCTTTGTCTCGCTCAGTCATTCTCAATTGTATCCAATGCCTCGTCTACACCAGAGGATGCGGTGTCGTTGCGGCTCGAGCCGTGGCTGTCCTCCCCGCCACCCTCCCTCCACCTCTCCGAGCTCCTCGGACTCCTCGTTGGGTCGTTACCCTGAGACAAGAAGTGGTCGTGGCTTCCAAGCTGGTCGCGGGATTTCTCAGCCTGCAAGAAGCATCTCCAGTCTCATCCCCGGTCAGCAGCATACTGCCCAGTTCCGTTTCCCCTGTTTGCTCAACATGCCAACTATAATAGCCACCATTACCATTGATTTTAAAGAGGAGCCCCCTGAATTGAGTTTAGAGCTTCCGAGAACTAATCTGGCGCAAATGGCGGCTGAAAGGCCTAGCTCTCCCTCCAGAGGTGGTCAGAAAAGGAAAGCGGTCAAGTGCAGCACCTCGCAGGATCTCAGAGTTGAAGCCGGTTTGGGTGACACCAAGCAAAGTTGTTATAGTGCTAAAGATGATAAGCATGACGAGGACGACACCAAGCGAGGCTGTTCCAGTGCTAAAGTTGATATGCAGGACGAGGACGACCCTTACGCCTATGCATGTCGCGTGGTCGAATCTCCCCCCTCCTCTCAAGGTACTTAAATGGCTAATCTCCATTTTTGCTTGTTTTTGGATGGACGACAGTCCAGGTAAGGCACTGGTTTTTGCTCGCTACCACAGCTTGGTTATCTTCAGATTTACAACTTGTCTAGTCGCGGGTTTCCCCTTTGCGGGCGGCTGTGTTTTTTGTCTGGGAACGATTTTGTATTCATCACCTATCTTAGTTACTGTGGGTTGATAAACTGTTGGAGCTTCATGGCCGGTTTCCCCTATGAGGGCGGCACTCTCTTGTTGAATTGCCTGATAGAGCTTCATGGTTGTTACTGTGGGTTGATAAACTGTTAGAGCTTCATGGCTGTTTTAGAATGCCCATACCACGGGCCAGAACTTCTGAGGCCCAGGCCTCCATGTAATCTTTTTTGTATACTAATAGATTAAACTTATTCAGAGAAAAAAAAATATACAATATACTTCCATATACTACGATTCCAAACTCTTTTTTTTCTACTATAATCTCCACATTCTCTCATGGCTAACCGAAATCACTTGCTTTTCTAATCACTCTTTTAACTGCTTTTTTTTTTACATTTTTTGCCAAGAATGTAACTTTTGGCCTTCTCTTTCCCTACCAGAGTTTTGGCATGAATTGGCTTGGGGCCAGATTTACAAGTATGTGTGTGTAAACTCCAATTTTTACTTGATATCAAACTAGAAATTTTGAAATTTCAATGTAAATGTTGAATGTTCGATGATGTGCATGTTAAATTTTTAAAGTTTAAATCATAAATATTTTAGTTATACAAATTCACACACAGATATATATACCCCCGACAAACCAACGCACCCTGTTTCAAAAAATGACGCACCTGTCCCCGTCCCCACGTTTCTTGGCAACATAGGTTTCAGAAGGTCAGAAAGATCAATTGGAAGCCAAAGAGAAATTTTCCAGAGGCAGGAGGAGGCTAGACGACCCAGTTGGAGGCAGTTTCAGGGGCCATCCAGACTTGTGCAGGCTAGTAGTGCAAGCATCAAAGAGGTAGTGCGAGCAAGCTTGAGGGAGGTCGAGTTATTATGTAGAGGGAGAATTTTTCTCCTAATTATTTTTGCCAGGTACGAAGGATTACCAGTTGGGCATCCATATATTGTATTCTCCATTTTTGTTGCATAATAAAATAAACCCTCATTTGCTGCACCGGTTTTCTCTTCAGGATTTTTATGGGGACTATTAGTCCAAAATTTACTGTGTTGATTTTTATGTGTGTGCATCTATTTCTCAGTTCCTGGTTTTATTTTCCGCATCTTTTTTATGATGAAGATTGCAATTGTGAATTATTCGTTAATTGTTTAAACAATTAAACAATCAAGGAATTTTCACAAAGAGAGTGTTACTTGAAACTTATTATGCTGCCCCCATTCCACATTTTCCTATTTATCATAAATTGAGCAGTCATTAACATGGAAAAGATGGGACTTGTGACTATTCAATTCAATTTTGGAGTTCATTTTCTCAACACTCTGGCCTGAAATTCTAGTAGTAGAATATGAGGTTCCTTCTTCAAGGTTCATCAATGTTTATTCCCATATTCATTTTCAAGAGCATTAGGGTTGTTTTCAGTCAAACGAGAATCTGGATTGTACTCCTATTCTTGACCAGAGACCATCTCTTTTGTATAGCTAGGTTACTCAATGAATTGTCCAAATTCCTGTTCATTAATGCCCTTGGTGTTTCTGTTATTTTCAAAGGCGAAAATTGTATTGTCATACAATGAGTTTTGCAGGGAATCTTCATTGTTTGAGCACATTTCCTTGCCATAATGATCATAACTGTCATATACAGGAGAACCCTCAAAATAAACCATATATGACTTGAAATTGTTGTTTTCCAACTTCCATTTAATGGTTTCAACACCTTCATCATATAGGGAGTGAGAGAGTGTTACTTGAAACTTATTACTCTGCTCCCTTCCACATTTTTCTATTTTTCATAAATTCAGTGGTCATCAACATTAAAAAAATGGGACTTGTGACTGTTCAATTCAATTTCGGAGTTCATTCTCTCAACACTCTGGCCAGAAATACTATTTATAATACATATTAGAATCCGAGGCATCTTCTTCAAGGTTTATAAATGTTTATTGCCTTCCCATATTCATCAGCATTAGGGTTGTTTGCAGTCAAACAAGAATAGCCAGAAAGGGTCTCTTTGATTTCAGAAAGTGGATCAGCATCAACTTCATAAATCCCCTGGAATGATCATCAGCAGCAAGAAGAAAGGAGGACTCTAATTTTATTTCATCACATGTATCCATCATATGCACCGATTTGTCTTCATTTCTGTCAGTCATTTTCAATGTTAAATACAAGAGGCTAATCAAAACATCGCTGTTCGACATCAGGATTATTCTCAGGATTCAAATTGGTATTACAGTCCTGCTTTTTCTCAATATAATTCTGCTTGTAATCCTTACTGAAAATCTACAACCAACTCTCATCAGTTTTTCCTTGATCAGATTTATTATCAGAATTTGTCACAACAGCATCCCTGAGCCCTTTCTTGCTACATCTGACTTCTTCATTTTCAGAAATCTGTCCTTTATTACCTTTTCCCAGGAATAGAAGGATAGTAACATACTGCTGATTGACATAAGCTATCAATAAAACTCCACTCATTCTTTGCCACAGAATTGTCACCTGTATTCATAATTTCATAGTCTGTAGGGCTTCCTAAGCAGTAAGATTTTCAACATCAAATAGAGCTAAACCTGCAGAAATTTGTTATGGAGTCAAGCTTTTCACCAAATAATTCATCAAAGGTCTGATCCAGTATGCCTCCTTGACCAGCTTCAACACATCCATCTTCAGATATTTGTTCATAGTTTGGGAGAACCTCGAGGTTCTCTTTCAAATCTGGCATACCATTATCTTCAAGAGGGGGCCAAAACACCCTGTTCTGAAAATGCACCATCTGCTTCAGTGGTAGCTTCATCATCTTCTGAAAGGCATTGGAGACCTTCTTCTTGCAGGGCTGTTAAGTGTCTTTGAAACTCTGAAATTTTGGACTCCAACGCTTGAGAAATTCTGCAATGAAAACTTTGAGAGATGATATGCATCTTGGACTGCAGGAGTACTTGACTCAATCCATTTTCTTTTTCCTCAAAGATCCTCATATATTTCACTGAAGGTGGTAAAATCTGAAGGTAATTGTGAGGTATTTAGCTAAGCAATCACTGTTTATGCTCCATACAGCAAGCACAGTATTGGCTACTGTTACGACCTCACCGGTCATTTCATTTGCACTTACAGCGAAAGCTGGCACTGGGAATTTTGACAGTTGCCTCACAAATTCAAGGCCGCTGAGGTCTCAGTAGATAACTTCATAGTCTTTGGATACACTAACAATCAAACTGTAAGGTTGGCAATAGTTATGCATGTTACTTTCCCAGTGTGTGCACATAAAAACTTTGCATATGTAAGCAGCACTGGCCATGAACACCATCCTTCATAAAATCCTTACCTTGAGCCACAACTCTTGTGTTCAATTTACTAATGTGTTCATAATCTACATAATGGCAATGTCGCTGATGTTGGGAATCACGATTGTTGTTAGACCAAAACCTGCAGGTGTTAGTCAACGATCACATCGCTAGAGATAAGGATCCATGAGAGGCGGGTAGTCCATGTCGCGAAACACAAGGGGAGCGTTGGTTTATCGAATGTCCAACAATCTCCCCCCCCAACGCGAGCCGAGTGTGTATCAAACTCGTGACCTACGCTCTGATATCACTTGTTGGGAATCGCGATTGCCGTTAGACCAAAACTTGCTGGTGTTAGACAATGATCACATTGCCAAAGATAAGGATTCACAAAAGGCGGTTAGTCCATGTCGCGAAACACATGGGGAGCGTTGGTTTATCCAATGTCCCACAGCTGACCATTGCTTTAATAATTTTCTGAAGGAAGCAATCACCTTTTCTTTAACATTCCCATCAAAAGAGTGCATTGGAAAAATGCCCTCTCCAGAACAATGTACATGGCTTTATCTTCTAGAAATGTAGATGTGAACTAAGGTCAATCAGGACCAACTATTTGGAGTCCCGATGAATTGTCACATTTGATGTTGTCAGATCATCAAACCTCCCTCATGAAAATTCGACAGATCTGTTTATCCTCCATATATTCAAATGTAAGGGTGCGCAGTTCAATGTCATATGAGGGAGTTGCATCTCCAAGGCTTCTAGCCTTAGTCATTCAACGTGGTTCCCCATAAAGGCACTTTGAGATCAACTTTGAATCCAATATAGGATGCCTGTACTTCTTGGAGAAATGCTCCTTAGTAATGGCCTTTCTTCTCAAAAGTCGCATTGAAATAAAAACTATCTTTCCTCACATCCTGTGTTCCCTGTCTTTCCACAATTGTTCAGTCAGGTTCAAATCCCCTAGGGAAAGCACATACAAAAATAAAATGTAGGGGAACCACAGCAGCCATTAAAGCCAATAATTGATTCATATACTATTGAATCGTATGATCTAAACTGCATGTATAGATTTAAGTGGTAATATTCTTAAACCAGGGGCTCAGAAATCATTTGTTTAAGAACAATATGCACATATGTTGGCTGGAGCAGAGCTGTAGGAACATAAGTTGATATCTCTTATTTTTGCAAATGATTTTTTGGTTGATTTGCTGTAGGAGTTGATGTCCCCTTTGCCGGGAGATCTGATATTTGGAGACCTATTTTCAAGGGGAAATACCTTTTTATTTTGCCATCATTTCAATCCCAAAATTTTATTTTACTGTCAACATTTCACTATTGCTAGGAAATGTGCTTCGAACTGATCCATTGGTGTCTTTGTTGTGCTGCTCGTGTTGCTAGGTATTGCTTAGAATGGATCTCTGGGATAGATATTTGTGCTGGGTGCTATTAATTTGATATCCTACCTTAAAACTTTTTCCTAAAAGCTTCCATTCAATGCTGGTACCACTGGATTTGTTTTGTCCACCTGCCAAAAATAGCTACACCCTTCCGCAATCATTAAGACCAAGTCAGATCTCTGTCTCTTTAGTATTCCATCTGCAATCTGCAAACAGCCTTCATGTAGAAGAGTATTTGTTTAAACTGCATACTTTGATTCTTGTGAGATATTGTGTCCTGTACAATGAGCACAATGATTAATACTCTGTCTGCTGGCTGGATCTTTGTTTTTCTGTCATAAAAGGAGGGTAACAAACTGATTGATGAACGTGCCATTTATTTTCTGTCTTTTCAATTGTACGCATCAACATGTTTATTCTACCTCAGCTCTGTTTTGTGTTTGGTCTGGAGTGACTTCAAAAACTTTCCCACGTACCCAGAAGATTACATCAGCCCCCTTTTGACACCCAAATATCAAAGTTAGATGAGTTCGTATGTTTCATGAATGAGATGGATCTTTTTTGTACTAGTATATTTTATTTATGCAAGATCCATTCAAGGCTGACCTTTTAAGGTAAAAACACACAATCTAGTTCAGGGCCAGCTTGAAGAGATATCATGAATGATGAAACTATAGAGGGCCGACCTTAATTTTTCTCAATAATGCTGTTTAGAGGTGAAATCAAGCCTATAATGCCTTCCTTTCTAATCTACTACCATCAAAACTTTTAGACACTACTATACATAAGTTTCCATGTGTAAAAATTCCTCTAGCCCGACTGGCCCATATGATCCACAAAACACTGATCTGATGCTTATAAACTTCTGAGTGGTACCATTAATGTGATTGAGATTTGTTGCCAGAACATGAAGAAAAGGCACTTCAAATTTGATCTCTAAACTGTCTATATATTGCTGTCATGTACAGCCAGAATTAGACTGTTTTCAAGCTGCACAAGAACAAATTAATCTCTGGATAAAGCGTAGCCCAAAAGCACGTAGGATAAAATTGTATATGCATCCTCCTTGTGTCAAGAAATTCTTGGAAAAGTATGCTTTTCCGCTGGATAGATGGGCCGAAGTTGCTGCAAATATCCTTTTCTTTTCTGTACTGAGTGTTCATACATTACCACTCTCGTCATCCTTCATCTCATAATCATCTTACCCACAGGAATCATGCATTCCATCATGAACAAGGTTTACAAATATGTCTAAATCGGGGAGACAATTATAAATCATCTCATTAATCACTGTTTTAAAAGCATGTAAAGGAATCCATTATGGCACATCACAGAAATTCTAGTGATTACCTACAGTAAACAACCCATAAGATGTCACTATAATAATAGACAACAAAACCTGACTGCATACAAGGTTTTGAGCCATTTTATCTGCTTTTGACCCCTTTTTCTAACAAGTCTCATGAGGGCTATTGTAATGGTGCTTCCCCATAATCAAATGTATCCATCTGCAATAGACAAAACCATGAAGGAACACATATCATCACCAAGCACTGCTCACATCCATGAAGAAATATAATGTTGTGAGTACAATTATAGCACATTTTTGTCATATCACTATCATCCATCTAGCAGTCAAAAACAGAGGGAAGTATGCGCCATTACCTAAGTAATAAGCAGAATTTCATTTTAAGCAGAATAAAAGTTTCACCCAAGAATCAATGAAAAAGCAAGTGATCATCAAGAAAACAACCAACAAAAGTACAACATGATCCTTCAAATAGGACCATGCTTAACTCTCAAGCCAAGAAAATTCATCACCAAGCACCCTTGACATTACAAGTGTCACTCATGTGCACATGAGGAGCAACAGTGTAAGATTCCATACACAGCAATTTCATTTGAGGAATGTTAATCTAAGCATATATTTCAGCAGTAATGCATTTTATTGAAAATCAGCAGTAAAATTTAATTAAGAAACTATTCTATACATAAAAGAAATACCTGGAACGCAGCTGATGGTTTTAATGGTGGTTCTCCTCTTGTGATGCTCTGGACAGTTGAACAGTTCACCGAAACAATATAATCCTCCCAGCCGATCTAGGAACAATCCTAGACCCAGAAGATCACTCTTCTGCCCCCGTGCCCAGAATCCTAAGAACGGTGAGACTCCCTTCCAAAACTCTTCATATCCTTCAATCCTTTCGTTGGACAAAATGCAGAATTTTCCTCCCCAAAACCCCCCCTTCCCACTTCACATCCTCTCCCTTATATCATTTTTCTCCACCGCCCTCAACTCCCGTAGATATTATGGCATTTATGAGGGTTTGCATGCATTTAAGGAGATATTAATTTAGAGATAAGGTTTTGGTGTTAAGTGCATGAAATATCCATATTGAGTCCTTCTCTAGTTACGTAGACGTGATGGCTTTATGTAGAGCTTAACTTGGATTTACTTTGTATTATGTTTGTTTTGAACTTAATTAATTTTCCTTAATTAAATTATTTTATTACTTTATTGGTTCACCCACATATAATTTTTACTGAATTATAATATGATTTTCTTAAATAACGCTCTCCCATGCATATGTAGATAGAGCGGTATATGTGTTAGGTATCCTGTTGATATTTCGTTATATCATGGCGAGATAAAATATATAGTAATATTCAATTCGTTATTCTTACTTAGGTAGCCGTAATACTAGTGTGAGGTATGCGATATAGGCATGTGTAGCTATCATATGCGTATGTCGTATACTCGCTAAGGTTATTTTACTTATAAATTAGGAATGGGTCGTTACAAATAGCCTACACTTCCATTGTATTTCTAAACTCACCCAATTGCCCTCCTCCACTGACACTTCGACCTAGTGGGAAACTACTCTATTGATGTCGTGAATGACCATGGAATTATGTTGTTGAATCTATATAAAAGTGCGGCAAATATTAACTAGGCCTTTTAGATTCGTCTCAGTTCAAACTTCAAGCTTCAAATGCAGTGAATACTTTATCTTTGATTGCTCCTCCTTCCATAACTAGTTTAAACAACAACCACAAACCATTCAATTTTGTTTTTTTGCTTCTACCTTGACCTCATCTTGCCTTTCTGCTAGTAATAACATGTTGTTTGGATCACACATCTTAGGCGAGCTTTGGCATACTCATCAAAGTAACCCCCAGCTTTGATAAAATCTATTTCTGGATTCTTTATTACTCTAGACTTTCTAGAAGTGATGGGCTTCTTTATTTTTCCATAAGCATACCTAATCTGATGACTAAATTGAATTGGCAAAATTTCCTTTCCCTAAAATGTCATTCCATTCCTTGCTAGCCATGGACCCTAGGTTATGGTACAAGGTAAAACCTTGTGCTCTAACACTGATATATCATTGTGTTGAGAAATCTAGGGCATAGAACTTAGGCAATTTCTCTTGAAATGATAACTGTTTGTGAATAATTTTTACTTCTTAGATTAGGATCTTCTTTTACTTATATTATTATAGTGTTCTTCATCAAACAACTACCAATGAAAAAACCATAAAGAGACAAGAGACGCAGAATGTAGGCGATCAACCAGGGCCAAAACCTCTCCTATTTAAGAGGAAAACCCAAACAAATTCTTCTTCTTATAGAGACTTCAATTGATGAATACCAAGACCAAGACCCTTGAGTTATTCTCCACTCCAAGACCAAGACACAAAACTTCCTCTTCTTACTTGAGTCAACGATTGTCAAACTATTTGCTTCTTCCTCTTTATCGGCTTCCCTTCAGTTCTCAGATTCCTTTCTTGGCTTCTTGAATCAGGCTTGTAATATTTCAGAGCTAGCTTCAGTTGTTAACTCAGTTTGATGTTTTGAATTCCTTCACTCTAGATGGAGGCTTCTATTATGGTAATACAACTTGAGTATCACCCTAACTTTCTTTGTGGCTGACTTGTAATTAATTGTCTTCTTCTGCAGTCCCTATACCTTGCATGTGTGAAAAGTATCCACCAAAAATAGATCAAAAATAATCTCGGACTATACTCTTCCTCCTATTGAGAATTTAAGAGGGCAATGATTAATTCAATTCTCTTACTTGATAACTGCTTGTGTTATTCTTTAGCTTCTTTATCTTTGTTTCTTATTATTATGATGAGAAATACATCAAACAATTACCAAAACAATAAGAACATTGACACAATATGTAGGCTACAAGTTAGGGCCAAAACCCCTCCTCTTGAGGGGAAAACCCGCAAATCTCTTCTTATAGATGCTTCAATTGACGAATATCAAGACCCTTGACAAAGACACTAGACACAAGTATTCCTCCAAGACACTTGTCACTATCTCTTGTTCTTCTCGGCTTTCTTAATCTGTCCTCCTTTCTTGCACTGTTCTGCATTGCCACCTAGAGAAGCTCGGTCTCTACTTCGTTGCCCTTGACAAAGTGCCTCTTTCCTTCGGCCCCCTATAGTCCTCTTCTTCGACCTTCTTTCAGCACCCTTCTACCCTTTCGATAGCCCAAGATTGATCTGCATATGTATGGAAGTAGTCCTTGGTCTTCTCTGAGATGACAGAGGTATAGGTGCAGTCCTATCACCGAAATAGAGAGGGAGACCCTTATGCAGACCTGTCCTCACCCTCTCACACCTTGTAGCCTTCCTTCTACGTTGTATTACCCTTACTCTTCATGCATTGCAATTCGATCTTCCTATTGCAGACATATTCGAAGTTGATGATGTTACAATGAGTTCGAGTCACGCTTATATGGTGATTGTTCCTCTCCATTTGGGCTGACATGATCTATAGGAGTGAGGCCGACTTCTTCCAAGGAGTAATCCATCAATATTTAAGCCAATGTGGAGAGCCATAGTGACAATATCTTGGAGTGCAACTTTTACATAGATGATGTGTCTTTTACACGTGTAACATGACTCTAATTATATTTATGACAAGATGACAAATTACTAAAGACATCAAGAAGAAGTCTTTGACCTATAATAAAAACTTCTTGCTCATGAAACCCATGAAGCAAGCAACATAATAAAATCATAATTACAAGTCATTATGAAGACCGAACCTAGTTACACTTTCCACCACCTCCTTGCTTGATAATAAACTTCCTTGCTACACTTCGCACCTATTACTTCAGACTTATGATAACTGAATTTATCTTTGAAATTTTGTCTCTAAAATAGGGTCAAGCTGCCCTATTTATAGTTGTTTCCCATTCTAATTAGCTAACATGACATGTGGTGAACCAACATGTCCTTTTATGAAGATATTATTATCCTTTGAAGTCGACTTGTAGGAGGAGACTTTTCTTGGTCTTGGAGGACTATTTATACTTATCTAATGATTCATACAAAATGTAACATGCCCAAGAAGGGTCCTTCATACGTGACATTGACTCTCTTTGACTTTATGACGAATCCTAAAGGCTCACAATGGGAGCCATTACTAAAAATAAAATTCCTTGCTCATGAAAGCCATGAGACAAGCATTACAAAAATAATTTTATTTTTCTTTACATCAATTACATAAAATCAAATTTACATATGTCATTATGAAGACCAAACCTAGTTACACTTTTCAACACTCCCTCTTCACTAGGGAGGTATTCATAATGGTACTTGGTCATTCTCAATCTAAATAATTTCTCATAAGAAGAGTCGGATTGGTAACCCATCTATATAGCATCATATCAACCAGCATTGTCAGATAGCAAGGCCTTGACTAATAGCTCTATCTCTCCACGAGATCAGAGCACAATCTTGGCGAGACCAATGATGTATAGACACCCTCGTCATTGTCTCTCTCGAAACATACCCCACCTGGGTTCTAAGGGTGTGTTCCACCAGGACTATTCTTATCTTGGATTTCCAGTCCTCAAAGAATATTGTTCCTCAACGACTACTCTTATCTTGGATGCCCTAATAGATCCTCAAATAGCATCGGATGCCATATGTTTACCCAATGCTCCATTCTATCTTCCCAAGGGAAGACAAGATGATGTGTCTATCTCTCCCTCTTAATTAGGGAGGACATATCTATTCCTACGAAAGGAATGTACCTAAGCTCCCTCTTGGCTTAGGAATTTTTCTTCCAAGTTTCTACCAAGTAAGAAACTTGTTTCTAGGCTCCCTTTTAATTAGGGACCTACAACACCTCCTCAGGTGGAGATGATGGGATAACCAGTTGTTTGAAGAACTCCTCCTCACGATGTCATGAACTTATTTTTCGTTTTCTAGGAGTCTTCATGTTTGGGACTTCTACATAGGAGTCTTCATCTTTGAGCCATGTCATCATTCCTTTCATTGGAAAGTGATCTATTAGTCCATATCTAGCCTTACTTCATGCCATGTTGCCTTCTTCATGCCATGTCTCCTTAAGGATCTTCCATCCTACTACATGGTTATCATTGCTAGAAGACATTCATAGCTCTTTCCTTGGCAACCCTGCATAAGCCCATTCAGATATCATTCAAAAATAGGAAATTAAATCAAAACTACTTTTGTGATAGTATTTCATCATGACATCTTCCAGTTTACATCAACATCCTGCATACATATTGACACATCTCCTAAAGATATCCATTTTCAAGGGTCTCCATCTTTTTCAGACTTCCATCAGAGTCTTCATATCTTTCCAGGAGATATCATAGTCAAATATTTCAGTTCTTGGATGTTGATTGCCTTCATAGTTTCACATTGCATGATATCTTCCTTTCTTTCTTCACACATTTTCTTCCAGGAACTTTTGCTCATAGTTCCTCCAATTTTGTCAACCACCTCATTTTTCAGATGAGAACATATTATGTTGATTTATTCTAGACAATGTGTAACCCATGCCTTGTTGCATTCTTTCAGAGGAGGAGATCCTCTTTCTTTTGATCATGCTCTCAAGATAGAGCATTGATCCATATTACCTGCAACCATGTGACATAACTCAAAATTTTATCAAATGAAACATACATACCTCATTTTTCTTTGGTTCATCCAGAGTTCCTGCAACAGCTTCCTTAATTGAAAGAGCTTCAATCCCTTGACCTGCTTTACCTTTTATATCATCATACCATCATCCCATGAATTCAACAACTTTGGAATTCTTGATGAAACACTTGCTTCCCCTCATGATCGGTGAATCTTTCAATGAAGATTCCATCAGAGAATCTTGAGGATCTAAAGTATCCCCATCAACAGATGTTTCCTTTTGACAGATGTATGATAAACCTTGTACTAGATGACCTTGCCACTTTTGTTTTTGATGAGATTCCCAAGAGCTATATCCTCCATAGATTCTAACAATCTTTCATGCATCTCTATGATGATGTCCCGAGCTCTTGTTTTCAATGCTTCTATGATGCCTTGATGCATATAATTATTTTACTTAGTAACTCATGATGGCCATATCTTACAACAGAAGACTTAGGAACTTGAAAAGAACTTATGTGAGGAAGACTATCTCAATAGTGGAGATCTATTACTTTCCTCCTTCTTTCACTTCTTCTTTTCAGCTTCCTCCACTTGCTCGGTGATATGGGCTTCTTCTCTTCCTCTTTTGTTTTCAATGAGATTCCCAAGAGCTAAATCCTTGACTTCCATAGATTCTAACCAAATTTCATGCATCTCTATGATGATGTCTTGAGCTGTTGTTTTCAATGCTTCTATGATGCCTTGATGCATATCATTATTTTACTTAGTAACTCATGATAGCCATATCTTACAACAGAAGACTTAGGAACTTGAAAAGAACTTATGTGAGGAAGACTATCTCAGTAGTGGAGATCTGTTACTTTCCTCCTTCTTGGACTTCTTCTTTTCAACTTCCTTGTAAATTTATGTAGATGTTCTATGCTTGATGCAAATTTACTTATCACTACAGTAATCACATAAACAATCAAGTAAAATGCTAATAGAACATACTAGTGGATCTACAGAAGACAAACCAGAAACAGAAAAATGTCGTGGTGCATTACGGCGGTCAACAGGATGCTTCAACCAGCAAAGTCTCCTTGGTCAGCCAATCCAGCATGTTGTTTTCAATGCTTCTATGATGCCTTGATGCATATCATTATTTTACTTAGTAACTCATGATAGCCATATCTTACAACATAAGACTTAGGAACTTGAAAAGAACTTATGTGAGGAAGACTATCTCAGTAGTGGAGATCTATTACTTTCCTCCTTCTTGGACTTCTTCTTTTCAACTTCCTTGTAAATTTATGTAGATGTTCTATGCTTGATGCAAATTTACTTATCACTACAGTAATCACATAAACAATCAAGTAAAATGCTAATAGAACATACTAGTGGATCTACAGAAGACAAACCAAAAACAGAAAAATGTGGTGGTGCATTACGGCGGTCAACAGGATGCTTCAACCGGCAAAGTCTCCTTGGTCAGCCAACCCAGTATGTGTCACAACAACCCTCAAAACAACCACACGGTCAACTCAAATGTAATATTCCCATTTTTGGCGACACCTACAACAGGGCCAGGTTGGTCTTCCAGAGTTAGGAGCAGACAGGTCACAGGTACAGATTGGTGTTATCAGCGGGCTCAGGGGCTTTTCGGAGGAGTTTTGAGGAGTTTTCATGGTGTTCGGAGGCATTCGCTTGATATACTCCATCATCCGAGCAGTTTGGCTTTCGTTTCGATGCATTCCGATAACTTTCGGAAATTTGAGTTATTTATGGGCTTAACTCAGCTGATTATTCTCAAGGTGGTATTCCGGGAGGAATACATGATGGAACACCTTAGTGTAATAGCTCATTGGAACCGGGACGAGAATACCTACAGGGTGGGACATTTAGACGCAGATTTCAGTGACCGGAGGAGGCGTGGTAGCCGATTTACCCTTTTCTGCATTAAAAAGGAATATTTTATAATATTTTAATAAAAGGGAAAAGTGCTCCATGAATAAAATAATAATAAAATAATGCTCTAGAAGGCTCCAAGGGATCTATAAAAGAAAGGGAGGAGGCCATTGGGAGATATCTTTGGAGGAGATCATTTGTTTGTGTATGAGAGGTTTGAGGACGTGGTTCTCTACTTCAGCCGTAGCCCCAGGACGGAAACCCTCGGGTAATTTGTGAGTGTTGGACGGAAACCCAATACTCTTGAGGAGACTTCACTTAGAAGTTTCACAGAGCTTCAGAGATTGGTGTGAGGATCATTCAGATCTTCAACTTGGGCTTCATCATCTTCAGTGGATTCAGTGGGAGCTGTTGCCGGAGGGAGAGTGCAGCAGTTCAGTTTTGGGAGGCCAGCACCATATAGCAGTGCAACAGATTGTATTGTTGGCCAGTTTTCTATCTCAGCACTTTCTGGGTCAGATCTATATGTAAACCCCTCTTATTATCTATAATAAAAGCTGAGATTCTTCTGTTCTATATGGTATTTGATTGCAGTAGTTATGTGTTTAATTTTACATGGCAATCTTTTGTTGAATAAATCTTGATTTTGCGGCATTTTGTGGAGTTTATTTATTTATCTGCATTTTTAGTAAAAATATCCCATCTGGGATATTACATCAAAGTCAACCCCAGAAAAGTCAACACTGCCCCAATGCCAGCAACGGCAACAACACCAGCAGCAATGGTAGCAGCACCAGCAGCAACGTTAACAACGACAGCAACAGCAGCAGCAACAAGTAAAAGTCAACGCAACACGGTCTACGGTCAACCTTTGACCTCAGTTCTTGTGCCAAAATGTACGGCCTTCCAAAATCGAAGTCTCCACCAAAAATCAGTTCCTTTGAACCATGCATTGACCAAAGTCAACGCTGGTCAAACTTGCATGGAAACCCTAGCTGCAGCAGCTTTCTCTTCGTCCTTCTTTCCCACGTGTGAACCAAAACTGCCTCCAAGGAGCTCGAACCAATCAGAAGAGGAGAGATGATGTGTGAGGATGAGATGAGTGAAATGTCCTCCAACATTGACTCTATTTATATCAATCACTGAGGTGTGTGACACATTTGCTGGGGGTGTAAAACCTTAAGGCTGACCTGCACATATTCTGAAAGTATTAAAAATAAATTCAAAATAAATGTTCTGCTCATCGGACCAAGATGATCTTTAGATCGATTTTTCACCTCTTCGAAAGAGGAACCCAATAAAAATATTGGTGTCTTCATTTGAGCATCAAAACATGGAGTTTGGACCTAGTTGTCCAATTTTAACACCCCCTCTCAACTAGGGAGAACTCCATCCACTTGTGCAATCAAACATCGTGCGTCATCCCGCTGTAACTTGCTTTGTTGGCCTCTTTATTTCAGAACATAAGTGGGTCAGTCACAAAGACATCATTCCCAGCTGACAGATTCAGCCCAGAGGTCCGAAACCTCTATAGGACTCACAAAGAGTCTCATACCAACCCGAAGTTGGTTTATCTGACCCGCAGTCAGTAGGAGATCCGAAACCTCACTAGGACTCAAGAGAGTCATATACTAACCCGAAGTTAGTTTTACTGACCCGAAGTCAGTTAGAGGTCTGAAACCTCTCTAGACTTGATCCCAGATCAAGTGGTTGGACCGTGCCATCCTAGATATAGAGTACGACAATCTCTGATGCGTCCATCAGTCTTTGCTACTAGTCTCTAGCTTTTCCCACCTCATTAGCCAAATGAGAGGTACTTCCCATGAGTTCAGAACTCAAATGGGTCGGATGCATATGGGGCACAGATAATGAGAGGTGAACCAACTCAATCATCACAACGGTGGGGTAGGAGCACACCAACAAGGTTCGACAAGCCTAGCCCTATGGTTGCTTATAGCTCCGAGAAGATATCCCCAAAGCCCCCCAGAGCTCCTAGAGCTCATCGTCCAACAGGACCCTCAGAATAGGGTCATTTCACGATTCCAAGATTCTCATGGAAGGTTAGGAACATGACCTTCCCCAGGGGCATTGTGAGAATATCCGCGACCTGCTCATTAGTTCCTATATGATTGAGCCTTACGGCGCCTCGCTGTACCATATCCCGGATAAAGTGGTACCAGCCATCAACATGCTTGGATCGATCGTGGAACCCGGGATTCTATGACAAACAAATCCCCCTCTAGTTATCACAAAGGATAACGATGGCATCTAGCACATGCTCGAACAGCTCACTGAAGAGCTTTCGAAACCAAGTGACTTCACAACAGGCCATACATGCTGCAATGTATTCGGCCTCAATGGTGCTCAAGGCTACCGATTTTCGTTTCCTGCCCGAAGCAGATCTACATGCGAGGCAGCATCCAAATGTGCTCTTGCGATCCACCACACTGCTAGCCGAATCGGCATCAGTATATCCAAGGAGTGTCATGCTCCCGGCAGTGTATCTTAGCCCATGGTCTATCATGCCCCAGAGATATCACAAGAGTTTCTTGGCACCAACCCAGTGAATGAACCCAGTGAATGTTATGATCAACCATGTGTTGACTCAAAGTGTTCACTACACAACATACATCCGGACGGGTGTTCACTAAGAACATCAGGGCCCCTACGAGTTGACGATACTCAGTAGGATTTGCTAACACGGGCCTAGCATCGCTGCCACTCAACTTCTTAAAGTTGAGCTCCATTGGTGTCGACATGGACTTACAGCCCATCATACTAAATCTTTCCAGAAGCTTCACAATGTATTTTCCTTGAGAAAGGAGAATCTCGCCAAGTCTCTGCCAAACCTCCAGACCTAGGAAGTAGTGCATCGGTCCTAGGTCCTTCATCTCGAACTCAGCAGCAAGATCCCTCTTGCACTGATGAATGAGAGGGTCAACACCTCTCAGGAAGAGGTCGTCCACATACAGCACCAGAATGAGAGGCTTCCCTCTATCAACCTTGAAGTAAAGGTTCGGATCAGCATTACTACGAATGAAGCCTAGCTTCATCAGGTAGTTATCTATCCTCTCGTACCAAGCTCTGGGTGCTTGCTTCAACCCATAAAGGGCTTTCTTCAACCTGCAAACATGGGTGTCCCGATCCTGGACTTCGAACCCCAGAGGTTGCTCTACATACAACTCTTCCTTTATCGCACCATGCAGAAATGCGGTCTTTACATCCATCTGATGAAGATTCCATCCTTGTGTAGCAGCAAGGGCTATGATAGATCGGATGGTGGTCACAGGTGCAAATATGTCATCATAGTCTATGCCTTCTTTTTGAGAGAAGCCACAGGCAACGAATCTTGCCTTGAACTTTTCAGCACTTTCATCAGATCCATGCTTGATCTTGTAGAGCCATTTTGAGGTGACAATTGCTTTGTCATCCGATCTTGGAACCACATTCTAGACATCATTCTTCATTATGGACTCATACTCTTCGTGCATAGCATCCTTCCAGACTTGATGCTTTACGGCTTCCTTAAAAGATCCAGGCTCAGATTGTACAATAGTACTCATGGCTGCTAGATACCCTTGGTATCTACTCGGCTTCTTGCTTTCACGGAATGTCCCCCTTGGGGCCATATGTCCCTCAACATCCTCGAGAGTGTCCCTAAGTCATGATGGTCTCTTCCCCAGTGAAGGAGGTGGATCAATCGGGTCCATCGGTCCTTCAATTTCAAGCATCGTCTTATCCTTCGGTTCCTCTTGATTTCCAGGCCTTGCTTCATGATCTTCCTCAGATCTCAGAAGATTGACTACTTTCCTCAGGGAAGCATCTTCATCAAAGGTGACATTGTGGCATATATCCACTTCCCTTTGACCAAGCATATAGAATCTATAGGCCTTCGAAGTTTCACTGTAGCCCACAAACATTGTGGTCTCCCTCTTGATGCTAGCTCCTCTGCAAAAGTTCTTGAACTCATTCGACTCATATTCAGTGCCATTATCTATCTGTAGGATACAATCTCATGTCATTGCTCCCAATGGACTTCCTCCAACCTGGTAGAGTGTATCAATTCTAGACCCAAACGTGATAGCTTCCTTGAAGCTCTTCTTCCACATGCGCACCTTTCCATTAGTGAATTCCATATTGAAACCTTTGTCTTCCATGGCCGATATAGACACATGGTTCTTCTTCAAATTAGGTACATAGAGTACATCCTGCAAGTGGAGGACTTGACCTTGAGACAAGTGGAGGGTCACAGTCCTTGTCCCTTTCACAGGATATGTGGCATTATCTCCAATGATAATTTCCAGATTAGTATCCTTCTCAACCATATCAGAAAGTGCTTCTTTGAACCCAGTGATGTGCCTTGAAGCACCACTATCTATCAACCAGACATCCATAGTGTCGGGTGGAGATGCAGCAAAGAGGGCAGATACAAGAATGAATTCATTTCTTTTATCAACAATATTTGATTCCTCATACCTGGAATTTGTAGGTTTTAACCCTGAACAGAAATTATCTACACAGGAATCTTATAACAAAAAATAAACAATTGCGAGAGCATAAAACATAAAACAGATAAACACAGAGATTTTCCCCTGGATCCCAAATCGGGACGACCAGCTTGATTTTTGATATATTCCTTTTAGTGTTACAACACATATATATACATGCCGAAGTATACGTAAACCCCAATCCATTAACCCTGGATTAGAACATAACCGTAGTTCCCTTGACCGGATCTACAAAATATTAGGGGCCGAAAACCATCGTACCCCAAAACCATGTGCAAAATCATGCACAAAACATGGGTGGGTCCGCCTATGAGTGGGTCCGCACACCAAACAAATTTTCGCTGAGGCGCTGCCCTGGACCCCAACAGTGGGGGCTGCCTCCCCCCTTGTGACCCCCTGCTGCGCCCGGCGCAATGTACAACGCGTGGGGCTAGTCGTGGAAATAATATAACACATACCCAACATTCTCCCACTTGTTGTTTTCTTTCCACAGGGGGCCACAGGAGAGCTTAGTCATTGGGCCAATTCTTCAACACCCATTGTTTCTCTACACCAAGAGAACTTCTGTGTGCTCACAGACTTCGTCAATGCATCTGCAACATTCTTCAAAGTGTCCACCTTTACCAGCAACACCCTTTTAGCCTCAACCATATCTCTAACAAAGTGATATTGAACATCAATGTGCTTTGTCTTTGAATGGTAAGCAGGGTTCTTAGCCAAAAAAATTGCACTTTGGCTATCACAGTCTATCCTTATAGCTTGTTGTACCAACCCCATACTTGAACACAATCTCTGCAACCAAACTGCTTCCTTGCTTGCATGAGTGGCTGCTATGTATTCTGCCTCTGTAGTTGAAAGAGCCACTACAGACTGTCTTTTACTCATCCAACTGACCGCGCCTCCAAATAGGCTAAACACATACCCACTTGTAGATCTTCTTTGGTCCAGATCTCCAGCCCAGTCTGCATCAACAAAACCACGAATGTCCAACATTCTTTCCAATCCTGGTCTTCCCTGGTAGCACAAGCCATAATCACTAGTGCCACGTAAATATTTGAAAACCCACTTCACTGCTGTCCAATGCTCCTTCCTTAGGTTTGACATAAACCTGCTCAATACTCCCACTGCATGTGCAATGTCTGGTCTAGTACAGACCATTGCATATATCAAACTACCCACTGCACTTGCATATGGAACACGGGACATATCCTCCTCTTCTTGTTGTGTCTTGGGACACTGTTCAGCAGACAGCTTTACACCTACAGGAATAGGAACATTCACCGGTTTACTATCCTGCATATTGAACCTCTGCAATATAGTCTCGACATACTTCCTCTGGTTTAACCAGAGCTTCCTCTTTGCCCGATCTCTCTTAATTTCCATCCCCAAAATATAGTTTGCAGCACCAAGATCCTTCATGTCGAATTTGGAGAACAGTTGGGTCTTCAAATCTTGGATAATTTCTTTGTCATTTCCAATCAACAACATATCATCCACATACAAGACAAAATAAATAACACGGTCACCAATTAATTTAAAATAAACACAGTGATCCTCCTTGCTTCTGGTGAAGCCAAGTCCCCGTATATAGGTATCAAATTTCTGATACCACATCCTTGGTGACTGTTTTAACCCATACGGAGACTTCTTCAACCTGCATACCAGTTCTTTCTTACCCTTCACCATAAAGCCTTCAGGTTGCTTCATGTAGATCTCCTCTTCTAGATCCCCGTGAAGAAATGCTGTCTTCACATCCATGTGTTCTATCTCAAAATCAAATGCAGCAGCAACAGATAAAAGTAATCTAATAGAAGTAACTTTGGCAACAGGAGAAAAAATATCACCAAAATCAATTCCCGGCACCTGGGAATAACCTTTTGCTACCAACCGAGCTTTGTGTTTCTCCACCTTGCCTTCTACATTCATCTTCTTCTTAAACACCCATTTTCTCCCAATGGGCTTCCTTCCAGCCGGCAACTCCACCAGATCCCATGCCTCATTTTTGTGCAAGGATGCCATTTCATCAACCATGGCCTCCTTCCAGAGTTTTCCATCCTCGGAATCTACTGCCTCCCTGACAATTCTGGGATCATCATCAGTTATAGTTAAGGCAAAACCTGAACAGAAAGCATATGGACTATACCTTTCTGGTTGCCTTCTTTCCCGAACTGATCTTCTCAAAGCTGGAGTTTGTGGCTCTTCATCTTCTGAGTCTTCTTCTGTTGTAGAGTCTGGTTCATCCTCCTTTAGCTCAAACTCTATCTTCTCAGGTTCCTTTGGTATGATTTCATGTTTAACAACATCTTTCACCTCTCTAAACACCACATCTCGGCTGTACACAACCTTCCTTGTTTCTGGGTTCCAAAGCTTGTAACCCTTTAAACCATCCTTATACCCAATAAAGATGCGCCTTTCAGATTTATTATCCAACTTGGTCCTTTTCTCCTTTGGAACATGTACATATGCATCACATCCAAATACCCTTAGATGTGAAAGAGAGGGTTTCTTACCAGTCCATACCTCATGTGGAGTCTTATCCTCCAACGCTGATGAAGGTGATTTATTAACTAAGTGACATGCAGTTTCCACTGCCTCTGCCCAGAATTCTTGTCCTAACCCGGTACCACTGAGCATGCTTCTTGCCTTTTCCATCAGCGTTCTGTTCATTCTTTCTGCAACTCCGTTTTGCTGAGGTGTGTATCGAGTAGTCTTCTGCCGTGCTATACCACACTTCTTACAGAACTCTTCAAATTCCTTCTTGCAGAACTCCCCACCATTATCTGTCCTCGACGCCTTTATCTTCTTCTCTGTCTGGTTTTCCACCAGAGCCTTAAATTCTTTAAATCTGTCAAAGACTTCAGATTTCTTCCTCAAGAAATATATCCATGTATTCTTTGAGAAGTCATCTATGAATGAAACATAGTACACAGACTTTCCCAGTGATGGAACTGACACAGGCCCAAACACATCACTGTGCACAAGTTCTAATATCTTGTTTGCCCTCTTAGCACCAGAAGGAAAACTCACCCGATTCTCCTTCCCATATACACAATGTTCACAGAAATCGAAATCCAGAGAACAATTAGACATGCCTTCTACCATACCATCTCTATGCAGTATCCGAAGGCCCTTCTCTCCAATATGTCCAAGCCTTTGATGCCATAGCATGGTCTTTTCTCCAGAGACAGCTAGGCTTTCCGCTCCACTTTCAGGAACCATAGAACTGTTACACCCATCAATAACAATGCTACCTTGTAGCTTGTACAGAGTTCCAGTCTGAACCCCCCGCATTAATACCAGTGCTCCCCAAACCATCTTGCAGGCATCTTTCTCGAACACTGTTTTTACACCTGTATCATCCATCTTGCTTACAGAAATCAGATTTCTGGCCAATGCAGGAATATGCAGAACACCAGGAAGTGTTCTAATCCTTCCACCTTGCAGCTTCAGCTTTACCTTTCCACGTCCGACGATTCTGGCCTTCCTATCATCCCCTAGGAAGACATCACCGTCATATTTTTCATACTCGCAGAACCACTCCCTATGGGGAGTGAAGTGAAAGGATGCACCTGAGTCAATCAACCATGACTCATGATCTACATGTGTATTTAAAGAAGAAGCCAAATACACATCCCCACCTTCATCCGAGGTGGTTTTTGCCTCTGCAGAAGGAGCATCATCAGATCCCTTTCCTTTCTCGGGAGCTTTAGATCTGCAGTCCTTTTTGTAGTGCCCTTCCTTTCCGCATTTCCAGCACACCTTTACAAACTTTCCAGGAGATTTAGATCTCCCTCTAGATTTAGATCTCCCACTCGAAACCTTATTCTTGTTTCTATTCTGGGACCTTCCTCGTACAGATAAGGCATCTCCATTTTGACCCTCCATATTTCTCCGTCTCATTTCCTCCGACAGCAAGGCTGAGACAATGTCATCAAAATTCAAGGTAGTTGTATTGCTACCTATTGCAATAACCAAACTATCCCATGAGTCTGGTAGAGAACACAACAAACTGATGCACTTATCTTCATCTGAGATTTTAATATCAACAGATGACAGCTGACTTACCACAGTATTGAAGGCGTTCAGATGCTCTGTCACCGAGTCTCCATCCTTCATCCTCAGGCTATATTGATTTTTCCGCAGGAACAACTTATTCACCAGAGACTTAGATTGGTACAAAGTCCCAAGTTTTTCCCACAAATTCTTCATCGTAGCTTCCCCAGATACATTCAACAATACTGAATCTGAGACACACAACTGTATTGTGCTCTTAGCTTTCTGATCCAGTTTCTTCCAGTCTTCATCTAACATTGCCGTTGGTTTAGTACCTGGATCTACCGCGATCCACTGATCTTTATCCACCAGCAAATCCTCCATCTTGAGCTTCCACAACTCAAAACTCTGACCATTAAATTTCTCGATCTCTATCTTTTCGCCGCTCGCCATCTTCTTTCACCGCAAGAATCGATCCCGCAGATCTCCCACTGAACAGGGTCTACCACAGGCCCAAGCAAAAAACCCTCAACAACAAAGGCATCCCCTTGAAGCCGAAACAGCTTTGATACCAAATGTAGGTTTTAACCCTGAACAGAAATTATCTACATACGAATCTTATAACAGAAAATAAACAATAGCGAGAGCATAAAACATAAAACAGATAAACACAGAGATTTTCCCCTGGATCCCAAATTGGGACGACTAGCTTGATTTTTCATTATATTCCTTTTAGTGTTACAACACATATATATACATGTCGAAGCATACATAAACCCCAATCCATTAACCCTGGATTAGAACATAACCGTAGTTCCCTTGATTGGATCTACAAAATACCAGGGGCCGAAAACCATCGTACCCCAAAACCATGTGCAAAATCATGCACAAAACATGGGTGGGTCCGCCTATGAGTGGGTCCGCACACCAAACAAATTTTCGCCAGGGCGCTGCCCCGAACCCCAACAGTGGGGGCTGCCTCCCCCCTTGTGACCCCCCTACTGCGCCTGGCGCAACGTACAGCGCGTGGGGCTAGTCGTGGAAAGAATATAACACATACCCAACAGAATTTCTTGACCTTTTGAAAGGTTGATCATTTCCGCCGGAGGGAGCCTTCCTCTTTCCCTGGAACCCATTGTTCCTTTGATTGCCATCCCTCTGGTTGTTGTTGTTGTCATCACCATTGAGAGAATCCTTCTTGAAAGGACATTCTCTAGCATAGTGACCTGGCTTATGACAAGTGTAAAACTTGCCCTTGTTTCCTTGGGCCCCTGCTTTTCCTTTGTACTTTGGACCACCAAAGTTCTTCTTTCTAGAATGAGTAGCATGGGCAGCATTTCCTTCATTTCCATACTCCTTCATTCTAGTCTCTTCTTGAACGCATCTCGATAGTACTTCGTCAAAGTCAGGTATCACATTATTATTTAGAATGGTAGGGTTGAACACATGCCATTCGGATGGGAGCCCTCCAAGAGCGGTGAGTACCATCTCTCGATCAACTATTGTCTCCCCAATAGCCAACAGATTGTTCCTGATCTCAGTTAGCTTCAGAAAGTATGATTGGACAGACTCATCCCTGCCTTTCTTCAGATTCTTCAATTGATTCTTGAAGAATAGTACTTGATTTGAATTATTGGCCTTGAACATGAGGAACAACTTGTCATACATCTCTTTGGATGTGCCCAACTCAGAGATTTAGGCCACTAGACTCTTATGAATGGATTCCCTGATCATCAACTTTGCTTTGATCTCCCCCTTCTTGTCCTTTGTTTTGGCAGTAGCAGTAGCAGTGGATGGAGGTTCTTGGATTTTACCCTGCACATAGTCCATGACATCTTGGTCTTCTAATTTAAGATCCAATATCATCTTCCAAGCATGGAAGTCATCCTTCCCAGTCAATTTGTCATCCTCCTTGAAGCCATAGTTTGTGGAACCCATTTTCTTCTTTGATGATTCCTACAAATAGGGCTTGTCTTCACCTCAGCTCTGATACCATGTAAATTTATGTAGATGTTCTATGCTTGATGCAACTTTACTTATCACTACAGCAATCACATAAACAATCAAGTAAAACGTGGATAGAACATACCAGTGGATCTACAGAAGACAAACCAGAAACAAAAAAATGTGGTGGTGCGTTACGGCGGTCAACAGGATGCTTCAACCAGCAAAGTCTTCTTGGTCAGCCAACCCAGCATGTGTCACAACAACCCTCAAAACAACCACGCAATCAACTCAAAGTCAACCCCAGAAAAGTCAATGCTGCCCCAACGGCAACAACACCAGCAGCAACGACAGCAACACCAGCAGCAACGGCAACAACGACAGCAGCAACAAGTAAAAGTCAACGTAGCACGATCTACGGTCAACCTTTGACCTCGGTTCTTGTGCCAAAATGTACGGCCTTCCAAAATCGAAGTCTCCACCAAAAATCAGTTCCTTTGAACCATGTGTTGACCAAAGTCAACGCTGGTCAAACTTGCGTGGAAACCCTAGCTGCAGCAGCTTCCTCTTCGTCCTTCTTTCCCACGTGTGAACCAAAACTGCCTCCAAGGAGCTCGAACCAATCATAAGAGGAGAGATGATGTGTGAGGATGAGATGAGTGAAATGTCCTCCAACATTGACTCTATTTATATCAATCACTGAGGTGTGTGACACATTTGCTGGGGGTGTAAAACCTTAAGGCCGACCTGCACATATTTTGAAAGTATTAAAAATAAATTCAAAATAAATGTTCTGCTCATCGGATCAAGATGATCTTTAGATTGATCTTGCACTTCTTCGAAAGAGGAACCCAATAAAAATATTGGTGTCTTCATCTGAGCATCAAAACATGGAGTTTGTACCTAGTTGTCCAATTTTAACATTCCTCCACTTCCTCGATGATATGGGTTTCTTCTCTTCCTCTTTTGTTATTGTCCTTCTTGAGCTTAGGACAATATCTCCTATAGTTCCCATATTCTTGACACCCATAGCATTGTATTTTAGCCATGTTCTTCTTCTTTTTTTGAGGGCCAAACTTTCTAAATTTCCCTTTTCTTTTTGTCACTGCAGCATATGCCTGATTTTGTTCACTTGATTCTACATCATATTTTGCCTTTAGCCTGGATTCTTCAATCTTGCATAGTGACCACAGTTCATGGAATGGATTAGCTTCTTTTTTCCCATAAATACTTGAAGTAAAGTTACCCCACTCCTTCGGCATTGCATTTAGTACAACTGTAGTCATTGCCCCGTCACACATTACTTCTCCTAGATCTTGAAGTTGATCCCTGATCTCAGATATGCTCATAAAGTATGATGCTATTCCTTCTTCTTTTGACATCTTCAGCTTGTAGATTTCTTTTCTTAGAGAGATAACTTCCCCTGCAGTGCTTACGGAATACAACTCTACCAGTCTATCATATATTTCATTAGAATTTTTGAGTTTAGATACATATGGGATGAGGGGATCCTTGATGGATTCTATGAGAATCCTTTGAGCCCTAAATTCCCTTTTCATATACTTGGCAAGAGCTTGAGCATATTCCTTTCTTGGTTTAGTGATAGAACCTTTTACATGTACCATAACCTCATTTTCAAGGAGATTCAGATCTGTCCTTTTCTTCCATGCAATATAGTTTGAAGCCCCAACCAATTTGTTGCTTTCCTTGCAAAAAGACATTTTGACAGATTCAGATGTGGACATAAATATACTTACTTGATAGGATGCTCCTTCTCCTTGCTGCTTCCTTGATGTTGATGATGATATAGAGGATAGAAAACTTCTCCTTGATGAAGGTAGTTTTCTTCAAGGCCGATCCTTTATCCCATAGAGAGTGAGATGATGCTGCCTTTTGATCTAGCTTCCTTTGGATGAATATTATTCAAAACACTTTAACTTGATTCGTAGATTTTTTTCGACTTGAGTAGATGTAGGGTTTTGGCCTTCTTTTCTTGATGATGATCCCAATACTTCTTTGTAGACTTCTTTGATTTAGGGGTATGATGCTTCCTTTGACTTCAAGATGATCTTTGCTTTGATGCCTTCCTTGAGATTTGATCCTTGAGTGTCCCTTGATAAGATGGCCTTCCTTGACTTAGTCACGTTAGCTCTGAAACCATGTTGAGAGATCTAGGGCATAGCAATTAGGTGATTTCTCTTGAAATGATAAATGCTTGTGAGTTATTTTTACTTCTTAGATTAGGATCTTCTTTTACTTAGATTATTATAGTGTTCTTCATCAAACATCTACCAATGCAAAAACCATAAAGAGACAAGAGACACATAATGTAGGCGATCAACCAAGGCCAAAACCTCTCCTATTTGAGAGGAAAACCCAAACAAATTCTTCTTCTTATAAAGATTTCAATTGACGAATACCAAGACCAAGACCCTTGACCTATTCATCACTCCAATACCAAGACACAAAGCTTCCTCTTCTTACTTGAGTCAATGATTGTCAAAATATTTTCTTCTTCCTCTTTCTCAGATTCCCTTCAAATTTGAGATTCCTTTCTCAGCTTCTTGAATCAGGCCTGTAATATTTCAGACCTAGCTTTAGCTCTTAACTCAGTTAGATTTTCTGAATTCCTTCGCTCTATATGGAGGCTTCTATTATGGTAATACAACTTGAGTATCACCCTAACTTTCTCTGTGGTTGACTTGTAATAACTCGTCTTCTTCTGCAATCCCTATACCTTGCACGTGTGAAGAGTATCCACCCAAAACAAATTAGAAATAATCTCGGATTATACTCTTTCTCCTTCGCTTGATAATAAACTTCTTCACTGCACTTCGCACCTCTTACTTCAGAGTTATGATAGCCTAAATTCTCTCTGAAATTCTGTCTCTTAAATAGGGCCTATTGATTTGTGTAGCTTGGGAGGTACTCCAAGCCCCCTAGGGTTTTGGGTTTGGAGTGAAAAGCGCCACAAAGGTCACTTGTGGGCTTGGAACCCAAGTATGGGGTTTTGCACCAAATCATGTTTTGGGAATTTTCGGGAGCACATTTCTACATGTGTTGGCATGAGACGATAGAGGGCGAAAAGGAGAATCCAGCGCTTCGAGAATCGTCAAATTCCGTGTTGTAGAAATGGAGATATGAATTTTTGAATGTGTCATTAATATTTGGACAAAGACAAGTCATGTAGGCTTAAGGAATTCGTCCAAGAGACATGACTCTTCATCAAATTCGTGGAGCCCCTCATTTGTGTATAAATATAGGGTGAATGATATGCTATTAGGTATCCATTTGTGCAATGTTATCTGTAGAAAAGAACTCGGTGGAGAGGGACTTCTCTTGTGCCCTAGCCGCAACAATAAGAAGGCAGGAACAATGAGGAGAAGGAGGTTTGTTTTGGGTTTATTACAGGGTCCGATTTACTGTAATGGAGGCCGAGTTTGCTAGCTGTTAGGCCGATCCCTTGAGGGATAAAATGCTACTTGTTTGACACTTGTTTGGGCACTGTTTTGGGGGATCGAAGGCTACAAGAGTGTTGTTGTGCTAGGTCACAGGCCACAACACCACAATTGGGCTTGCATAGGGGCAAAACAAGGGCTGATATCCATCCTAGGCAGCAACGTGGCTAAGGAGGTGTCTCTTAAGGGTGTGTCGCAACCTTTTAGAGGGCTATTTGTGGAATCTTGGAGGAGTTTGTGGCTGCAGCAAGTGCCTTAACCAGAACAGTCACGAACAACAGTGTGCAAACTTATTTGTAGTAGTGTTTTGGAGGAGCGTTGGGTCAAAGAAGTTGACCAAAATTGGATCAAATTTGGAGGAGCCTATGGGAGCTGTGTGTTGGGTTGTCTTGCGTGATAAGACTCCAACTATGAGTAGATTCTGCAGTGTAGTATTGGATGTCATTAATCTGGTGGAGAGTAGCGTGTTGGCCAACCAAAGTAGCCATAGACGAGCTATCTTGACGTGACAAAGAGGAGTTGAAGGTTGGGTGAAGTTTGGTGCCAAAGTGCAACACCTTGATGGACAAAGGTGGCTGCTATCCTAGCATTTTGTATCTCGGGAATTAGGCCTACCCAGAGAGAAGATTGGATCAGCCCGTGTACACTCTACAGAAGTGACTTGTAGCAGTTTTAGGTGGCAGTCATCCTGGAGTCTCGATGTGTTGTGGCCTTGATGGACTAAGGCAAAACTAGTGAGCAGTGTAGAAGCGAAGGACCGGCAAAACGAGATACAACATCGAGTTTGTCTTTGTATCTTGTATACCATAGGCAGTTGTATTATTCAGATTTGGTTTAATATAACGAGGATTGGGATAGTACATTATTGTACAATTTTGATAAAAACTGTATATATTTGTGCTTGTGTGATTTACTACTTTATATTTCCGCTGCGTAAAGTAGTTCACGGTTGAAATTATTGTTTTGGTAGCGTTAGTGATTTTAAGACTCTAACGTAGACCCAAGGTCCTGAAAATTGAGCTTGGTATCAGAGAGTGTTTGAGCTACTTTGGAATTTAGTGAATCAAAGTTGTGCACAACAAAGTACAACGTGAGAGGGTGTTGGTCACATTGTAAGTGAAGGGCTCACTACAATGTTGAAGTTGCAGGAAGGTATCCGATATGAGGACACGTTGGAGGGTTTGTCCAACTATACTCCTTGGAAGGAAAGGATCAAGTTGGTCTTGCAGGTCAACAAGATCTGGGATTTTGCTGAGAAAGAGATCAAGAATCCAACTGACCCTAAGGAGTTGGATATATGGGAATATTTGGATATGAAGACGAGGTTGATCATCCTTGATGGTGTGAAGGATTCCTTAATACCTCATTTTTCCGGGAAGAACAATGCACATGAGATGTGGATGGCTCTTCATAATTTATTCCAAAATAAGAACAAGAATCGGTACTAGTATTGGAGGATAAGTTGAAGTCCACCAAGATGATTAAGGGTAAAGGATTAACTTCATATTTGACGAGGTTGTCTCAATTCAGAGATGAGCTTGCTGCCGTCGGTGTCAAACTTTCAGATGGTGATATGGTAAGGATTGTCTTGAAAGGGTTCGTTGAGGAATGGAAGCCCTTCCTCAAAGGAATTGTTGCCAGGGAGAAATTTCCAGACTATAATAGACTATGGGTTGAATTCATTCAGGAAGATTTGTAAGAGGATCTTCATCCATCGAAGAAGGCAGACGGGTAATTTTGCAGTGCGAAAGAAGGGTAAATTGAAGAAGGACTTCAGTAAAGTCAAGTGTTTCAACTGTGGCGAGATGGGTCATTTTTCGTCAAGATGTTCGATGAAGAAGGGAGATAATGAGAAGAGGAAAGGAAAGCAGGTCCTCGGTGTTGCCACTTTAGCTGAGATAGATTATCTCTCTAGGAGATTGGAAGAGGTGGAATTTGCTATGATTTCTCATTTCTCGCAAGTTACTATCAAGGAGGATGGATGGTACATGGACAATGGTGCGACAAAGCATATCCCAGGGTCACAGGAGGCTTTTGAGACTCTAGCATTATGGGACCCAAAGTTGCACATGGTGTTGGGCGACAAGAGTCAGTTGGAGATTCGAGGATCAGGTGTTGTGCCATTCAGGATGGATACAGGACGTATGATGCAGGTTTAGGATTAACTATTTGTACTAGGACCCAGATATAGCGTGATTTTCTGTCTCGATGATAGAGAGGAAGGGGTTTGAGGTCTTGTTCCAGGATGGGAAGGCATGACTCAAGCCCAAAGGCTCTAAGTCCAATGGGATTGTACTTGGAGTTAGAGAGCAGGTCTCTACAGATTGACGGGAAAGCCTGTGGATCATGGGAAGAAGTAGGTGGAGCAGGTATAGGTTACTAAGAAGAAGGTTCCCTTTCCTGAGAAGAAAGTCCAGGTTCCAAAGACTCAGAGGGAGTCAAGTTCTAGCGGGAGCTTGCAGGTTCAGAGGGAGACTTTGTAGCCCAAGAAGAGCGCGTGGTCAATGGGGAGCAAGGGTGCTTCCACATCTTACCAAGAAGGAATCATGGAGGGACTGGAAAGCGATATAGGAGAAGAAGACGAAGCAAGATGTGTAGTTCGCAAGAAAGGTATTGTTGCGATTGTGAGCACCAAGAGTTGGGCAAGTGTTGCAAGCAGTGATGACGATGACGAGATACTTCCTAGTCTTGGAATTAACTCCCTCGCTAAGAGGGAGTGCTGATTTGTGTAGCTTGGGAGGTACTCCAATCCCTAGGGTTCGAGGTTTGGAGGGCAAAGCACCACAAGGGTCACTTGTGGGCTTGGAACCCAAGTATGGGGTTTTGCACCAAATCATGTTTTGGGCATTTCCGAGAGCACATTTCTATATGTGTTGGAATAAGACGATAGAGGGTGGAAAGGAGAATCCAATGCTTCAAGAATCGTCAAATTCCGAGTTGTAGAAGTGGAGATATGAATTTTTGAAGGTGTCATTTATATTTGGACAAAGGCAAGTCATGTAGGCTTGAGGAATTCATCCAAGAGACATGACTCTTCATCAAATTCGTGGAGCCCCTCATTTGTGTATTAATAGAGGATGAATGAGATGTTATTAGGTATCCATTTGTGCAACGTTATCTCTAGAAAACGACTCGGTGGAGAGGGACTTCTCTTGTGCCCTAGCCGCAGCTATAAGAAGGCAGGAACAACGAAAAGGAGGAGGTTTGTTTTGGGTTTATTACAGGGTCTGAGTTGCTATAATGGAGGCCGAGTTTGCTAGCTGTTAGGTCGAGCCCTTGAGGGCTAAAACACTACTTGTTTGACACTTGTTTGGGCATTTTTTGGGGGGACTGAAGGCTACAAGAGTGTTGTTGTGCTAGGCCGCAGGCCATAGCACCACAATTGGGCTTGCATAGGGGCAGATCAGGGGCTAGGCAGCAACGTGGCTAAGGAGGTGTCTCTTAAGAGTGTGCCACAACTTTTTAGAGGGTTGTTTGTGGACTGTTGGAGGAGTTTAGGGTTGCAGCAAGTGCCCTAACCAGAATAGTCATGAAAAACAATGTGCAAAATGATTTGTAGAAGTGTTTTGGAGGAGCGTTGGGCCAAAGAAGTTGACCAGAATTGGATCAGATTTGGAGGAGCCTGTGGAAGTCGTGTGTTGGGTTGTCTTGCCTGATAAGACTCCAACTAGGAGCAGATTCTACAGTGTAGTATTGGGTGCCATTGATCTGGTGGAGGGCAGTGTGTTAACCACCCAAAATAGCCCTAGACGACTATCTTGACGTGACAAAGAGGAGCTGAAGGTTGGGTGAAGTTTGGTACCAAAGTGCAACACCTTGATGGACAAAGGTGGTTGCTAGCCTGACAATTTGGAGCTCGGGAATTAGGCCTACCCAGAGAGCAGATTGGATTAGCCTGTGTACACTCTACAGAAGTGACTTGCAGCAGTGTTAGGTGGCAGCCCTCCTAGAGTCTCGATGTGTTGTGGCCTTGATGGACTAAGGCACAACTAGTGAGCAATATGAAAGTGAAGGACTGACAAGACGAGATACAACATCGAGTTTGTCATTTTATCTTGTATAACAGAGACTATTGTATTATTCAGATTTGGTTTAATATAACGAAGATTGGGATTGTACAATTTTGTTAAAAAATGTGTATATTTGTGCATGTGTGATTTACTGCTTTATATTTCCACTGTGCAAAGTAGTTCATGGTTGAGATTCTTGGTTTGGTAGCGTCAGTGATTTTAAGACTCTAACGTAGACCCAAGGTCGTGGAAATTCAACAGGGCCGAGCTGCCCTATTTATAGTTGTTGCCTATTCTAATTAGCCGACATGACATGTGGTGAACCGACGTGTCCTTTTATGAAGATACTATTATCCTTTGAAGCTGATTTATAGGAGGAGACTTTTCTTGGTCTTGAAGGGATATTTATACTTATCTAATGACTCATACTAAATGTAACATGCCCAAGAAGGGTCATTCATACATGACATTGACTCTCTTTGAGTTTATGACCAATCCTAAAGGCTCACAATGGGAGCCATTACTAAAAATAAAATTCCTTGCTCAGGAAACCCAAGATACAAGCATTACAAAAATAAATTTATTTTTCTTTACATCAATTACATAAAATCACATTTACATATGTCATTATGAAGACCGAACCTAGTTATACTTTTCAACACATTGAACCACCCTTTAAAACATTCTTCTATGTTTCCTCCAACCCATGAGCCTTTTCCATTGATCATTTTAAGAGCTTCCCTCCATACTTATTTAGTGAACAAACAATGTACAAATAGGTGATCCATTGATTCATCACTTTATTTACATGAGATTCATTGACCTAGATCAAGTTGTGCTCTATATTCGTAGTTATCCCATGTTAGAATTTTATTGGATAAATCTAACCAAAGAAATATCCTAGATTTTAAAGGACAATTCAGTTTTTAGATTACCTTTCAACACCATTGCTTTTCTTGAACTTCTTTTCCGTCCTAGCCTTATAACTCACTTTTGTTGTGTAGTTACCTAGACCACATAATTTCATCCTCGTCATCTTTTATCCTTATAACATCGTGCTTTATGTTAAATATCCACTATTTCCATTCCATTGCCATTGCCATTGCCCCTAGAAGATGTGAAAATTCGGGAACCCTGAATCCTACTGCAGCAATTGATAATGTTTCTTTTATTTGTTAAATTAATTAAACAAATTATTTGTTGTTTCCTATGGCAAATATCGAAACATACACACTACAGCCTTCACAAAACAAATACTGCGGAAGAAAAATAAACGTTGAAAGAATATATGCACACACACAAATTGATGCCGTTATTTTTGGACTAAGTCCTCTGAAAAATCCAACTCGGGAAAACCAGTGCAACAACTGAGGGTTTGATTATTATGCAGTAGTAAATCCGAGTACAAAACTATGGATTCTTAATCTAGCAATCCAATATAGAGAAATCACTGGTAGTAAAACTAGTGAGAAAAATTCTCAGTCCACAGGCTATTCGACACTGACCTCAACTCGATTGAGCTACTCCTTGCTCCCTCTACGTAGTCATTGCGTCATCCTACGTAGTACTGCGTCCCACAAACTTGGAATTACTTCTCCTCTTGTTATCTCTACAGCTGTTGTCTGGAAGTTTGATCTCCTTCACCTCTGGACCTCTTGCCTAACTTCCGACTCAGAAATCTCTTGCTCCCTAGAAAAAATAGAATCACCCACTGAAGCTCTTTGTTGCCTCTGTGTGGCTCTACACTACCTCTTTGTGGAAATCATTGCCTCTCTGCAAAGCACTCACCGGAATTGGAAAAACTTCCTCTGACCTTACTATCTCTGCCCCTCTCTCACTACTTCGAGCTCACTAGCTCTCTCCGAAAACTGAAAGCTGCTACTTTGGAAATCAATCTGCTAGTGAAATCAAACTTCTAGTGTATCTTCTCCAAGCCCCATAAAGTTCTTCTTAAAATCTTAATCGATAGATAAGATTATTTAGAAATCGATCCGTGTCCTTTTGTAGAATATTCTCACCATGACTTAATTAATACCTTTTAATCAATCATATTTCCTAAGTTTAGACTTAGGAAATATTAAAAACTAACTAATTAATTTAATTAAGTTGTCTAGAACACATTTGATGCTACAAAAACTAACAGTCCCTCTTAGCGAGGAAAGTGTTCTAGTACTGCAATTGCTGCTACAATACACTGCCTCCGCACCATCTCCTGCTACGCCGCTGATGTCTAGCTACTGATGCCCACCAAATACTGCGCAACTTTGATATGCGCTGCATCTGTGCTGCTGCTGACCCTGCTGAACTGTTGCCAACACTACATCTGCACTACAACTCTGTTGATGTTGCTACTACAACATCTCCAACTCCCTCTCATCTACTGCTAAGCCTGCTGAACTGTTTCCAACACTGCATCTACACTGCAACCCTGTTGTTGTTGCTACTGCAACATCTCCAAGTCCCTCTCATTTGATGCTGCTGCAACTGAGAAATATCCAAAACTACTGAACCATCTGTGTTTAGTTTGATGGATCCGTTACCCGAGTCCTGACTGCTACTAGTCTTTGCGCTGTCATTGAAGCCATTGCGCTGTTGCTGACTTTGCACTGTGCCAATTGCATTGCTACCAACTTTGCATTACGCTGCCCAGTATCTGACTGCTACTAGCTACTGCCTTTGTCACTCTGGCATCTGACTGCACCAACTTCCACTGGTCCATCCTGCTACTACTAACTGTGGGATCTCGTAACAAGGAATTGATTCAAGAGGTGGAACTCCTCAAGAATCCTGCCCATCCTGTAGCACTCTGGGGCTAAAAAACCAAGTCACCCCACCTCACTCTTGGAGGGATGTCTGCTTTCATGGAAAAATCTTCCTCCAGCCTGGAGGATTGCCTATCGATCTCCGGGGATGCACCCTATTGGTCCTGCTTCTCCTCCTTGTCCTTCTTTATGAGAGGAAACTGAGTGTTGTAGTGGCCTAACTCACCACACCTGAAGCACTTGATAAAAGGTCCTTCTTCCTGCAATGCTCCCGCTGCCCCTTTGATGCGAGGGCCACATTCTCCTCCTCCTTCACTTGATTTTTCCCACTACTGTTATTGTTGCCACTGATGGTACTCTTCACCAAATCTCGCCTCATCTCCTCTTGTTGCAGATCAACCCACATTCTGTCTCATTTTGGAAACTTGTCTCTGCTTAAGATACTTTGGACAAAGACCTGCTAGTCTTCGTAAACACTGTTGATAGCTAACTGCACCAATTCTGTAGGTTGGGGCGCTGACCCTACAACTGATAGCTAATATCGGACATCTTGAAGCTTAGTGAGGAAGGTGTCTATGCACGCTCCCCCTTCTGCATACAGGTACATCTCATCTTTTCCTCAATATACATCTTTCGTTGCTCTCATCTTTTCCTCAATATACATCTTTCGTTGCTCGAAAGATCCCTGGTATAGCATATCAAGAGCATCCCATATCTACTTGGCAGTGTCCTTGCCAGGTATATGTGATACTATATGATCTCGAACCCCTTATAGGCATTTAGTTGACCCGGATCTGTGGGTACAACCACCACGTTATCGATGTAAGCCTTGAGATTGTATTCATCTTGAAGACAAGTAATCCTTGCCTTCCAGATCACATAGTTGGATGCCCGCATTCTGTCCCACTTTGGAAATTTGTCTCTGCCTAAGATACTTTGGACAAAGACCTGCTAGTCTTCGTAAACATTGTTGAGAGCTAACCGCACCAATTCTGTAGGTTGGGGCGCTGACCCTACAACTGACAGCTAATCTCGGACATCCTAAAGGTTAGTGAGGAAGGTGTCTATGTGCGCTCCCCCTTCTGCATACATTTACATCTCATCTTTTCCTCAATATACATCTTTCGTTGCTCGGAAGATCCCTGGTATAGCGTATCAAGAGCATCCCACATCTGCTTGGCAGTGTCCTTGCCAGGTATATGTGATACTATATGTTCTCAAACCCCATCAAGAGTGAATCTCTTCGCTTTTTCCAACTCCTTATAGGCCTTCAGCTGATCTGGATCTATGGGTACAACCACCACGTTATCGATGTAAGCCTTGAGATTGTATACATCTTGAAGACAAGTAATCCTTGCCTTCTAGATCACATAGTTGGATGCTCTGTCCAATTGATCAAAATAAGTCAAAATCCTCCTCTTCGCCTCTGCGCAGTTGCTGCTAGGCTCTACGCACTCCCTGCTGGAGTGGGAAATCTGCTCACAACAACGGCTGCTCTGCAGTGAGAAGTCGAACTTCTGAACTAGAAGTTCCCTGAGGAAAGAATCTTCCTCAATGTGTGCTCTTTCTTCCTCCTGGCGCTATTTTGCACTAGAAACTACTGCAAAATACTGCGTCTAGCTGAAGATCTGCTCTGCAAGGAAAAATATTGTTGCTCCTTCTGCCTCTGGTAATCTTTGATCTAGAAAATTTGATTTCTTTGTTGCTCTCTCTGAGAAAATTGATTTTTCCTCAAAAATTGACACTCTTGGCCAAAGGGACTGCGCTGCCTCTGGGGTTTCGAGCAGCTACTTACGCAGTTCTATGAAGCTCCTCTTCCTTTCTACGAATGAGCTCTCCAACTTTCTATCTGTGCTCTAATACCATGTGAAAATTCGGGAACCCTGAATCCTACTACAACAACTGATAATATTTCTTCTA
The DNA here is from genome assembly GCA_034641835.2 of Pinus albicaulis. Taxonomy (NCBI): domain Eukaryota; kingdom Viridiplantae; phylum Streptophyta; class Pinopsida; order Pinales; family Pinaceae; genus Pinus; species Pinus albicaulis. The sequence continues at coordinate 618,004,203 of CM076575.1, read as the reverse complement.
TTTGTTAAATTAATTAAACAAATTATTTGTTGTTTCCTATGGAAAATATCGAAACACATACACTGCAGCCTTCACAAAACAAATACTATGGAAGAAAAATAAACGCTGAAAGAATAGATGCACACACACAAATTGACACCGTTATTTTTGGACTAAGTCCTCAGAAAAACCCAACTCGGGAAAACCGGTGCAGTAGCTGAGGGTTTGATTATTATGCAGTAGTAAATCTGAGTACAAAACTATGGATGCTTAATCTAGCAGTCCAATACATAGGAATGTCTGGTAGTAAAACTAGTGAGAAAATTTCTCACTCCACAGGCTATCCGACACTAACCTCAGCTCAATTTGGGCTACTCCTTGCTCCCTCTACGCAATCACTGCGTCAGCCTACGCAGTACTGCGTCCCACAAGCTCATAATTGCTTCTTCTCTTGTTGTCTCTGCAACTTCTGTCTGGAAGACTGATCTCCTTTGCATCTGGGCGTCCTACCAAGCTTCCGACTCAGAAAATCTCCTGCTCCCCAGCAAAAACAGAATCACCCACCAAAGCTCTATGCTACCTCTGCGTGCCTTTGCACTACCTCTCTGCAATGCACTCACTGGAACTGGAAAAACTTCCTCCGACCTTACTATCTTTGCCCCTCTCTCATTGCTTCGAGCTCACTTTCTCTCTCTCCGCCAACTGAACGCTGCTACTTTGGAAATCAATCTGCCAGTGAAATCGAACTTCTGGTGTATCGTCTCCAAGCTCCATCGAGTTCTTCTTATAATCTTCTGTTGAGACTTCAACGACCACAATTAAATCTTAATTGATGGCTAATATTAACTAGAAATCGATCCTTGTCCTTTTCTAGAAGATTCTCACCATGACTTAATTAATACCTTTTAATCAATCATATTTCTTAAGTTTAGACTTGGGAAATATTAAAAAATGACTAATTAATTTAATTAAGTCATCTTTAGGTGGAATTTCCAGAAACGATTTCTGGGTAATGGAGAATACATGTATTCTAACCTCTCTGCCAAATCTTGAGGTTAGAACACATCCGATGCTATAAAAACTAACAAAAGATTTAACTAGACAACCGATTTCCACTTTTAACTCCTTATGGAAGTAGTTTTTCGATCCATATATGCTAATTATGTAAAGCTTGTTTTAGAAGTTTAGAGAGTTTGAATTTTCTATACATCCTATCTAGGGATATTTTCCTATTCTCACTTTGCTTCCTCTACCTACCTTCCATGCAAGTCACCTTCCTAACAAGGGAAATGCTTTCACCATAATCGAGGCACTTCCAAAAGCCTTAACCACAGTTCCCACCCAATCATTGATAGTCCATGGGGAAATATACTTAGCATACATTATTTTCCCTCACAAAGCGTCATTCTGCATCAATCTTCACTATTTTTTTGTAGTTAAAGCTTGTCCAAACATTTGTATGTTCTTAATACCTCAACTTCCAAATTATTTTCTGTTTTGCCAATTTTCCACTTCAAAGGATTTCCTTTGTTTCTCGTTTGCATGTCCACATGAAAATTAATTTTTTTTTGGAAATTTTCCAAAATATCTTCAGGAATATGAGGCAAAGGCAACAAATACACAAGAATCCCTTCCAAAACAGTGTTTAGTAACATAAGCCTAGCTCCATTGGACAACCATTTCCAATACATTATATAAGACTTGTGGGCATTCCCGTCCATACATGTAGGTTTACAATATAGGTCCACAACTTCTTTGTATTTCTCTACATCTCTCATTGGCCCCGCACCAAAGAAAATAACATCATAAATAAATAATAAATGGGTTAAAGAAACTAAGTTTCTCATATTGATACCCTTAATCCATACTGCGTAACCCTTTTGGAACCAATAAAAATAGAAATGGGGACATCAAGTGTCTTTGCTTGAGCCCTCATGTAGCATAAATGATGTGGATGTGAGTCATTTATTATAATTGGTAATGTTGCAAAAGACAAGAAACCCATTATCCAATTTTCCATTGATGCTCTCAGTCCTATTTGAATTAAAATTAGTCTCAACTAGGGTTGTCTTTAGTCCATTGAAGGAAGTTGCTTTGGTTGATTCGAGGGTATATAGTGAAAAGTATTACCTTGGAACAAAGCCAACAATCTAATTATTGTCTGAAAAGATAGTGTCCATGTTTTCCCCCCTTTCCAAACAAACACGTGGGATCTCTGGGCTCTAGGATTTTGACCTAGAATTAGGTTGGGGCGGGATCTTCCAAAGTGGCCTTGTTCTCTGGTTTTTCAAGGGGGTATTCATAGTTGTCATAAAGGCTGTTTCCTGAGGTTCTGGCATGGTTGATCGAACACTCGTTTTCGTTCCTAGAATGGTTGAGCTAACTTTGGTTTTCTTATTGGTACACGGAAAGAGAAGGAAAGAATGATAAGAGTCCAAGTCCTTGTCCCTTAAGGCGGCGAGGTGAACACTAATATGTCTCATCGTAATCATGGGACTATGACTAATGAAAACCATTTCTACTCATATAGATGAAACTCCGGGCAACACTTTGGCATTATTAGAAGCTGAATTCAGATAGAACGGGAACAAAAATAGGGTCATGAGTTTGTTTATTTATTGTTTTTTCTGGAATAATAGATGAGGGCGGGAGAATATATCCTTTGATGACTGGTCCTATTGGCGTCTAGTAGTCCTTTACTTAATGTTCGAGAATTCCTCCACAATGGCCAAGAACCTCTGGACCTGTTGGTCGTCCTCAAAAACCTACCAATGCTTAATGTTGTCTGGGATAGATGGTCTGTGCAAGCCCTCAATATTATAACACAACCTTGGCAAGTTATAAGGGGGTGGAAAAGACTAGAATAAACTTCTAATGAATCCGCTAACCGGTTTTCCTCCCTTGGCACATCAGTAATATTTGCATCCAGGAAAGAATTCTCGAAGATATACCATACCTGGTTACGGTTACGATAGGAGTGAAGCTGTGGATGTTTAGTTCGAAATTTTTTCATCAATTGCTTCACTACCAATTCGGAGTCCCCATAAATAGATATAAGAGTAATCCCCATTCTTCTTGCAGTCTCCATCCCTAGGACCTAGAAAGAAGCATCCCATAACACACTGGAACATCTACCACGACTACATCCATCTTGACGCTCTTAGAGGGGATCTAGGCTAGATGTACCATTAGGTCCTTGATCATGCCAAGGAACTTCAATTTTTTGGAGTCAAAGGAATCAATATCCTTGTAAGGTCTAGTAATTTCTAGCCTAAGCTTGTCCATTACAGCTTTAGGCATAAGATTATGGGAGGCACCCGAATCTAACATGAAGTTGTGTAAAGTATGGTTGTGTATTACCAGGCTGATATAGAAAGGGGGGATGTTGGGGCTTCTTTCTTCCATATGCGGACTGACCATAATTTTTGGGGGAGCGATCCTCTAGGTTAATAGAATCACCAATCAGGTTGGATAGGGGTGCACCAAGAAATTGAAACATTTCATCTTTGTACGAGAGCATCCTAACCAACTTAGAGAATGGGATAGGGACTTTCATCTTGTTCAACTCATTTTTCAAATTGAAAGAGTGAGAGGTCTCTAATACCTTTTCTTCGGCGTCAACAGGCAAGTAGACTTTGCGTTTATTGACACGCGCCTACTTCAGGGGCTCAACAACTGGCCTTTTTGCAAGGACAACATCTCCTTTGGGTGGAGCTCTCCTTTTTCTCTCCCCAGACTAGATATGGGGCTCTCCTCCCACTTTAGCAGTCGCAAGTCATACTTTTTTTACAGCCCGACCTCCAAATCTTCTTAAAATAAGTGAAAGGTTTGAACCAAACTGTTATCGATGGGAACTTCTTCTTCCATCAGGATCTCCATGTAATCTCCCTGCACAAAGATCCCCATAGATTCCTCATAGTATTGCTAAGTCACATATACATGGGCATCATTGTAATTCAACCAATTAATGTCCTTTGCCTGCTCCTCCTCTCCAACTATATCCTCTAATGCTAAAAAGTCTTCGTTATTTTGATTGTTAGTTGAGTTACAAAGTGGTGTGCGCACTGGCTGCTCCTTAGCAGTCTTATCCCTAGTTAGAAGTGTGGGATGAAAAATATGCCTAAATGGTGCCTGACCTTTTCTCGGGGCACCAACATGAAAATTCCCCTATTAGAGGGGAGGACCTTCTGACCCAGATGCTCCGCTTCCTGCTTCCAATCGTTCCAATGTGTTAGAGAGGACCCTAATTCTTCTCCCCATCTCCTCGCCCTCCTATTGTCAGGCAGCCATCCTCCTCAATTTTTGCTTTTTGAATGTTGGAAGTAGGGGAAGCCTGCTATGGGGCTTCCTCCTTACAGTGAACTTTTTGGGTGTGGTCTGTCTTATATTAGGAACGACCTATAGCTACAAGGTTCCTTTCTAACTCAATTGCGTCAATTTGCATCTAATTCAAGGTGGGAGACTTTCTTTCTCGTAGAATAATTGCAAAATCAGGGTCAAAGTAGGAGGAATATTATATCTTCAGAGTATTTTAAAGAGGATGAAAGCCCTGAGGAATTCGATTGTAATCCTTGCCCTCAGAAGCGCAATACCTCCAGACCTTATTAAAATGGATGTGAAAAGCATAAACCAACTTGCCATTCTTCCGCCGAAGCATCCCAAACTCCATCAGATAGTATTATATATCATGCTTATCTCCCCACTTCCTAAGAAAGGCACACTAAAGCTCCTCCAAATTTGTAAGGGAATCAACCGACAACTTGGTGTGAAACCAGCTCCAAAAAGAGAAGAAAAGAGATGTCAACGCCTTAGAAATAAGCCACTTCGAGGGGGAAACCTCCAATACATTACATGAATGAACAATTCTTGGATGATACAAATGACAAAACCTCCTTTCTATATATAGGAGTCCATGGGGCCACAATGTAATCCTAGTGGGGCACAATGTAATCCTAGCAGACCTAACAATAATAATGTAAGGGCACAATAATAACAATATGGGGGTTACAGGGGTACAACAATAACAATAAGGGGGGCTACACTAACACAATAAGAGACTACACTATTAATATAGGGACCTAACATGCCCCTCTCTCTCAAAAAAGTGTTGTCCTCAACGCTTGAGTAGCTCTGGGTGCTCCTGTATAAAATTCTCATCCTTCCATGTAGAATCTTCAGTGGGTAAGTTCTTCCACTTGATGAGATACTCTGAAATTGATTGATTCCGTAGTTGTCGAGTTCTTGTTTCCGTGACCGCTTCAGGTTCCAATATGATTTTTCCTTCCTCATCAAGTTCTAGCAATATTGTTTGAACTGGAAGATTTTCACCTATAACCTTCTTTAAGCATGAAACATGGAAAATTGGATGCACTCGTGAAGAAGCGGGAAGCTCCAATTTGTATGCCATAGTACCAATCTTTTGCAACACCTTGTAAGGACCATAGTACTTTGGTGATAATTTATTATCCTTCTTAGCTTGCTTGAGGGACATTTGTTTGTATGGTTGTAGCCGTAAAAATACCCAATTTCCTACATCAAAACTTCTCTCACTGCGATGTTGATCTGCCTGTTGTTTCATTCAATTTTGTGCCAAATTCAGGTTATCCTTTAAGAGTTGGGGAACTTCTTGTTGATGCTCGATGTGATCTTCCACTGCTTGAACCTTCGAATTTTCCCTTAAAGATGATGTGATGGATGGTGGATGATATCCATAAAGTGCCATAAATGGGTCATTTTTGCTGCAGTATGGAAGGAAGTGTTATACCACCATTCAGCAAGAGGTAACCACTTGACCCATTGTGTTTGTTTATCAGATACAAAACAACGAAGATATCCTTCCAAACATTTATTTACTATCTCGGTTTGACCATCGGATTGAGGATGATAAGATGAGCTATGAGCTAATTGAGTACCCAAACAAGAAAATAACTCCGTCCAAAAATTTCCAGTAAAAATGGGATCTTCGTCGCTCACAATAACCCTTGGGCTTCCATGTAGCTTTTGAATTCTGTCCATAAATGTAGTAGCAACTGTACTTGCTTTAAATGGATGAGATAATGCACAAAAGTGTGCATACTTGGTAAGTCTATTAACTACCACCATGATGACACTCTTTCCTTCGGACTTAGGTAAACCTGTGATAAAATCCATTGAAATCTCCTCCCAACGTTGACTTGGAATGGATAAAGGTTGTAGAAGTCTCGGAGTCTTAATTGTCTCAACTTTATTCTGCTGGCAAACCAAACATTCCGCCACAAACTTTTGAATATCAGATTTAAGGCCATCCCAAAAAAATTCTTTCTTCACCCTGTGGTAAGTTTTTAAAAATCCTGAGTGTCCTCCTAAAGGAGAAGTGTGCAATTCCAAAAGAATCTTGTGTTTTAGTTGGGAATTCTTATAAAGATATAAGCGATCTTTGTACCATAAAGAATAATTTTTCCAACTAAATGTATCAGATGTACTAGGATCTTGCTGCAACTTTTGAATGAGTGTCCATACTTCTTTGTCCTTCTTCTATTCATCTCTTGCTTCGGTTATCTAATCTGGTTGGATAATAGAAATGGTACAAAGCAATGCTTCCACCTCTTCATTCTTTCTCGAGAGTGCATTTGCAACAACATTAAGCTTCCCTTTTTTGTAGATTATTTCAAAGTCATAACCCAACATCTTTGTGACCCATTTTTGCTGCTCTTCTGAAGATAGTATTTGTTCCAAAAAGTGTTTAAGACTATCATGATCAGTTTTACCTTGAAGTGTCTTCCCATTAGGTAATTTCGCCATTTCTTTAGTGCATGCAGTATTGCTAACATTTCCTTCTCATAAATAGGTTTTTGTAAATACTTTCCTTTGATTGGACGACTTTCAAAAGCAATGGGTCTTCCTTCCTGCATTAAAACTGCACCAATTCCATTTTCTGAGGCATCACATTCCACAATAAAGGTTTTTGTGAAGTCTGGTGTAGCTAAGACCGGTGCTAGGCATATTGCCTCTTTAAGACGTTCAAAGGCCTTAGTTGCTTCAGGAGTCCATGAAAATGCATCTTTCTTCAATAATGTTGTTAGAGGTGCTGCTATTCTCATAATTCTTAACAAACTTGCGATAATACCCTGTTAACCCGAGAAATCCTCGCAACTGCTTTATGGTTGTGGGAACTTTCCATTCCTTAATGGCTTTAATTTTGTTAGGGTCTACTTCAACACCCTCGTGAGATACAATATGACCCAGATATTCCACCTCTTGTACTCCAAAGAAACATTTGGATTTTTTTGCATATAATTGTTTCTCCTGCAATAGTTTGAGCACCCTGTCAACATGTTCAACATGAACCTTCCAAGACCTGTTGTAGATTAGTATATCATCAAAAAATACTAGCACAAATTTTCTAAGGAAGGGTTTGAAAATGGAATTCATCAACCCTTGAAATGTAGAAGGTGCATTGGTAAGTCCAAAAGGCACGACCAAAAATTCATAATGACCCTCATGAGTTCGAAATGTTGTTTTTGGAATATCTTCGGTCTTCATTCTAATTTGATGATATCTTGAACGAAGATCCAACTTGGTAAAATAAATTGCTCCATGTAATTCATCCAATAATTCATCAATCACAGGAATGGGAAATTTATCTTTAATGGTGAGCTTATTGATCTCCCTATAATCCAGACACATTCGCCATGATCCATCCTTCTTGTGTACCAATACTACAGGAGCAGAGAAGGAACTTTGACTAGGTTGAATTATACCCGCCTCTAACATTTCTGCAATCATACGTTCAATTTCGCTCTTTTGGAAATAAGGATATCTATAAGGCCTGATGTTTGGAGGAACACTCCCTGGAATCAAATGAATAGCATGATCATGATCACGAATAGGTGGGAGTCCTTTGGGAGTTTCAAACACCTTGGAATGATTGTCCAAGACTTGTTGGAGATCTGCAGAAATTGATGATTTTGATGTTGGAACTTCTAGTGAGCATAATTGTGCAATTACGCCTCGTTGTTCTTTCTTTAGAAGATTTGTCATGACATTAGAGCTTATTATCTTTCCTGGCTTCCCTGCAATACCCCGTAATTCGACTTCCTTTCTTTCTAAAAAATATTTCTTGAAAATTTCTTGAAAATTAAAAGCTACCATCCCCAAAGATTGTAACCATTGTACTCCTAGTACAACATCAGCACCTCCCATAGGAATGGAAAGCATTGGACTATTCAATACATATTCCCCCATGGTTAGCTTGATATTATGGCTTTTTCCAGAGAAATTTATAGTTCCTCCATTTGCAACCATCACTTGACATTCTGGTGCTGGGTATAGGAAACAATTTAATTCCTTGGCTACCTTACAATGAATAAAATTATGGGTGCTACATGAATCAATAAACACTATTACCTTTTTCTTCTTGATTTGTCCTTTTATCTTGAGAGTTTGAGGAGTGGTAATTCCTGCCAGTGCATTACACGATATGGTTGGATTCATTTCTTCCTCTTCTGGGGCTGGTTCTTGGTGTATATCCTCTTCTTGTTCATTTCTTCTTCCTCTTCACAATCTATGTAAAATAATTTCTTCTCAGCACACTTATGACCTTTAGTCTATTTGCTATCACAACTGTAGCAAAGCCCTTTTGCTCTTTTTTCTTCCAATTGTTGTGGTGTCAACCTTGTAGGTTGTGGAAATCTAGGCGTAGCAACACTTCCTTCTTTATAGAATTGAGTGGTAGGCTTCCTTGTCGACATAATTTTACATTCAACTTTTCTTGCCAACCTGAATGCCTTCTCCAATGAATCAGGTTCCAAAACACGAACTTCATGTTGGATGTTATCCTTTAGAGTACCTAAGAAGAGATCAATCCTGTGTTCCTCTGGAATATTAGTTACCCTTATATTAAATTTTTGGAAGTCCTCAATGTGCTGCCCCACTAAACCCTTTTGTTTGAGATTTATCAATTGGCTAAAGAAGGTGTTGCTCTTTGTATCCTCATAATGTGCTATCATTTCCTCAGTAAAAATTGACCAAGTGACAATTTTTTTACGGGAGCAAAGCCATCGATACCATACAAATGTATTTTGTTCTAAATGTAAAGTTGCAATTCGTACCTTTTGTGTGTTTTGCACATTATGGAGATCAAAATATTGCTCCATCTGTAGTATCCATGTTACAGGATCCTTTCCATCAAACTTCCTCATATCCATTTTTGGAATATGGTGGTTCTTCCCGCGAACATTAGATTTTATGAAATCACGATTAACATTTATTTTGTTCTCATCATGAGTTTCCTCTACTATCTTTTCACCATTAGGAAACATTTCTTGTATTAACTTTGTCAAACCTTCCATGTCTGCTTTTAGATCATTCTTCATGTTTTCCATGTTGTCTTTCATTTTTTCATCGATCTTAGCTTCCATGTGATCCATCTTAGATTCCATGCCAGCTTCCATGCCATCTATCTTAGATTCGACGCCTTTCTTCAAACCATCCATATTCGCTTCCACGCCTTTCTTCAAAACTTCCATTTCATTTTTTGTTGCTCTTTGCGAGAGCGAAATTTGGTGCACTTGCTCTTGTAATTTTGATAGATCATGTTGCAATTGTTCATCTTCATGAGTCATAGTAGAGCTTTCTGAAGGATTAATGGGTGTTGAATTATTTTGATGAGGCATTTTTTAGAACCCAATACTAATATCTCTTCTACAATATGCCCTTGGAATCAATTCAAATTGATTCTTGAAACAAGGCTTATGCAATTCAGAAAAAAAAATACACACCTTTTTCTTGCTTTTGAGGAGCGCGATATTGAAATTGGATTATCTCTGTGATTGCGGCTCTTCAATATCTGAAATTTGGCATTGAGGTAGCCTTCTAAATTATCTTTCGAATGCCACAGGTCTGACTTGATTTGGATTCTCCAAGGCAAAGTTATGTTCAATCTCCCACAATGACCTAATTATGGACTGGTTCAGTAAAGCGAACTTGTACGACTTGCCACGTGTCACTGTTTCGTCTTTTAGCTCTGAAATTAAGAGCAAAGAAACTATAGTCTGTGTACTTGCGACCACTTTTTACGGCACTCCAATCCGATGTTCAGAGAGAGAGAGTTATGAAGATTTTCCCACGATCACCTCTTTGAGATGAAATTCAGGAGCCTGAAAAAGCACTAACTTCCACAGATCATATCTCCGCAAATATTGCAAACCAAGCTCTGAAATTTTGCGACGAGTTTCCTTCGGATTTCAGCTTCGTGCCCTAAAAATTTCAGATTTTGAACCTTCGTAGAAAAAAAGTTATAGCGCAAATACCACGATGACCTGTTTAGATTAAATTGAGGAGCCTGCAAAAAGACCTAACTTCCACAGATCATATCTCCTAAAATATTGCGAACCAAGCTCTGAAATTTTGCGACGTTGTTCCTCATAATTTCGGCTTTGCACCCTAAAAATTTCAGCTTCTGAAACTTCGTAGAAAAAAGTTATAGCGAAAATGCCACAATGACCTGTTTGGAGCAGCAAAACCTTAGAATCCAAAGCTCTGATACCAAATGTTGTGAAACCAGCTCCAAAAAGAGAAGAAAAGAGATGTCAACACCTTAGAAATAAGCCACTTGGAGGGGGAAACCTCCAATACATTACATGAATGAACAATTATTGGATGATACAAATGACAAAACCTCCTTTTTATATATAGGAGTCCATGGGGCCACAATGTAATCCTAGTGGGGCACAATGTAATCCTAGCTGACCTGACAATAATAATGTAAGGGCACAATAATAACAATATGGGGGTTACAGGGGTACAACAATAACAATAAGGGGGGCTACACTAACATAATAAGGGACTACACTATTAATATAGGGACCTAACATGGAACCACTTCCACACTTATCCTTCCAAGCTTTGCATGAATATACGTACAAAGACATCCTTGAAATCGATATTTAGATTGTCAGTAAAATAAGTGAAGGTAGAAATAAGGTCCTCGACCAACACTCCTTTATCCCCATTTAACCTGGGGAGCATATTAAGATAACTGTTATTGGGAAAATCATGAAGGTGTGTTGGGAGATGCAAAGGCATGAAACGAGCTTCATTCCATAGGGGAGGATTCTTCTGAGCCATCCCACCAGAGACTGTATGGACAGGAGTCGGGGAAACACGCAACGGAGACAAATGAGAGAAGGGCATCTGAAGTTTTCCCTTCTCAGAGAAATATGAAGGTTCGGAGGTATTGCTCTTCTGAGGGCAAGGAGATGCAGAAAGATATATGAGAGGATTGGAGGTGGGACTACCCATTGGCAAGAAAAGGTTACTGGAATAATACTCTCTCGAAGTAGAAGGAAAACCCCCCATACCCAAGACTAGTCCTTTACAACCTCTGGAAGTTGACAAAACTCGTGTGAGATCATCATTATTGAAAAGAGGTGAATATTAGGGATGGGAGAATGTATTCCTGTGCTTTGAGTCCAAGGTTCTTCCCAGCAGAGTCGCCTAACACAATGAAATCGCCAAGTGGACTTTTCAATAAATATGTTCTGATAAAACTATTCTAGTGGTCTCGGCCTCATCCACCGAAAGTCAAGAACGTAGTCATTTTCGTACACTAGGGAAAGAAGCTTCGCGACTTCACTCCCTGGCAACGGTGCCAGAAACAGGTGTTGTAGCATCGAGGACCCTCCTTGGCGAGAAGATGATGTTGGAGCACCCTTTGGGGGCCTTGGGGCCCTCCCCGCTTTTTGGTTGCTGAAATATATATGATAGATTGTGCAACCAGAGGGGATAGCGCTCGAGACATGAATGATTTCACTTAGTAAGCACAGATTTGGAAGTAAAGTGAGAGAAATATGGTGCACTTCTCATAGATCTAGTGCAGAGGCCTTCTATTTTGCTAATAAACCAACGGGTGCTATTATCCAAAATTACCGAGCAAATATGGGATAAAGTAAATAAGGAGAGTGAACACCAATGAGGAATTGTACTTCAAGCTTGCATCGTAAAACTAGAAATATGCGAGGGAACCCGTAATGTATATGTCTCGAACACTACAAATATACAATAAAAGAATAAAAAAGATTTGGACACTTGAAGGACACTGTTCATTCACCTCTGTTTATGACCATGATAAATATCTTCAAAGCATTAAAACCAGTAATCTTTACTAATCTAGAATCACTTTCAAATATGAAATTCCTTACAAATATACAATAAAAGAATAAAAAAGATTTGGACACTTGAAGGACACTGTTCATTCACCTCTGTTTATGACCATGATAAATATCTTCAAAGCATTAAAACCAGTGATCTTTACTAATCTAGAATCACTTTCAAATATGAAATGAAATTTCATTGAAATAGTTCTTCTTAAACATTTCATTCCAAAAATGTTTCACATTCCATAATAAATTTGTTTGAAACGTAAACAAGAAATGAACACAGTCAATGACGTTACTGAATTCAAACAAAAGAAGGCACATCTTGGCAATGCGGGAGAAAATCCTTTGATTCATAACAAAACTTGAAACCAAAGTACATAGATGAGTCAACATATGTAGGGGAAAGGGTGCGATGTGTGCAAGATCTTTCCAAGCTATGCAAGTTCCGACCCTTTTACAATGGATGAAATACATATTTATATGCCACTCAGGCAGAAGGTGTTAGTGAAAATTTCGATAAGTATGGGACAGGTGTCCCTGACGATAGGAGCCGTCTCTTTAAATCCTTCTTCCTTCATTGCTTGCGTGTTTGCTGAGTGGACAAAGCGATGCTAGATGTACCTGCGTTAGGATCTCTCCGCCCTCTTACATGAAAATTGACTCGTGGGGACACAACTGGTGCCAAATATTTTCAGTTGATCTACAGGTAGTGATTCTAGTTTGTTGCTAAGCAATATGGTTTCGACTCTATCTTCCTGAGCAGTCCTTCAATATCTACAACCAATATCGGAGGTGGAGCTCCCAATTCCTTGGAGTTCTATTTGAGTCATGGAAATATGCTGAAATTGCGGTTGAGTAAGTCCACAAACCACTCTGCTTACAAATCATTGAGCTCATCCTCAAATTTCCCTATATAGCTCTGCTCCACTCTTAGCACAGAGGCGTATTGTTTTTCACCCTTGTATCTATGATCATCCTCTTTTGCTTCACAAGGAGAGGGAAGCCCCATCTTGATGACTCTCACAAAATAGAACTGAAAGGTGGAGTAGGCTTGGAAGAATTCATTGCACTTGTCTGCTAATGCAATTAGGAATTCCTTTTTGTTCTGCACTTGGTGGATATTCATGAACGTCTCAGTGCAGTCATTGACATATATTTTCATGAGGTGGCCTTCTGGAAGATTTAGGATAGCTTAAATAATGTGCTCATCCTCCCCGACTTTGCCTCAATATCTTCCCATAACTAGTCCTGGCCTTCAGTTTTTCTTTTCAGGTCTGAGGCTAAATGGCTAGGTAGGTTCTGGGCTTTTCTATAGTGAATGAAGAAGTAATGTCTGGCAAGTAGTATAGACGTTTCTTCAAAGCAAAAGGCGATAAAGTAGGTGTCTGGTCAAACACTATTAGGTCAGGTCCTCAATGAAACACTATTGTAAGGTTCTAGTCTTAACTGAAACACTATGCGTGGTCTGGTCCTCAATCCATCCCTCTAGGTTCTGGTCCTCAATAAAACACTCTAGTTTTTGGTCCTCCATCCAAACAATCCTCCACTAGCGTAAGTCTCCAAGGGTGAAAGCAAAAGCAATAGAGTGGCTGGTCAAAAAATTTCCTAGGGAAATCACGTATATATAGTTTAATAAGTAGCAGCCCCTAAGAAACAGTAATGAAGGCATTGTTTGACGAACAATAGATTGAAGGTGTTGTAGCTATTCCTAACTGTCCTATCGTATTAACGTCTACAAGAATTTATTTGCCCCAAAGTTTGTATTAACATATAAAAGTAGTCTCTGCCCCATCTGCCCCTAAATAAGAAGGTAATTCAGGCATTGGGTTCCGTAATAGGAGTGTATCTCCCTTCCCTCCTTCCTTTGTCCCTGTAACAAGGTGTTGCTAGCTCACCTAACCTAACGTAGCCTAACTAAACAGATTGGGGGAATGCCTTTGCTTTTTGGAGTGTCCCGGTTCGTTCAATAACCAAGGGTAAGGTAACCATAACTAATAGGACGCATGTGGTATGTGACCAACCCCCACCCAAATAAGTAACTAAGGGTAAAGAAGGTTCTAGGTGTCATCTAGGATGAGTATTCGTAGGATAGGTAGGGTAGCTTGGTGAAATGTGAATTCAATCAGTAATGGAGGGAAAGCAGTGACGACGATTCAAAGGTAAGCAAGAAAGTAGGTGTCTGGTCCTCCACTAGCTCCAGGGCCTGGTCCTCAATCAATCACAATCGGGTTTGGTCCTAAAATAGCAGGTCTGGTCCAACATCCTCTAATAGCTTCAGGGGGTTTTCACCTGAGTTCTGGGGAATTCTTTCTGGGTTGTATGCTCGGGTGTCCAACCGGTCAAAGTTCAAGGTAAGGTTTATTATTAGCTGGAAGGTCCTATGGGGGGATCCCCCGCTGCGTGGGATAGATTATTTGGAATAACTAAAAAAGAGTAAAGAAGAAATGAATTCTAAGGTAGGTTTGGTTCAAACCATGATATCTATGCCATCGATGAAATAAACAAGCTTTTCTATGAAGATAAAATGAAGGATGAACAACCCTTATAAGAAGCTTAGCAGGTAAAGCAGGTAAGAAAAGTCACATTGGTGTATGGATGGGGGGATAGCATAAGTTCTATCTTGACTGATCTCACTGAACCGTAGGCATAACTATGTTGTATAAGAGGGAGCTGTATGGATTAGGTGTTGTTATCGCTCTTAAAGATAGGTGCAATAATAATATCTTATATAAGTCTATGTCTGGGGTTTGAGGTAGGTATCTTTGTCCATGGGCACTCAAAAATATGGAGTGAAGGGCCGCTACTGAATAGATCAATGTTGTTGGCATCTGCCGATTTTCAAATAAGCCCATGTTATTAATCAAAAAGGCGTTATATGGCATGTTTAGGGATATCGACGATATATTACTAATTTGTGTCATTTTTTTATTTGGAATGATGTAAAAACCCCCAAATCACTGAATCAAAAAGCGTGGTATGTGTAATGACCCAAATCGAGTTATAGGGAACATACAAATATTAGCATGCATATGATAGCTACATATGCATGTATCATGTGTACTACACTAGCATATGCACTAATCAATTATGAAAAAGTCTCAGTGTAGGGTAATGAGTGAATTATTGAAGTATTGAGTAAATACCTAACTCACGAGAAAATAATGAATGTATTGTGAGGTAAAAGTTATACCTACCACTATCATAATAGAACTAATATAATGTTCAAAGGAAAGTAAAAGCATTGACTTATGCAAATAAAAGATGATATTTTAATAAAATCCAAGATATTTACTAAATGATGATATTTAATAATAAATCCAAGATATTTATTAAATGATGATATTTGATAAATTCAAGATATTTTAGGAATCTAGGATATTTATGAAATAATAATATTTTAATATAAATCTAAGATATTTCTAAAAGAGGATATTTTAATAAATATCTTGAAAGGGGATTTGATTAAGATATTTATTAAAAGAGGATATTTTAATAAATATCTTGAAAAGGAATTTGTGTATAAAAGGAGAAGGGGGGGGGGGGGAACTTGATGGGCATGGGTCAGTGAGGTGGGAAAACTGACCCGGATGCTGTCAGAGGATTTCTAAATGTGGGAGACCAAAGCAGTGAGTTCTAATAGAGTCATAGAGTGATCTTGATTGTATTTATAGGGTCTTTACAATATGTAATTTTCCTTCCAATAATTAGATGAATAAGGGTACCTTCCCTTCACTCTGTCAATAAACACTTTAATACCACCTTCGTAGATAGAAAATAGTCTAGGTTCGCATTCTCACAATTCCCAATTCAAAAAAAGATACTTGGCTGTTGATTGGCTTATTGATTGACCTATAGGCTCCCGAAACGCCACCTTTCATGAGTGAAATTCCAACAAGAAATCCGGGGATTGGGGTGGGTGGGTAAATAGTTTGGGAAAATAGAGCTTCCAATTGATGGCGGCCCCTCTCCTTTGTACCTCAGGTGAGTGGGTTCGTACCTATCCTTTTAGTCGAGAGTTCGGCTGGCTCACCCTCACCCTCGCCCCCTTGGTCGAGCCATGCTTACGCACCCTCACCCAACTTATTCTACAATAAATAGATAGGATTCCTTCTTCTACAATAGAGAGTAGTAGGTATAAGTTAGTAGCTTCTTCCTAACTGCTTTGATAGTTCTAGTAAGGATAGGAAGGGCTGAGGTTTTTTAGAGGGTTACGTTGTTGAGATCAGAGTAGAGTGCTTATCTTGTGGTATCTCAAGTGTTTCTCTTTCTGTCTAAGCCTATCAAATCGATCAACCTACAATAGAAGATATAATTCCTACTCTTGCTACTCTTACTTCCTACTCTTTCAGATAGAAAGCTAACACATAGGACCTAATTCCTACTCTTCCTACAGAATACATCAAGGCAGACCAACAATCTAATTTATTTCTATCTAATAGAGAAAGTCACTATAAGGATATAATTCCTACTTTATCATACCTTGAAAGTAATAAACAAGAATTCCTTACCCTTACGATGTTAAGGTAAGTATATGTCGATCCTTCTATTTCATATCTAAAGCTCATACTAATAGAGGAAAGAGAAAATCACTATTAGAAGATAATAAACCTATTCTCTATAGCCTGGAATTCCAACTATCGAAGACCTCCTATAGAATAGATAAACCTACTCTATATTCCCATACTCTCTATTCTAGCCTGCTAATTGAGAGACTTAGGATCTCATCTTAATCCTTTCAATCTCCTCACTATCCACTAAAGATACTAAACTCCTAAGATACCGTATTTCTACTAAAGCATACCTAAAGCTACTTGAATCCTCTTCGTCAACCAACTCTACATTTCCTAACTCTCTCGACATAAGCTACATACTAGTTCCTAGGAGTCTTTCTTCCCAAGCATACTTACTAGTTATTCAAGAGTCTCTTACTTCATTCACTAGTTCCTAATCCTTTCTCTATACCTAAGCATACTATATATCTCATACACTTACTACTTTCAATCTCTTCAATATACTGAATATATCAAATACTTTCTATTTCCTCACTACAGAAAATAGTCAGAGTTCTTCTTCATTCCTAACTATAGAAACTCTACAAACATTCTCAAGAAGACTTTCAACTATCTAGAAATAATTATAGAATCTATATTAAAGAATTAATACTAAAGATATATTCTTATTTATTTCTTATTAAACCTTCCTAACTAATGACTAGAGAAGAAATAAAGTTGGGAGCCTAGAATCACTACTATAAATAGAATCAAGTTCCTATCTATCTCCTTTATAGAAACTAAAGAAAACGAAACTCCTAATACTTTATCTATCTAACAAATAGAGAACCTCAAATCTAGAAAGGCTAGGAAGAGAACAGAACCCAATTACTCTTCTTCAATATAGAAACCAACAAATAGAGGAAAGAGAACCCGAGACATACAACCCTACTAATAGAGCAACAATCTAATATATATATCTAACCTCTCACCAATATATATATCTAACCTCTCACCAATATATATAGAAGACATAAAGACTCTTATTACCTTCCTACTACTAAAAGAGAACCTATCTAATCACTTTAGGCTCTACTTCGCTAATATAGAGAAGGAATAATAGAGAAGATTTAGATCCCAGTTACTTATCCTTTTTTTCATGTTGAAAAATCCTTAGTAACAATCTACCAATATATAAACCTCCTATTAGACATACAAATAGCAGGCTTAGAAACTAATATAATACTGAAAAGGAATACTAAGAAGAGAAATAGTTCCATACTAATTCCTACTTGAACAAGGAGTCCCTAATTACTATCTTTAGCAATAAAATAGATAAGGTTGTCCTGACTCTGCTTTACTTTAGAGACGACCTTATTTCTCTACCATTCCATCTATGTCTACATAATGACACTGAATATTCCTACTACTTATTAGACTTCCTATCTGATTCTAGGAGTGAAAAGGTTTGTAGTGTAGTAACTCAATACCATAGGTATGGTGAGTAAAGGGACTCAATTCTGTAGTATAGGAGGATATAGGATATGTTAGTAGTGATTACTTTCCTATTCTTATTTTCTTGTAGAAATATTCTATCCTAATACTTTCAATGACCTACACAATATACACATTATATATACTAGCTCCAGCACTTCATATACATTCTATATCCTATATCTTCTGGCTTAAAGCATAAAAAGCAACTCAAAAAGAGACACTTATTCTATTTCCTAAAAGGACATACACATACTAATGGAGTCACTTAGGAGATTTTATCTATTCTTTGAAGCTGGAACACTTGATACTCTCTCTGTAACAGTAGATCAATTCTCTATTATTCTATTGAAAAGAAAAGAAGACAGACTGCTTTGAGAAATCCAATATAGGGTGCACATAGGAGATGGGTTTTAGGTCTTGCTGCCACAGGCCATGGTTCAATCGGTGATTTATTTCTAGTGAAGTTTAAACTTGTTTTAGAGTCTAGCGTAGAGACTTATATTCTAGTGAGTTCAATTGATCACTTCTATTCTAGTAGCTAAAGGAATAGATCCTAAGCCTTTCAATCTCACTTTAATATACATTCTATTAACTCAAGCATATTTTATCTAAACCACACTAAAGCTACTTGAACTGAAAACTATTGAATAAGGAGACTCAATCTTCTTATTTATGAAAATGGCCAAGCCTTGTACATCATAATAGCAATATTGACAAAGATAATAAGTGAGATGAAATGGTGGGAAGATAAGGATATACAGATAAGTAGAATAGGAAAAATAATAAGACTCGGAGTAACATTAGATACATAACTTCCTATTTGACATTCTCTTTTATATACTTTAGTTGTTTTTCTTGGGATATCCTTAATGAATATCTCCTGAAAGAGGCTCTTCTTTTTCTTAAGGTTGTTGTAACCTTTCTAGTTTAGTCCTTTTCTCACCTTCTTATACATTAGTATTTGAAGTGCTTGAGCTTACCATTGACACCTTTGATCATCGTTCACTCACCTACATCTTTCTGTTTTGTTCATGATCATTCATGTATACCCTAGTTATGAGATATAGCCCATACCTATGAGACTTATCATCTTGTTCATTTTGATTCTAGTTTGAGTCAGTTTGATGTCATGCACTTTGATGTTATTCTCTCTTTCTTTAACAGGAACTATAGAATAGAGACTTTTGTGTAGTCCTATGTTGTATTGATTTTCTAGAGATCTGTCTTGGAAGAAGCTTATCCCCATATTGTAGCTTCCAAAGGCATAAGGATTCCTAAAGGGATTGTTTCCCCCAAAGGGATTACCCCTAGGGACGAGTAAACTCCTAAAGGCATTACTTCCCCCGGGACCATGAGTACCCCCAGGGACATAGGCACTCCTAAAAGCATTATTGCCCTCAAGATTACGCATACCTCTAAAAGTATGGCTATTCCAAGGGACACTATCTCCCCCAAAAGCATTGCTTCTCCCAGCATTACTAGGAGGAGCCCCAAACCCAACATGGACATTCCAACCGAAAGGGAATTTAGCATTTGGCATAGCTAGGCTACCTATAGGGATGCCAGAGCTAGGTGGGAACCCACCTCCACCATTAAAACCAAGGATTTTCCCCCAACTGAATAAAAATCTAGATGTGGGCATTGACACTAATGTAATGGGTGTACTAACACTAGGTACACTTGTGGAAGGAAAGGAAGTTACCAATGGCATTCCCCAAAGATAAATGTGATGTACTAGGCATGGCATTGGTAGGACCTATGACATTGATAGGTGGCAAGAAGGACATCACTGTGACTCCTCCTGTAACACTCGATTGTAAAATAGTAGGCTATCCCATACTGGATGCACCACTCACACTAAACATTAGGTGAGGACTGCTAAACAAATAAAATGTTTCACTAATAGGCCTATTCATCCTAATGATTATGGGGTCAAAAGGATCGGTCAAAGGAGGGTGAAAAGGTGGTAGTTGAATTCTGTCTACCACTTCAAGCTCTACACACTCACTCACCTTAGAACCTTAAAAAATCCCCTCTGACTCTACTAGATCAATGTCATTTGTAGTGGAAACCAACCTTTTCCTAATTATTGATGGTTCATCCCCCTTAATATAAAGACCTCATTGTCTACGTGACTGGTGAAGCATTTGGTCATCCAAAATGTATAAAGATTTTGACCAGAATCAAAAAAGAAAACTATGGCCAAATAGAGACCAAACCAAAGAGCACACCCATATAAAATCTAGGCTATCAATAGGAAAACCAATGGACAAGGTGGGCCTTCTGAAAACCAAACCTTGGGGGATGTCAAGTCCCCAAGACTTAGCTAGCAAAGGTGCGAGAGACAGTGACGATAACCCACACATAGTAGTCCTTGCCAAACCAAGTACCCTCATGAAGATGGGCACCCCTTAGGTAAGCTAAAACAAGGATTCGATGTCTACCTCAGCTACTTCAAGCACTTCTAACTCGCAGTCACCTTTGTGATGCCCTAGGAATGGCCACTATGGACACCTCTTCACAATCGGTGACTAGGTGGAACAGTCGTGGGTTAAGACCACGGGTATGGGCAGGGAAACAAAGACCAAATCTTCTCAAAGTGTTGGCACCCAAGGCCTTTACACTTTGTAAACCCCCGTACATGTAGTAGTCCAACAAACACCAAAACAAGCACGGAGAGAATATAACCCCACTTGTCCTAGTGTGACCTCATATTATAAACGTAATTAGAAGATCTTATATACGTAATTACGCCAACCAACCAACCAACCACCTTGCCCATATCCATATATTGTTCCAGATCCACCAGCTCGAACAACCGTATATATAGAAGATCGAAAGCTAGCATGAGTAGATCCAAGTCCAAATTTAGTCGTTGATCCAGTTGACCAAGTGAAAGCTTCAGCAGTTGCTTCTGTCTATTTTGTTGATCCAGTAGCAACACTAGTCCATACAAAAGTAGATCATCTAGCAGTAGATCCAATAGTTGATTCATATTATCCAGTAGCAGGGGTAGCAAAGGCAAGAGCAAGGTTATCCTTACCTTTCACCGACCGGCTAGGGAGAAGTTCTAGTGTTTATAAGGATTGGGTCATAGCTAGGTGGGTGGGATGCAGCCTATCTGACTGAGTCTGGCATGCTCATAAGTAAGGTGTTATGCCTAAGTACTAGGTAGGTGGCCCATGGCCTGGCATGAGGAAGGTAGTTGGTATGCCCAGTCTAGGCGGCTCTCTCATTCGTTTGCTAAGGTAGGTATCATAAGCAAGTGTAGATCTTCTCATCAGGACCTTAAATGGGGGAGGGAGGAAATAAGACGTGTCTATCTATGTTATGTTATGGGCACGTAGAGGGTCCCTACCTTTCACTCTTCCGAACAACCAACACTCTCTAGCATAGAAATTTGATGACTTTTCAAGTCCTTCCCCTCGACCAGCGAGGATGTCGTATTCTTCTCAATGTCGTCTCTTTCAGCAATGCCTTATCAAGTATGGATAATAGACGGTTCTTATGGTTCAATGCCTCCGGTCGAGGTATCATGTTGCATATATAATCCCATATACAGATATAAATGAATCGAGCAGCCAAGTTGAATGAATGCATTTTAGAGGTCCTCTAGAAGGGTTATCACTTACCTTCGTAAGGATTGAAGGGAAGAAATAGAAGTTTCTTGTGCCAACCGGTGTTAAGGTAAGATCCTTTCAGGCGGTAAGGTCCTGATTGTGCTGGACCTGTTGAGTTGGTCCTGAAAGGTATTACCTGAGCTCGAAGGTAAGGGATAACCTACACAAATGAATTAAGGGCCGTAACAAATTTATCACCTTGGCAGGGAAGCTACTATTACTATTAGATAGAGAAGGTTATACTTTCCGGAGCTACGGGGAAGGGGGGGGGGGGCGAGTCACTATTCCATCCATAAATCCCGACTTCGGAGCAATGGTTTGCCTCTATCCGAACAGGTTTTGTGATAAAATATGATTTCGTATTGAGCTCCAAATATCACCTTATCACTATTTTTGAACTGGAAGGTAATTAGTTGGCAACTTCATTTGCGTGCAATTGACATCTACTAAGCACTACTTGCAGGCTCCGTACTTGATTCCTAGAGTGAGTGGCCTAAAGAATAATAATATAGTGTTTCTCTAGCGAGATCCGAGTTAGCACCGACGAGAAAATATCCATTTCTCCCTGTCGCCTATCTCACCGTTTCTTTGAAGTAAGGGTGAGCCTTCACTTTTTGGATTGTCTCTTGCCTAATGCGGTCTCTTGTCCACGGTTCCCATTGGGTTTACCTCGTTGATAGGTTGACTCTATGGCAATGAGAAAAGGCGATCTTGTGCTATACTATAGTGATCTTTTGCCTGCCTATCGAGGCACGCAAACTCCCATCGTGTCCCAGATCACATTTCGTAGATCTAAAGGGGTACTCATCAATACAATACAACTCCTCTCGTAGATGGATGTGGTGCGGTTTTACGAAGTGTTTGAGCACAGTTCACTCGCGTTGATCAATAGTATTGCCACCACTCCCGGCCGGTTATATCACTTCTTGCATTGTTCCCCACACTCCATACCCCCATCCCCCCCTCTTATATGAAGTTAAGGGCCAGGAGCGCATGGTGGGGTAGGAGCATCTCGTCGGCTGGGAAATCTTGGGCTTGACCAAAGAATCTTATGTCCTTCGAGTCACATGATGTTTTGACTAAAATAACTTTTTGCGCAATTCATGCGTTTTTGTTTCTGCGACCAACAATTGTTTATGTATCTCCATTTCAGACTATTCTCTAGACTTTTTATCAATATGAGGTGATCGTAGCATTGTATATAAGACTTGTTCTTCAGGGAATCCAATCTTGCGTGTGCAACGCCCTAAATTGTTTCCCAATAATTTCTTTCCAGGAGATTTCATCACTATGCGTATCTTGGCAGTCATTCCTTTTGGTGGTGGTTCTTTCTGGTTCTGAATTATGCCATTATGTGGTGATGCGCTGGCATGCATAATGGTGAGCGCATTGTTCACGCCATCATTTTTATTATGGTAATGATGAATGACGAATGCGAATGGGGAAGATTGAATTTCTTGCATTGATTGAAACATTTGCGACAGGTCCTAGCAAGAATTAGCATGAGCTCGTTGACGTCAGTTCTAGGAGAATGCAACTAATACCAATCAATCTCTTGATACCTCTATTTCCCCAATTCCATAGGATTCTGACTTCTTATTCGTTCGGGAAGGTTGCACCTCTCTCTTGGGGGGAATGAATAAAGAAAGGGTAGATAAGGTCCTGAAAGGTCTTGAGCTCTGCTCAGGTAAGGTCCTGAAAGGTAACCGGGGTTCAAAATAGACGTTCTAAGGTGTTGTGTCCTCTCCTGTTGGTCGATCCCTGCTTATGCATCCTCTCCTAAGACTATGAATTTCATGTTGGTTGAGCGCATTATTCTAACGCGCAACCGATTTCAGTTGCTTCGGCCTTCCAGCTGTAGTTGGTCCTCCTCCAACTTTGAGAAAACTCCGTGGAGTTGGAAGAGAATTGCCCGTTTTTTTGGTGGGTTGGGCAGCTGAAGGCCAACATGGTAGAAGCATGCAAGGTCGTCCCTGCCGACCTTGGTTTGCACTACGATGAGGGCAGCTTTGGGGAAAAGTGCGCGACACTTACCCACTACTACATCGCGTGTCAATTATTTGCTCACGGGGCCCACGATCAAGTATAAAGGCAAGAAGATAGTCTCATGCCATTCCTTCTAAGATTAGTTCAAGAAGTGTTGTAGGGCTAACATGCCTAGGTCTGAAGGTGTATAGGTTGTAAGAGTAAAGCAGCAACATAGTAAAGGGTTCATAGTATAAACTAATCTCATAAGTTAAGGCAGTGCTAAAATAATAGGGTCCAATCTGGATGATCCACCAACCCAACATAGCTGTCTAACGGGGCAAAGTAGATGGGGAATTAGAATTCGTGCCATCCACGATCATGGGGAGCAAGGGAAGCTACAAAAGTCTTGGGCGCTATTCGACCATCTAGTTGTGTTTCATAAGTTCTTGTGGCTATATATAATCGAGCAGTTCTACTTCGTGCCTGCTAAAGATTTTGGCAAAGTTATAAGTGTCGGCTGCCCTGGGCATAATATGTTTGAAGCCTGTCCATCCCATCCCATAATCCAACGAGGTTCTCTGATGTACCATAATTTCCAATCCATCCTGCAGTTCTTCCATGCCACGATCTCTGTAAAAGGGAAAGGCCAGCCTCTCGGGATCCCATCCCATAATATATCTCGGCAGGAGCACGATACTCAAATTTTGTCCTTGTCTAATGTTCCATCCATCCACCCCACCATTGAATCCAGTGACAGTGAAAGGCATGAGTGAAAGGTGTGGGGAGCAAGAGAAGCTAGCTACAAGGTCCTCTCCCTTATGGTCGAGCCTGCTTACGCATCCTCGTCGAATCAATAATCCAACGGTGTTCCATAAGTGCTGGCAGTATTTGTTCAATCTGGTTCCAACCATTCAATCTCCATCCAACCACTCGTGTCTTTTTCATAAGTTTGGGCTGTAAAAAGTAAATTTGGCCAGCAGTTCCACTCCATGCCAGCTTAAGTTTTGAAGTTCCGATCTATCTACATTGAAGTGATTTTTGGCTGTATATTTATAATCAAGGGCAATTTCCACAATATAACCTTAGGGGAAACCAACCCTACCCTACCCTATTGGCTAATGTCCATCCCATCCTACGATGGTTTATAAGAGAAGGTTGTTCCTTCCTATAGTAGTTGCTCTTCCTCTCCTAAGGTATTAGAGTAAATCAAAGTGGTCTAGGGCTAACATATATGGGCTTCAAGTGGGTGAGTTGGTAAAGCAAAGTAGGTGTTGTTATTAGTTGATAATTCCTTCATCATTTCCGGCCGAGATAGTATTGATACCCAACAACATATCTGTAAGCAAGTGTGAGGTCTATCTGTGAATGTTGTTTGGAAGGGGCGATCCATCTCCATCCAAGAGATCTAAGCCGGGGTGAATGCAGGCTGTGTGTGTGGGGCATGTCCAAAGTTGTAAGGTGAAGTGTCGAGTAGGTAGTTGTTAATCATAAAGGTAAATTGAAATAGGTAAGTAATAGCAAGAGTGCCCAACAACTAAGGTCTTTCTGTCTTTAGCAAGATATCAAATCTATATTGGTTGTTCTTGTCAATTCCGAAATCGTTCTGAAACGCAATTTTAGATATAATAAACCCGTGGTTGGCATGGGTCGAGAATCTTCCACTGAGGTCGGTAACTCTCATTGTTAAGTAGGAAAATTGATGATTTCGTGCATATAAGGCTGGTGCCTTCCTTCCATCCAGTGATACCATCCATCCCATCTGGCACTTCTAAAGGTCTCATAACATTCTTGACTCAATCACTACGTGCATTCCTGGTCTAAGGCTAAAGGTCTAGTTCGTGCAGGTAAATCTAAAAAAGGGGTTAGCAGCATGTTTCATATGTAATATTCCCAATTAGCTTTGCTAATTGGAATACTTCATTTTTGGTTAATTTTGCCGCTTTAGTTAGAAATAATAAATAAAGTGAGAAATAAGAGGGGTCACCTCACTTTAGTCACCTCACTTTATAAATAAAGTGTTTTTCCTAGTTGACTGACGTTATAACTTAGAGCGGGGGCCTTGGGGGTCCACATGAGTATGATGGGGAGGCATCAGGCTGACCCAAGGTTAACTGCGCAGGCCAAGGAGAGTGAAGGACGCAGTTAAGGTTTTGGAGGGAGTTTAGCACTATAAAAGGTGGGGTTCTCACCTCATTTGGGCATGCATGATTTGATATTGATATTGAGAGCCAGACTTCTGTCTGCTTCAGCACGCCGGTTGTTTAGTCGGTCTGCAGCACTGTTTAGTGCAACCGAGTGTCTCCGTTCGGAGATCTCACCCTTAGCCTCGGGGGACTTCGAGTGCCTGCCCTGGTAAGGTTATTTTCTGGTATCACCCTTAGCTTCGGGGGGCTTCGAGTGCCTGCCCTAGTAAGGTTATTTTCTGAGGAACATCCTTCAGTTTCAGTGGTAATTAGCAGCAGTTTTCTGGTGGAGATTTGGAGAGGAAGAAGCCCCTTCTTGTGACTGCGCAGATCCAGGAGGCAGGACGCTGATCCAGAGAGGGAAGGACGCAGATCCAGCAGGAGGACGCAGATCTGAATAGTGAGGACGCTGATCCAGCTGTCCAAGGCAGAGAGGACGCAGATCTGAAGAGGTATTGGCAGATCCAGTCTTGGAGGACGCAGATCTGGAGAACTGGCAGCAGAACCAGCCTTAGGGGTTGCAGATCTTAGGAGATATTGGCAGAACCAGCCTAGATCTGAAGAGATAGCAACATATCTGGCCTTGGAGGACGCAGACCTGGAGTGATAGGACGCAGATCTGGATAGGGAGGCTTCAGATCCAGCAGATCTGAGCATAGAGGACGCAGATTCAGTCAGGGAGGACGCTGATCTGAGGAGCAGGGTCATGTGAGTGGGGCTTGACAACGTTTTTCAGTGTTTCCAGCCTTGAGGAGCCGATCATTTCATCTGGAAGTTTTGTGGCCAGCATTTCATCTGTCTTCTGCGTTGTCACTAGCAGAGACAGGGTTTTCATTGGTGAGGGTTTGGAGGATTGAGATCAGCCATCTGCTAGTCTTCAGTTCATAGTTCCATTGCATTCCAGCAGCAGTTCTTCATAGCAGCTCTTCAGCCAGCTAGGACGCTGTCCTTATTTGCAGCCATTGTTTGTCTGAGAGGGTCTCCACTTGCCTAGAGCAAGGATAGGTGCACTCATTCTGATTATCTTGTACTCCTATCTATGTGTTCTGAGATTAATAAAATGGCTTAGTATTCTGGCATTCTATGTGTACTTGATCTATTATCTGGTTCCAACATTTGTTTTATGTATATCTGTCTGGCATATTTCTGTGTATTACTGGTTATTTCCCTTTGGGGATACTACAGTGGTATCAGAGCGTAGATCTGGCTCAGCCTATGGTGCTAGCAGTCTATGACGCCCGGGGATAACCCCTACATCTATCGGAAGGAACGTAGAGAAGCTGAGGATAGGTGGAAGTTTCCTTTCGGGGGAAGTGATTCTGATCAGGAGCCACCTGAGACAGATTCAGAGGCAGAGCAGCCTGAGAAGGGCCCAGAACAGCGTAATCCAATGGCAGATGATGATGTGAGGTTTAAAGAGGCGGTCCTCCGTCACATACAAGAGACGTCACAGAGGATGCAGGAGACGTCGCAGATGGTGCAGGATACGTCACAGAGGCTCTTGGCCATAGAGATCAGTCAGAGAGAGCTCCCTAGAGTTCTTCAGATCGGTGAGGGATCGAGTGTGTCTCGCCATATACCAGTGCACGATGCTATTCCCATTGTAACGGCTCAGCGATCCACTATGCCCACATTCTTGCCAGGAGACACAGGGATAGGAGTGCGGGGAGGTGCACAGAGGGATAATCCAGCACCCACACGTCCTACCATGCCTACCTTCCTGGTAGAGGACGAGGGGTCGACAGCACCGAGAGAGTTGAGTCCAGCTCGATGGGCAGCCGCTTTTGCAGAATGGCGGGCCTTAGGACAGGAGTTCATGGATACTCTCCCCTTCGAGCGCTATCTCCAGTTCCAGTACGGCATCAAGCCCCATGATCAGCACCAGCACAGGGGGCAGGGATACCACCGTGATGACCACCGTGCGGCCAGTAGATTCCATTTGCCTATGTTTGATGGTTCATCAAAGACTACGGCAAAGTCTTGGGTGGAGAAGCTAGACATCTATTTCCAGCTTAATCAGATGTCGGAGACGGATGCCATTAAGATGGCTACATTGCATTTAGAGGGTGAGGCTCAGGATTGGTGGTTTCATGGGATGGCGACGCTCGGGCATTCCACAGTGACGACGTATGCCGAGTTTACCAGGAGGGTGGTAGAGCGTTTTGACAGGAGGGATCCGGAGCAGCATTTTGTTAAGCTGACCAAGCTCAAACAGACTGGGAGCGAAGAAGCATACATCTCGGATTTCTTGAGGGTTTCAGTGATGGTACCTGACTTATCGACAGCTCGGATGGTCTATATGTTTGTGGAGGGGCTGTCAGAGCCACTTCGTGGCCTAGTCCGGTCAAACAAACCGGCTACACTGCAGGATGCTATCAGTAGGACTCGAGACTTACAGGATGTCTTGCCCAGGATTCGGCCACCTTATCCCCAGAGACAGGCTTTCCAGCCTAAGGGGAAGGACACGAGGGCTCCGCCTCCCAAGGCGAATCCGGGACGAGGGCAGATGGATGATGAGGCCAGGAGAGAGCTGAGGCGGAAGCGATTATGCTTCACTTGCCAGGAGCCGTGGGCACCGGGACACAAATGTGCGGTAGGGAAGGCACATTTCATAGAGGTCTTCTCCGAGAGCAGCGGAGAAGAGGATGAGGAGGATGATGAGGAGGCAGGAGGATGTTATGCAGCGCAGAGTACCTTACCACCTCCACCACCCGATGCAGGTGGGGCATCATTCGCACCTACTGGGGGAGCTCTAGCAGCATTGCGAGGAGTCCCCAAGTATCTGACATTGCGCGTACGGGGGACGGTGCGCGGACAGCGGGTTTCGGTCTTAGTTGATAGTGGGGCCACCCACAACTTCATTGATGCCCAGATGGTTGAGCGGAGAGGCATACCGACGGAGGGCTTTGATGGGTTTTCTGTTTTGGTACCAGGAGATCAGACCATGGCATGTGCTCGATATGTACCCGAGTTATCAGTGACGATGGGCACCTATACATTGACTGATCACTTCTTTGTGGTGGACATTCCGGACACCAATGTGATATTGGGGGTTCAGTGGCTTATTACTCTGGGGAAGGTCACGACGGATTGGAAGGCCTTAGAGATGGAGTGGGATGATCCCAAGACGGGGAAGCATGAGAAGATACGAGGGCAGAACACCTATCCACCCCAGACAGTATCAGCACACAGCATGGAGGCGACATTCCGCAAGGGAGATATAGAGGCGTATGTGTATCGGCTTCGTATGCGGAGACAGGCGGACGGCAGGCATCCGATCTACACGCCTATTCTCGACGGGGATATGCAAGAAGTTTTTGGGGACATCCTCGCCGCAGACGCCCACCGGGATCGGGGGTTTGAGCACACGATCACGGCATAGGATACGGGTGTCGGATACCACACCGTATAGGCATCCCAAGGGCTCATCTGGATGAGATAGAACGCTATCCTCAGAGTTGCCGGCCCTCGTCATGATTCGACCCAAGACTACCCTTGCTTCTTCCGCAGGCCGGTGAAGAAGAAGGACGGCACATTACGCATGTGCATTGACTACAGGGCTCTGAACAAGAAGACCCCGAAGAACAGGTACCCCATTCCCAGGATCGACGAGCTGATGGATGAGTTGAGAGGAGCACGGTTCTTCTCAAAGATTGATTTGAGATCCGGGTACCATCAAATACGCATGAGGGAACAGGACATTCCCAAGACTGCTTTCAGGTGTCATTATGGGCACTTTGAGTTTCTGGTCATGCCATTTGGGTTGACCAATGCACCTGCTACTTTCCAGTCTTGTATGAACCCACATTTTCAGGGATCATCTGAGGAAGTTTGTGCTGGTTTTCTTTGATGATATCCTTATATACAGCAGGACTTGGGAGGAGCATCTCCAGCACATTGAGACGGTCTTGCACATTTTGGAGGAGCAGCAGTTCTTTGCCAAGCTCTCCAAGTGTGAGTTTGGGTTGACGGAGATGCTGTATCTGGGACACATTATAGGAGTAGACGGGGTGAGAGTCCACGAGGAGAAGATCAGGGCTATCAGGGACTGGCCAGAGCCACGGAATGTAACAGAACTTCGAGGGTTTATTGGTATCTGCACCTACTACAGGAAGTTCGTCAAAGGCTTCTCTCAGCTTGCTGCACCCCTCACGGAGCTGACAAGGAAGGGGGCATTCAGTTGGTCGGATACAGCACAGCGAGCTTTTGATAAGCTCAAGGAGGTGATGAGCAGTTGTCCCGTGTTAGCATTACCAGATTTTACGCAGCCCTTTGTCCTAGAGTGCGATGCATCAGGAGAGGGGATTGGAGCAGTTTTGATGCAGGAGGGTCATCCGATTGCGTTCGAGAGCCGGAAGCTCCTTCCACACGAGAGGCTATATCCCATATATGACAAGGAGATGCTGGCCATCATGCATGCATTGGCCAAATTCCAGCAGTACCTGGTAGGTGGCAGATTCCGGGTGAGGACAGATCATAACAGCCTGAGGTACTTTCTGGAGCAGAAGCAGTTGCAGGAGAGGCAGCAGAAGTGGATCAGCAAGATCCAGGCTTACGACTTTGACATAGAGTATGTCAAGGGGAATAATAACGTGGTAGCTGATGCCCTTTCCCGTAGACCGGCCACGTTATCACTCATGAGCCTGGACGCTGACTGGAAGGCTCGACTACTGGTTGAGTACTCCAAAGATAGATTTGCATGCGAGGTTCTGGATGGGCAGGTAGCGGATAGCACATACAGGGTGGCCGATGAGGTCATCTATTACAGGGACAGGATCTTCTTGACTGAGGGATCTCAGCTCAAGGAGAAGATACTCCAGGCTTCACATGATTCGCCATTGGCGGGCCATCAGGGGTTCACCAAGACGTACAGGGCCATCCGGGAGAGATTTGCATGGAAGGGCCTCAAGGAGGACGTACTCCAGCATGTCAGGGAGTGCGAGGTTTGCCAGCGGAACAAGGGAGAGATGAGTCATCCCGCGGGGTTGTTGCAGCCTCTTCCCATTCCGGAGGGGAAGTGGGAGAGCATTTCGATGGACTTCATCACGGGGTTGCCCACAGTGCAGGGCAAGGACTGCATCTTCGTAGTGGTTGACAGGCTGACGAAGTATGCTCACTTTTTCGCCATTTCTGCACACCACACAGCGGCACAGGTGGCCGAGTTGTTTTTCAGGGAGGTTTTCAGGTCGCATGGTCTACCCAAGACCATTGTCAGCGACAGGGACAGCCGTTTTATGGGTGGATTCTGGCAGGAGCTCTTTCGACTAGTGGGGACAGAATTGACACCGAGCACTAGTTATCATCCACAGACGGACGTGCAGACGGAGATAGTTAACAAGTGGCTGGAGGGCTACTTGCGTAACTACGTCAGTGGGCAGCAGAGAGCATGGCTAAAATGGCTACATTTGGGCGAGTACTGCTACAACACAACCCACCATATGTCCATCGGTATGACACCTTTCTATGCTTTGTATGGATATCATTCCCTATCTTTTGTGGATATGATGTTTGGTGTTAGCAGGGCTCCGCGAGCCAAGTTATGGATCCAAGAGAGCCAAGACATCCTCCAGGCTCTCAAGGACAACATAGCCACATTACAGAATCAGCAGAAGTTGTATGCTGATAAGGGTCGGGTGGAGAGACACTTTGAGGTAGGGGACCTGGTCTACCTACGGCTACAGCCATACCGACAGTCTTCACTCAAGCAGAAGGGGGCGGAGAAGCTAAAGCCTCGTTTTTATGGACCATACAGGGTGATACGTAGGATCGGGCAGGTTGCGTATGAGTTGGAGCTGCCCCAAGGCAGCCGGATTCATAACATCTTTCATGTATCATGCCTGAAAAAGGAACTGGGCCAGCATGTGAGGGTCACCGAGGAGCTACCGCCTACAGATGATGAGGGGCATCTGGTGTTACAGCCGGAGGCTATTATCGACACTAGGGAGAGACAGCTGCGGAGCAGGAAGATCAGAGAATTCCTGGTGAGATGGAAGGGAAGAATTTGCCGGATGAGGATGCCACTTGGGAGGATGAGAGGATCTTACAGCATCCATCACTTCAGTTGCTTGAGGACAAGCAACGTTTTGCCGGGGGAGACTGTAATATTCCCAATTAGCTTTGCTAATTGGAATATTTCATTTTTGGTTAATTTTGCCGCTTTAGTTAGAAATAATAAATAAAGTGAGAAATAAGAGGGGTCACCTCACTTTAGTCACCTCACTTTATAAATAAAGTGTTTTTCCTAGTTGACTGACGTTATAACTTAGAGCGGGGGCCTTGGGGGTCCACATGAGTATGATGGGGAGGCATCAGGCTGACCCAAGGTTAACTGCGCAGGCCAAGGAGAGTGAAGGACGCAGTTAAGGTTTTGGAGGGAGTTTAGCACTATAAAAGGTGGGGTTCTCACCTCATTTGGGGATGTATGATTTGATATTGATATTGAGAGCTAGACTTCTGTCTGCTTCAGCACGCCGGTTGTTTAGTCGGTCTGCAGCACTGTTTAGTGCAACCGAGTGTCTCCGTTCGGAGATCTCACCCTTAGCCTCGGGGGACTTCGAGTGCCTGCCCTGGTAAGGTTATTTTCTGGTATCACCCTTAGCTTCTGGGGACTTCGAGTGCCTGCCCTAGTAAGGTTATTTTCTGAGTAACATCCTTCAGTTTCAGTGGAATTAGCAGCAGTTTCCTGGTGGAGAATTGGAGAGAAGGAAGCCCTTACTTGTGACTGCGCAAATTCAGGAGGTAGGACGCTGATCCAGAGAGGGAAGGACGCAGATCAAGCAGGAGGAGGACGCAGATCTGAATAGTGAGGACGCTGATCCAGCTGTCCAAGGCAGAGAGGACGCAGATCTGAAGAGGTATTGGCAGATCCAGTCTTGGAGGACGTAGATCTGGAGAACTAGCAGCAGATCCAGCCTTAGGGGTTGCAGATCTGAGGAGATATTGCCAGATCTAGCCTTGAAAGGTGCAGATCTGGAGAGATAACATCAGATCCAGCCTTGGAGGATGCAGATCTGAGGAGATATTGGCAGATCCAGCCTATATCTGAAGAGATAGCAGCAGATCTGGCCCTGGAGGACGCAGATCTGGAGTGATAAGATGCAGATCTGGATAGGGAGGCTTCAGATCCAGCAGATCTGAGCATAGAGGACGCAGATTCAGTCAGGGAGGACGCTGATCTGAGGAGCAGGGTCATGTGAGTGGGGCTTGACAGCGTTTTTCAGTGTTTCCAGCCTTGAGGAGTTGATCATCTCATCCGGAAGTTTTGTGGCTAGCATTCCATCTGTCTTCTGCACTGTCACTAGCAGAGACAGCGTTTTCATTGGTGAGGGTTTGGAGGATTGAGATCAGCCATCTTCTAGTCTTCAGTTCATAGTTCCATTGCATTCCAGCAGCAGTTCTTCATAGCAGCTCTTCAGCCAGCTAGGACGTTGTCCTTATTTGCAGCCATTGTTTGTCTGAGAGGGTCTCCACTTGCCTAGGGCAAGGATAGGTGCACTCATTCTGATTATCTTGTACCCTATCTATGTGTTCTGAGATTAATAAAATGGCTTAGTATTCTGGCATTCTATGTGTACTTGATCTATTATCTGGTTCCAGCATTTGTTTTATGTATATCTGTCTGGCATATTTCTGTGTATTACTGGTTATTTCCCTTTGGGGATATTACATCATACCTGCTACTTTCGTCTTCTTGGCTAGCTTCATCCAATTCATGGGTTGGGCAACACTCCATTCTCCTAGGTTAAAGGCAGTGGTAAGTTCAGAGTAAGGTTGATCCATCATCCATCCATCTGGTGTTTATAAGATAAGTAGTAGCAGTCCTGCCTGACTAACTAAGTGCTTTTGCATTCATCCAAGTGGTATAGGTAGAAAGTTCTAGGTAGGGTAAATAGGCTGTTTGGAAACACTTAAGTAAAGGGAAGGGTGGGGTAAAGATTGATAATAAATGCCTCCTGCCAATGCCTGGCTCAATAGGTGATATGGGGTAAGGTCTCTAGGTGGGTGGGTAAATAAGAAAGATGTTTAGGAGAGACGTAAAGGCTATTATCTGAGGTCTCTTTCCCTAGGGTAGTATTTGATGCTAATTCCTAACTAGTCTCTGGTTGGGGAACGTTCGTCCGGAATATTCATATTGGTACCAACATCTGTTAACAAGCGTGATTCCAGGTAGGCTTGTGAATGCTGTCTGGAAGGCGGTGGCTCCATGCCATAGAAAGTAAGTGCAAGGCTTGGTGATGTCTGTCCATAAAAAGGTAAGTCGTAAGGTCGGGTGGGTAGGTTTTCTGTTAACACTGAAGGTCAAAGGGTAAGGTTGGATCATCCCGTCCGCCCTTATTAAGAGGCAAATGGAAAGCATGCTTTGTAAGTAAAGGGTTCATAGTTTTGTTCTGCCCAAGCAAGCCCATATTTCCCCTCTTTCCATCTTCAATGCGTTTGGCTGTCGTTCGTTTCTCTGTCACTAAGGGCAATGGAAGAGTGTGAGTAGCTGTCCATCCATAAAACATACAGTATCTGTTAAGTAGGCATATAAAGGGTACATAAAAATGAATGGTAAAGTGCCAGCCAGTCCAAGCAAGACTTCCTTTCAAAGATCATCTGGCTGTAGTGAATGCGTAGAATCGAGCAGTCAGTTCAACCGATAAAAGACCACGCCATGGGTAGCTGTGTAATAAAAATAAATGAAAATAGGAAGGGTAAATACGATTGGTCTAAGACCCGCATTTAATCTAATAAGTTGAGGCAGTAGTGACTAAGGAAGTTCCGAACTCAGATAGGCAGGCATAATAAAAATGGTGCATCCTAAATAATATTAAAAATAAGGTTTATAAAACTCATCCGATATGTTGTAACTAAATCTATATAAAAGGTGGTATTTCTAAATAACGTATATAAAGGCCATATCTAAAACGGCTTCGTTCGAAGATCCCCATATGAAATAGGCACAAGTGGGGGGCAGACAACAAGTTTGTTGGGAAGAAGGGTTGTTTGTAAATCATAGTCGCCATTAAGAAAGAAGGTTCGTAGAGAAGAGTCTCGTTGCATATTCTTTCACTGAAGAGGAGGTAAGGCACAAAGTGGTTAGGTGCACAACGAAGAATAAACAATGAAGTTCTCTCTGCATAATATAATAAAAAGGTGGGTGATAAATAAGATCCCTTACCTGAAAACCTAAAATGGGTAAGGTTATGGTAAAAGGAAAGGTAAGGTTTAGGATGTAAACAACCTTTTTGTCGGGCCATCTATGCCAGGGTAGGGCATGTCAGTCTTCTCCGAACGATGGGTAGTATAAAACTTTCTGGGTATGTAAATATGTATGACCTCAACGTTGTCAGAACATTCATTCGATGTTGTCCAAAGGGAGGGGGGTCTTCTAAATAATATCTCTAAAAAGGTTTGTGAAAAGAGTCCTAAACAAGCACCTCCATATAAATAACAAAAAATGCAACCATATAATCTAAAAATCCCATAGGTGGGGGGTTGGTTATAAAGAATAGTGTTGCCCTCACAGAGGCATCCAGAGTCGGATGATTTGATCAACAAACAAACAAAAAAAACTTAAGGTTCACATAACATGGTAACTTAGGGCTCTATCTTGCTGGTTTTATAAACCAAAACTCAAGGCTAGCAGGAAGAAAGTAATCAGGAGATATAGAGGGGAGGGGGAACAAACAAATTGGCAACATCGGGTTTGTAAAAGAAAAGGGTTGTGTATGCAGGACTGGACTTTCGGCAAGAAAAGCCCACCTAAAATGACGTATATAAAAGAAAAGGTGGTATGGAGAGATATATAAAAAATAAAAAGGCCTAATATAAACCGGCTTCGTTCGAAGATCCCCATCCATCCGAGGCACCAGGTTGGGTTGTTTCGGTCGATTCCAAAACCTTCACCCATATGAATGAGTGAGTGACTCCGTCCCTCTCCTTTTAGTCAAGCATGCTAAGGCACCCTCCCCAAATGTGTAGGCTGAGTAAAGGGTAAATAGTCCAGTTCTTAGTGCGTACCCAAGCACATACAATCACTAACTAAGTAGGGTAAAGGTGAGGCATTCATTACCTAGAGGGTGGTTAATATAATAGGCGCATTGGTGGTAACACATAAGTAAAGGTAGGCTGAGTCAATTCAATGGCAATGTTCTACCCACCCAAGCAAGCCTTTTTTCCCAAGGTAAATAGAAAAGAGGTATAAGTGCCCAACAACAAAGATACTATTTCCTCAAGTTGTTGTTTCAAATGCCTGTCCAATAACTACTAAGTGAAGTGAGTCAGTTCAAGTAAATATAAAGATTGGTAACACGTTGGTTGCACAAACATTTCTCCAGGCCTAAAAGTGCCTACCCATGAAGCATTCCTCCATCCATCAAGTGTTTGTTTGTTTTCGAACGCCCGTGACTACAAAAAGTTCAGGTCTGTGAACTGGTCTATGCAAGGTAAAGAGTACAGGTGGGGAGAGTAGGTAAACTCAAGGTAAAGCAAGTAAGGTCATTTATTTCCTTTCCTAGCAATGTTGTCTGAATTCATTACAAGTATCTGTCGGGAGTTCTTATTAATGGGAGTGGGGCTCGTTGGTTTACTGCTTTCCAATAGTGACCCCTCACTCTTAGGAAATAGGATAGTGAAAGGTCACCCTTTACTGGGATCCTATTATATACGTATTAGCAAAAGGTGAGCTTGCTTTAATAAACTGGAATAAAGCTTGTCTATTCAATATGAATGGGGAGTATTTTTTCTCCCAATTCTCACCCTCTATCTATCTTTCCATGGATTCGGAAATCCAACCGATAGGGCTCATAAATCCGCCCAACCATATTAACTAGTCTGTATAATGATTGATAGGTCAAGACAACATCTCATGTTATTACATACCAAATATAGATCGATGCCATACCGACTCATCCCTCCC
Organism: Pinus albicaulis; assembly: GCA_034641835.2. Classification (NCBI taxonomy): domain Eukaryota; kingdom Viridiplantae; phylum Streptophyta; class Pinopsida; order Pinales; family Pinaceae; genus Pinus; species Pinus albicaulis. Next base: position 617,967,429 of record CM076575.1, on the reverse strand, counting down.
ACCCTCGAGGACTGTGAGTTGCTTCAGGAGAGGTTGAGCCATTCACACCCTAGTGTTGTGGCATTCACGCTTTTCTGGTAGGGTAGCCTCTTTCATGCTTGTCAGGTTGGTTCTTTCGCATTGGTCGGGTAGTAGAAGTCACGAAAGGGAGGTTGGTTTATGCCGGATAGTCCTTAATTGATAACACACATACCAGAGAGGGGTGGTCCCACGAACGGTACACACAGTACAGGACAGGGTCGAGTGAGTGAGTTAGGCACAGGCATAGGACATCCCTGATAGCCGATATGATAGCCGGTAGTCGATCCAACAGTCGATGCCTTCTTGGATGTTTTGGAACCGATAGATGAGTTCTTCTTGGAGGATGTCCTTTTTGAGGTTTTGGAGCCGTATAAACTATTGTTCTGTAGCAATAAGTGAGGTAGGGATATTCTCAGTTAGTGAAGAACCTGTTGATTCACTGATCGTGCCTAGACCATGCCTAAACCATTAACCTTGAAGCTTGACTTTCTTTCTTCACTGTGCCAGTTGGTTTCACGTTCATGTGTCCAAGCAAAGAAGCAACTTCCCCACCAGCGCTTCGCCTAGTGTACCTTCTATATCAAGATGCAGTTCCAGCAAATCCAGGCGTGGATGCATGTGCATAGGTTGCATCCATGTAGAGACAATCTCCACTTAGACCTTTCATTTATAAATCCAGTAGCGAAGGCAAGGGAAAAGCACGATAAACAGCTCTACCAACTTTCCTTGACTTGGTACTTTTGCCTCCGTCCCTACCTTACTTACCTGGCTCGCAATGAAAAGAAAATATTCCTATAAATCTTTAAGGTGGTGTTGCCCATCCAACCATACCAGCAACCAAGAGCAGAAATGAGCCAAGCCTAAGCCCGAGAACCAACCCCTCTTCCTTTGGTCTTTAGGCTCCACCCCTCGCCTCTCATTTGTTTGGTACAAAACTTGTATAATGAATGCATTCATTGTCTTCCTCACAATTTATGTAATCGCTTATTCATTTGGCTTGTTAAGTTATAAAGCATTATTACGTATATAATAAACTATGACTAAACAACTTTCACTTACTGGTGGCTTCTCTCTCTTTTTCCTCACACACAATATTGGAAATAAGGGAAAGTTGACTTCTCTTCAATAATAAGGAAGCCAGCCATAATTACATATATAACGTGCGTGACACCGAATCTACCCTACCCAATGACAAACTTATTCCTTTTCTTGGTTGATTTGGTCAAACTGAAAATCGAAATAACGTATAAGACGGGTTGACGCTGATTGATATGTCCAATATAAATGGCAAGTTGTGACATAATATCATATGTAATGAAAACACCATGTTTCCCCAAATGCTCTAGTCGAAGTGAAAAACGTAATCGAAATAGGAAAAAGTAGAATATCATATATAATGAGCATCACCATGTGACCAAGTCGAAGTGAAAAGATATAATGGACCATGTTAGATCCTTCAACCGATGACTTGCTGCCGATGACTTGACTCGATGACTTTCCGCCGATGACTGACTCTCCTGACTGAGAAAGTAATTACCAGTTCTTATCCATCAACGAACCCTTCTATGACCTATTGTCTTGGTTCACCGAGAAAGAAATGCATAATTACATATATAATAGCAGTGTTGTTGAAGGATTGACCTTGTCAACTCGTCTTGGATTGATCGATTCTTTTCTAAATTCTTCGATTGCGTAATGACATATACAAAGAATGACTGGAAGAACGTTTTCAACATTCTCAGAACACTGAATCTAGTGTTATTACATATATAAAGAATGACTGGAAGATCCGTCCACATTCTCGTTAGTTCATTAGAATCTATATGAATTATATAGTCATTCGCGCTCAAAAGGCAAGGCAGTGCACTCTAGATCTAATCTAGGCGAGGCTCATCTAATCCACAGTAAGGCTTGGTTACACTAGACAGTGAGTAACCAGCTCGACCATTTCTTATCTATCTATAGACGCCCATTCCCGTCCCGGTTCTGGGTTCAAGGTTGGCCATTCTGGAACTCTTATCGAATGCAGCGAACAACCTTAGATAGTACTTGTGAATGTGGGGAAGAATACGTTGATCCTAGTCTCGGAATGGAATAAATGGCGTTGTTTCCATCTCCTGTTTCATCTTCGGATGGGGATCTTTATAGATAGGGGAGGTGGTTTATTGGCTCTCTCGACCGATTCTTCCGCAGCGAAGAGACCTGGCCGTCCACAGACGTTGGGGATCAACTATCGGTAAATGGGCCTGCAATCAACCAACCACTTCATCAAGTACCGCTCCCTACCCACCCACCACACAATATATTCAAGACTAGCCTCACAAAAACACACTCCTCAAATACCCATCACTGCCACTCCCAGAGGGGCGGAGTGGTCAAATTCTTCTGCCACCTTGGCCCACCACCCCAGGGGTGGGGATATAGAAGTTCGCTGGCGCAATGGAATAGTCGCTCGGGTGGATAGGGAAATAAAAACGTTGATTGGCACACCTTATATTCCCACCTACCTTTCATATATGTAGTCCTCCTTCCCTGACAACGTGAAACACCTATATTCGCAGAGATAGGAAGCAATGTAATGGTATAGGGCTTTAATGGAATGTTATACTAACTAGATCTTAATATAATACCACAAGGAATGAAACGACCTATAGAGGGGTCGATTTGAAGTTTTGCCGCCCCACCGTTCTTAATGTTGTGTCGCCCGTCTACTGCGGCAAAGAAAAAGTGGTTGCGTACCGGCATTGCAATAACAGGTAGAAGCCTTCCCTACCACCTTCTGGTCGATGGAAAGGTACGTAGGTCGATTACTAAGCATATCTGTCGATTGAAAGGGTCCATATTATGCCAATGGAAAGATCCCTATGTCGATCGTATGAGTCAGAGGCGGTGAAAGAGGAGTGGTTCTTTGGACATGGATTACTACCTTGTGCGTGCATAGATCATGATGGGATTATGTGCTAGGAGGAGGGGGGGTACCTTTTTTTCTATTTGAGAGATATATGGTCTGCCACTGGTAGATCAACAAGTGCTTCAATAGGTTCAACCACAATAGGTGCTACCCTTGCCTCTGCCCCTAGTGCTTTCATTGCTGGTGCTGCTTGCTTTGATGCCTATCCTGCTAGCGAAACTGTTTCTTTGTTGCTTAAACAAATGCTACTTCTACAACATCTTTGTCCTGCCCTTGCACTAACTTTTGGCTTTGCATTTCAATCTGGGTCTGGAACCATAATTGTGAAAGGATGCTAGGCGAAGTAGTGCTACTTAAGATGCTGGGATTGGGTCAACCACTTATGGATATGGAATTCAATCTCGAGCTTCTTCTGGCTCAAATGCTTATGTTAGTGAGGGTTAACCTTCCGCCTTGACTCGGTCAACAGGCACAGGATCAACTGGCTTTTGAAGGAGCTCTGCATCTAGAAGCGTGATCACAAAACTATTTAGTAGCTGTCTCGGTAGGAAGTAAAGGCAAGTGAACATCGTCCTTTTTGTCGTACCATTAAGAAGGGGGAGGGTAAGGTTTATCCTAAAAGGTAACCCAAATCAAAGGAAAACGAAGACGAGCTAACCCCTAGGTTTACTCCTCAGTAGGGGTTAAGCGTAGTACTGAAGTATTCCCTCGAGCTACCTGAAATGAAAAATGCTTCCTTTCTTGTGTTCTGCCTGGTTGAAAGTTTAAAAGCGGGTGTCGTGCTCCATCCAACCAAGCGAGAATAAAATGAACATAAAGGTTCATGGGTTGGACGAATGCAGAAGCTAGGCATCCATAAAGCAAAATACGTACATAATGCAGACTTAAAGCGGACCTAATAAGGCGCATACAACATGGACACATCCTTCCTTAAAACTTTAAGCGACCATAATTATACGCGAAGTAGACATGCTCAATCATACGTATCAAAAAGTAACATAATACGAGCATCATAAAGCAGACATTGTTCGACATAATAAAGCGGACATACTTCAAATGACAAACATCAAGCGCATGTAAAGGGGTAGTAAGGGAAGGTTCGTTCATAAGTAATAGAGGCAGTAGGTCTGATTCTGAGGTTTCCAACGCGTCAAGTCTGTATTAAAGGATGTTCTGAGGTTTCCGAGGGTGAGTGTAAGTCAGGCCCCAAGGAGTAGGTAAGATGCATAGATTCCCAAGGATGTTCCAAAGGCTGAGTTTCAGTATGTTTCCAATGAGGGGTAGCGGTATCAATAGTCCTACCACTGGAGGCATAGGTCTCCACCATAGTCCCAAATTTTTTTTAAGTATGAGGCTGTATTTATAAGTGTAAGTAGTTTCCGCATAGATCTGATGCAAAGGTTGTTCCCAAGGCATATGATTCTGGAGTATCTCGAGATTAGTGTCTAAGTGCAGTTCTGATTATTTATAATCTGTTGTTATTGGTCCTGTCATTGGTAACAAGTAAGCATGTATTCTTAGTTCAGTTAATGACCTAAGACTCAAACAATATCTTGATTGTATTATATAAGTGCATATCCATACCGGTGCATAATAACCCCCCCCCCCCCCCCCCCAACCTGCTGGCCAAAAGCAGCGGGTCTGATGCATAGGTTTAAAAGGCTATTTCCAAGGCAGTATGGAGTGTCAATTCCAAGGGATAAATAAGAGGCATAGGTTTTTCAAGTAGATTCCCACCCCATAAAAGTAGGTCTTGCATAGTTTCCAAAGGAGGTTAAGTTCCCAAGGCGGAGGTAGTATGGAAGTTGAAGGATGAGTAATAAAATTTCTATTAAAAGGAGTTACCAACATTGGTAAGTTGTGATCCGCGTTCATTGGTAACATATAAAGCTAGATAGTACCGTTGATTCGGAAAATTGGTGACCTAACTAAAAAAACTTATTTATTATTTGTATTATATATGTGAAAAAAACCAAAACAAAAAGGCTAATCACGCGCCCACCTAAAAAACAACTTGTTAACATTGTAAAACTCACAAGTTCTTCCTTAACTTCCGTTGCCTCCCTGTCTATCTGATCTGGGCCAGTATCTAAGTAAGAATACTCAAATTGTTATTTGTTCACCTGACTTAAAGGGGTATATTTCTTCTGTATCGATCGGTTCATTCGTTGGCCCTCCCCACACCTCCTGTATCTGGTAGCAGTTGTGTGTCCGTAGTCCCGCATGCCGGTATAAGTGTTCACAAAATAAATCTAAATTTCTTCATTCCATCCGATTGAGTAGCCTGATTCAATCAACCGAGTATCCCATTATGGAAAATCCCAGTTATGGCTGGCAAAGACTCCCTTGACTAGCGGTATCTAACCCTGTATTGAGTACCGAATGAAGCACCAACGAGAAAATGCTATGATCAGTAATGACCTTAAGTAATTATTAAAGGGCCTTACTCTATGAGACCAGGGCCCTAGGGCAACTTCCTAGTTATAAATGAGAAACATTATAAAGGGGTCTATTTTTGTCAAAAGAAAATCCAGTTTGATTTCCCAATGAGAGGAATCCATAGTCTTATTATGAAATAAAACTATCTAATGAGGACCCAGAGGGGAAGAGGTATGAGGTATGAGGGAGGCTATATGGATGAGGGTAAGGACGGAGAGGTGGAGAGGGATCTAGGTAAAGTATGAGGGTCCCCAAGGCTGTATGGATGAGGTCCACCAAGGATGAGTTCCCAGGCTGGAGGGATGGATGAGAGGTGAGGTATGAAAATAAAGATATAAGTATTGAGAGGTGAGGATGGAGGTTAGAGAGTTCGTACTATAAATAGGTTGAAAGGCTTGAACTGATTGGATGGAACAGGTATGATGGAATTCCTATCTCTCAATTGGTTAACATCTCTCCAGTGGTTTGTTGCACCCACCCCGCAAACACAACTTACTCATTCACATTGGCCACCACTCGTTCCGTAAACACTACTTCAAGCATGTCAGTGTCAAGTTCAGCACCCTGGTACTATTCCAGGATATAGGGGGAGGTGGGGACCCCATACAGTGCTTTTTGGTTAGGCCGCGTACATACAGCGGTAGGACCAAGGTTACGAACCAAGGTACCCAACGAATAGTTCCAGGCAGTTTCCAAGGTTGAGTTAAAGGTCTCCCAAGGAAGAATATCCCAAGACTGTAAGTCTCAAGGGCATAGGATCTAGGTTTTAGGTATGAAGTTTCAAAGTATATTCGCAATTTTAGCATTATATACGTGCATATCCACATGCACACAATAAGCAAGGGACCACCTGCCTCTCTCAAAATATGTGTACTACTAATCGAACACTATCAAGAAGCATCAACTACCTCCTCTGTCGGCGACCACTTACTATCAATGACCACCTCCTTATCGGCGACCACTGTTGGTCTATCGGGGACTTCTTTTTTGATCGGTGACCTCCTCTCCTGCCAATTATAAATGACTATTTCCAGCCCAACCGAGCCTGGTATCCAAGCTGAGCATCCAATAAGCCAAGCCAATAAGCCCTGCTGCCCAGTAGCTCAATCGAGTAGCCCCGCCTTGCTGCCCCAATAAAGAGATAGATAGCCTAGGCTGCTGGCATAGAAGAAGCACTTTTCAAGATGGGGGCGCGGTAGCTAGGCCACCTTTCATAATTGAAATTACCACAATTGATGGGCTTGGTACGACTGGCGTCTCTGGTCGCCCTTGTTGGTATGGTTGGATGGGTCTTCGGGTGAGAGAGAGCAATCCTGATCACTCACTCACTTGCTTCTAGGAGGAACTGATCTTCCAATGCTCTAGGGCGGGCTTCTCCTCTTAAGGCTTCTTCTTCTTCTCCAAACGAGGGGTATCTTTATTCAACACAATTACAATGACTGAATGGATTATTTGCTTCTTAGAATGCTTATGGATATGGAAGTGCACCTAGAGATGTAAGAAGGGGACTATGCATCTGGATATCGATCATAAGGAAATAACTCGATAAGAATATCGTATACAAAGAGAGATATAATTATATATATGTAATTACACTTTTTTCTCCCTCTACTCTAGTTACCAACCCCTATGGAACAGCCTTATGAACCAGACCTTGTGGGTGGAACTTCTATCTCGATTGGGCAAATTGGGACAAAAGACTTAGGGTGCGTCGTGTAGCTTCGATCTTCATTCATATTGAGCGGTTTCTTGGCCACATCGCGACTCTCTCTCCCTTGAAGAGGGCTTGCAGCCTCCTCCTCGACTTCCACTTTATCTCCTCCCTTCCCTGCTGGCCTCATAAGCTAGCTGGCCTTTCTAATTTCTCGCTCTTCTCATCCCTGGTGTCATCCTTGGTTGCCATGCAATGCACTTTAGTTGCTTCTCTATATTTATTTGCTTTCTTGCTTGCTGGGGGCTCCTTGTCCTACTGGTTGGGTGTCATCCCTTGTCGTTATTCTTTCTGCTGTGCTCTTTGTCAGTTGTCATAGAAGTCCAGTTTCGGTGCATGAGAGGGGAGGGGGTAGAGCCATTCAACAGGGATAGGGGCTAGGTAGTTTCATTCACTCTAGTAAGGTAGTGTCTTTCATGCTGGTCAAGTAGTGGCATTCATACAGGTACGGTAGTTTCATTCACGCTAGTAAGGTAGTCTCTTTCATGCTAGTCAGGTAGTGGCATTCATACAGGTACGGTAGTTTCATTCATGCTAATCAGGTAGTGGTAGTCAAGGAGGTGGTTGATGTTCCCAGTGGTCAGGTACACCCATTCCAATTTGCCGCCAGATGAGATAAGGACACATCACCAGATACCCATTCAAACACCTTACCCTGTTCAACAGATAGGCCCCCAACAGACATACCCAAGAGAAGTAGCCCCACATCAATGGCCCAGAGAGAACAAAGAAGGTCCCTAACATTCCCACCATAAACGAGAGAAGGAAGTTCCAGAAAATGTCTCACAACATGAAGCGAACAAAGTTCCTTCTCAAGCTTAAATGCTCCAAAAGACTTGGAATACAAAGATATCCACGAGGATACAAATATTATATTATAAAAGATATGAGATAGATGATAGATAATAAAATGTTACAATGAGGCCTTGCTTACATACCTACGCAGGTGACCTTTCATGACTAGGCGTGTCTCTTAGACATGCCCTTTCACTAACTGACTACTTAAATAATCCTTAATTGACTATTTAATAATTATATTTGTTATATTCGTTATGAATTATATTCATAACATTGCCCCTTCCTTCAAAAGCTTTGTCCTCAAAGCTTATAGTTGACACTTTTCTTCAGTTCAATCACGCACCTTTTTTTTCATTTGCTTTCATCACAATTTAATATATCAACTTTTATTTATTTATTTGTTATGAATTGGCCCTTCCTTCAGAACTTTGTCCTTAAAGTTTTATGGATAATAATTTCTTCATCTTGTATTTGTTAAAATACTATAATTTTCAAGAAGTCTTCCTTCTTTCCTTTCCGAATTGGATTTAATTTTCTTTTCATCAATGATTGATTTCATTTTGTCTGTTGAATTGAGTTTTTAGGGTTTTTAAGGTAACCCTTCCTAACTTTCTCTTCTTTTTTTTAATGAGGTTATTATTCCTTCAATTTTCATTTTTTTTAATAATTTAATTAATTAAATTAATATATATATATATATATATATTCTTTTAACAATTGATTTTTTTTAACTCTTTTTTTTGTTGAAAGGTTACAACCCTAGTGAAACGTGGCTATTCACATATATTCACCTATAAAATATATGTCCACTTATGTGTATTTCTCCACGTAAAAGTAAACTTACCATTCACAAGAGATTTTTTATTCCTTTACTTCTTATTGTACCTTGCAAATACCATGGGCAATTACCATGGGCTTCCAAAATCATGCGCTTGTAAACCACTGAAAGAATAATCAAATTAACCTTATCTACTCTTCCTTATTTCTTTTTCCTTTTTAATTTTAATTTGTCTTGGTATGTACACATATGTACTTCTTTATATATATCTCTTCTTCTTTTTTCTTTTTTTTCTTTTGGAACTATTTAAATCTTTTTTTTCCTTTTAATTTATTTCCCCCTTTATGTTAACTTTCCTTCTCTATTTTATTATATATATTTCTTCCTTCTTTTTTTTCAATTTTTTATTATGGCCAAAGGCCTCTGACAACTCAGCAATGGAGAAACTCCAAAATTTGTAGCGAATGCTTCAGTCATGATGGCAACAGGGTTGACGATTTTTATGGTCAAAGACCTGGATCAAGGAGCATAGCTCTGTGTAGCGATGAGCGGCCAGAAGATTGACTGCTTTGATACCAAATGAAGCGAACAAAGTTCTTTCTCAAGCTTAAATGCTCCAAAAGACTTGGAATACAAAGATATCCATGAGGATACAAATATTATATTATAAAAGATCTGAGATAAATGATAGATGATAAAATGTTACAATGAGGCCCTGCTTATATACCTACGCAGGTGACCTTTCATGACTGGGCATGTCTCTTAGACATGCCCTTTCACTAACTTAATGACTACTTAAATAATCCTTAATTGACTATTTAATAATTATATTTGTTATATTCGTTATGAATTATATTCATAACACAACAATCTGCTATCACTGGTTGGTACTACTATTCAAAAGGGATGCCAGTGGCCAGGAGTAAAGGAAAATCATTCTCTGTTGTTATATGCAATGAACAAGTTTAATTTACTCAATAGATTTAACTGGATCTCTCTGGATCCTGAAGAATAAAGTTTATTAATAGCTACAGGAGAAGGCACATAGACCCGTATTATCTTTATATGCCTACACAATCTATTTCTGTTGGATGGACAACAGCCACCATCCCATTCGATTAGCCAATTTTATTAGCACAGTTGACTAGCGTAGTTGATCCGTAACCAAGCCAATTCAAGTAGCCAAGCAGTTTATTCTCCCATTTGATTAGTCCAACCGAGCTCGGTATCCAAGTAACCAAGTCACACTTAGTATTATGGTTGAATAGCCAAGCAGTCGAGTATCAAATCCAAGCTATGACCGGCTTCCAATGATCGACTCTATTGGCAATGACCTTCATTAGTCAAATATTGACTGGGAAAGAACCAAGGGAATCGGCATCAAAGAAACCAGGCAATGACCCACCTCCTGTCTATGATTGGTAGCTATGACCACCTTCTGTACCTCCTAGCAATGATTGACTATGACTGCTAGCAGTAATGTTCTATGTATGGCATATGATCTTCGAATGTTGAATCGACGTATGTAACACTTCATTATTCCTTCAATCCATTTGAGGTAGGAGCCTCCTGTGTTCCATAGCGGTAAGTTATGTAGTAACTAAGGTTCTGTAGGGGTAAGCCCCGTCCCGGGGAACGAACATGGGGGCCTTATCCTCTTCTTTGGGTATGGTTTTTTAAGGATGACTTATTCCATGATATATATATGCACCTTTCAAAATAATAATAGCTGGTGCTAGCTTAGCTGTTGGCTCAAATGCTGGAATAACACCTACAAGTGTGCAATCTGGAACAACACCTATAGGTATGCCCAATCTAAGAATAAATAGCAAACTCAAGAGATAAGTCCAAATCCAATAACTTTATAGATGACTAAAAGTATAATCAATGAATATAACCTTGTGAGACAAAAAGTGGTAAACTAAACCCTCAATAGATAGAATGTAATCAACTAAACCTCATGGTACAACTCCTCATATAAAGTTGTATCAGTATGATTTTACGTGACATGAAGAATGCATAATTTAAGAAAAGACAATATGTATTTATTGTATGAATCGAGAGTAAGCAATTGATTCAATTCTCAGTGATCTAGCAATATAGATTGGTTAATGAACTATCATATTATTCTATGCTTTATAGCCTACCTCGATGGTTGGTGGTAGTCGCAAACACCCATTTGCCATATTAGTATCCTATCATTGTATTGATCCCTATTAAAGTATCATCGCATATTGGATCCTCAGATTTTCACCAGGTGGTATGGTTTGGCATAGAAAACATGCTGGAAAATTTGGATTCATTTAAAAATTTATTATATGATTACTCTCTCTATAACCCTAATGATGAGAACCCAATTTTGAGCCCTGATACTATGTAACCCAACAATGGCTAGCAATCAAGCTACTCCATCCGTTGGTTCGTCTCTGTTTAGTGAACCACCTAATCATATGTTTGTTCCTTGCTTGATCAACTCAGTTGTCTAGTATCATTCATTTCCACTTCTCTATGCCACCTACCTTTCCCTAGTCTTGTGTTAACTAACCTACCCTAACAGATCCATTGAGTTGAGCGAGAACTAGGAACATTCCACCTGTTTGTATAATGATTTCACAAACTGATAATACAATACTTAGTTGCAAAGAGTACTACTATGAACGAAAGCTATTTAGTACCCTATTTCATTAGCAACGTAAACCTTTCAACATAAGCCCCCGTCTAAATAAAGGATCAGTTCCTTCCATAATGGTATCATCTTACTCCTAGAGTAAGTAGTGAATTGGTAATATACCTTCGAGTTTGATACACATTATGGGATTTCAGTAACGTGGATAAAGATAGTATAAAGTAAAGTTCTACCAGCATCCCTTCTACCAGGTCAAGACTTAGAAGTAGATCTAGTAGCAGGGGCAGTAGATCCAGTGGCATATCCAGAAGCAGGTCCAAGCGGAGATTGAAACTTAAAAAGAAACATTAATAACGATAGGCATTAGGCCTAATTTATAATTAAGAACGACGCACCATACTGTAATTTATCTAGCAAGAGCCTAGCCCTATACTGATAATAAACTAGGAAATTCGCGATTGCAAGGGTGGCGTTGAGAATTATCCTATTATGTTCACCTGGCCTTATGGCTATTAGAGAAGAAGATGGCTCTAGAATATGGGCATGAAAGAACCCTGTCCTTACAAGGTTATCCCTTCTGTCTTTCTGGCCTTCCTTCCTTAAAGTGGGAATTTCAGTAAGGGTTATCAAGATGATAGATAGTGCAGCCTATCCAGATGGGAAATTCACTAGTTCAAGGGTAGCGCATATCGAACGAAAGCTTAATTGATCTTTGAACTGAGAAAACGAATGGTAAATTCAGTAAAATTTACTTCACTGTCTCATTTCCATATTATGAAATATAGGATACCAGTGTGTTATCTTCTATTTTCTAATTCATTAAGTAAGTAGACAGAAGAATCTAAAATAGCAGGCAGGAAAGGCAGCCTGATCAACCCATTGACTCTTGTCTTATTTCGGGCTCCACGGGACAAAATTGTGCAACTAATAGGGGTTTCCATTCCATAGGTAAGGTGCTAGTTGTGGTACAGTAAGTTCAGAGGGTAAGGTTTCAAATCAATTAATGCCATCCCATCCATTTGGTGCTGCTTCTAAGATAAAGTAATGGGTGCTCGGTGTATAACTCTATGCTCCATGCTCCTAGGGTGGCATACGGTATAAAGGGTTAAGTGAAATAGCTTGGAATAATAACTAATCCGGTGCTTGCTTCTAAGAGAGGTAGTAGTCCCATCCCGATTAACTAAGTGATATTTCTTCCTAAAGTGTTATAGGTCAGTGGATATAGGTTACAACATGAAAATTGATTATATTCCTGTCCCTCATGATCGAACCTGCTTGCGCATCCTAGCGAGTGGGTTCAAATGTATGAATCATATAATAAAGGCTCCGACCGAACTATAAGTTAATACGTGTGATACCTAGTGGATTAATTGTTAAAGCACATTGTGGTTTGTAAACAATGAAATAAAGAAAAGTAGGGTGGGTACTAGACCTACCACTTTAGTTATTAAGAGCTTAGGAGGGAGGGACTAAAATGAAAGGGAAGTAGGGCTCTTCCTAGGAATGCAGTTGTTTATAATTAATCAATCGTATCCTGGGCAAAGGTCGGTTGTAATAGTTGTCATAATGGTGCCAAAGAAGCATTTGTGAGCAAGTGTAATTTCGGGCCTGTGAATGCTTTCTTTCTGGAAGGCGGTAAAAAGCTCTATGGTAAGCCCTGTCTGTCCCATCCAACGCTACGCTGTAATATCTTGTTTCAGGGATATCTCTAAAACTCAAGCAAACTCCAACCAGAGATGGACTGGGAGGGCATTTACCAGATATTTCACCTCTGAGAAGAGAGTGAGATCTGGAGGCTACCTGGCCTCTTTCTAGACTCTGTCTAAGAGTATGGGGAAAAATACACCAAGTGGTATAGAACTCAAATGCTCAAAGATAGAAAAATAACAGTAGTGCAAGCATACAATAGCATATATAGAACGTGTAACAAATGCTCCAGAAATATAGAAAGAGAATGCTAAGCCATTTTATTATACTGAGAAATATAATGAAGTACAATAGGTGATCAGAGTGATGGCACCTAGACTTGCTCAAGGCAAGTGAAGAAATACTTTCAGAATGACCAAGAAATGGCTGCTCTCTGAACTGCATCCCAGCTGCTGGAAAACTGCCGTGTAGCTGCTACTGTTGAAATGAAAGGATGATTTGGGGCTGTTCCCCTCCTCGGAATGAGCTGAAACTTTACCGTCCGTCGCCAAACCCAGAAAAACCTAGAAGGCATTTTTGAAATGGCCGACCCCCGAAAATCACCCCCTTGAGGATCTGCACTGTCCCTCAAGGCTCTGCGCTGAGGCTGAATAGAAGCCACCAAAATACTGCACCAAACTCTGCCAAAATCCTCCAGATAGTAAGGGTTGGCCCCTTGCTCAATGTCACAGCTCGAAACCACCAAAAGAACCCAATCCGGAGCTCCTCTGAAATGGACTGCGTCCTCCCTCTCAAGACTGCGCAGTCTCTGAAAGCTCTGCTCCGCCACAAAACCCAAACACCAAATATCCTGCAAAATAATGATGGAACTACCTCACCTGAGCAGGCACTCGAAGTCCCCCGGGGCTGAGGGTGAGATCTCCGAACGGAGACATTCGGTGCACTAAACAGTGCTGCAGACAAGCTAAACAGCCAGCGTGCTCAAGAAGTCGAAATGACCAGCTCAATATCATCAACAACCAATGATCAAAATGAGGAAGCTCTCCTCTCTATATAGCGTTAGTGAGGGCGGCATCCCAGGGTGTTAAGGGTGGGGTCTTAAGGCCCACCGGAGCATCTCGAGGACGGCAGCTAAACAGCCCCGCAGCTAAACAGCCTCGCAGACCCCGGCAGCGTGTCAAGGCCCACCGGACCCTCAACAGGGAGGCTGCCCTAAACAGGGATATTACAGCCCACCACGCTCCGCGAGTCTCGACCTCGAGACCTCGGCTCTGATACCACAAAGGCCCAACCACTACACCAAAAGCTCGAACTGTTAGTGAGGGCGGCATCCCAGGGTGTTAAGGGTGGGGTCTTAAGGCCCACCGAAGCATCTCGGGACGGGGACCCTCGCGCAGTCCTCCAATTACGCAGACCCCGGCAGCGTGTCAGGGCCCACTGGACCCTCAACAGGGAGGCTGCCCTAAACAGGGATATTACAGCCCACCACGCTCCGCGAGTCTCGACCTCGAGACCTCGGCTCTGATACCACGTTGATCCAACCACTACACCAAAATCTCGAACTGTTAGTGAGGGCGGCATCCCAGGGTGTTAAGGGTGGGGTCTTAAGGCCCACCGGAGCATCTCGAGGACGGCACGAAACAAATTTCGCAGATGGCCAAGAAATGTCGCTGGCCCACCTGACCCTCAACAGTGAGGGTGCCCTAAAATGATATTACGCACTGTAATATCCCGAATGGGAAAGAGACAACAATACAAGCATACGACAATATAGAAAATGTCGGATATAGAACATAAAGCAAATAGACATAAAAATGCCGGGAATGCTAAGCCATTTTATTAATCTGAGAATATAATGAGATACAATGGATAATCAGATACACATAAAAATGCCGGGAATGCTAAGCCATTTTATTAATCTGAGAGTATAATGAGATACAATGGATAATCAGAATAAATGCACCTATCCTTGCATAAGGCAAGTGAAGAACCCTCTCAGAAAAATAGGAAATGGCTGCTACAGGAAACTGCGTCTCAGCTGCTGGAAGAAACTGCCGTAACTGCTGCTGCTGGAATAGACTGAAGCTAGGGGCTGATCCCTTTGTTGGAATGAGCTGAAAATCTGTAGATCACCTGTACTCACCGCTTCGGACAGAACCCAGAAACCATAAACAAAATGGACCACCTCCGAAAATCACCCTAGAAACCCTCCTCAAGGAAAAACGCTGTCCCTCCAGGCCCAGCGTAGATGCTAAATGAAATATGCCGAGATGGAGCCACAAACTCCTCAGGAAACTCTCCAACTGATAAATACTGAACCTCCACACTGAATATCACTGAATCTCCTGCAGAAAACCCCGCAATAGAACACCTCCAAGAACTGCGTCCACTCTCCTAGGGACTGCGCAGTTACCAAAAGAAACCCAGCTCCCCCGCAAACCGACAACCAAATCCTCCGCTGAAAACTGTAGAAAGGACCTTGCCCGAGCAGGGACTCGAAGTCCCCCGGGGCTAAGGGTGAGATCTCCGACCGGAGACACTCAGTCGCATAAACAGTGCTGCAGACAGGCTAAACAGCCAGCGTGCTCAAGAAGACAGAAGTCTAGCTCAAATATCATCAACAACAAGAATGCCAAATGAAATGGCTTTCCCACCTTTTATAACGCTAGCTCTCCTCAAAACCCTAACGTGGTCCCCCTCTCTCCACGTGCTCCTCATAAGTCTGCGCAGATGCTCCTAGAGGCTACGTGAGGCGTCCCTCATATGTGGTGTGGACCCCCAAGGCTCCCCTTTAAGTTATAACGTTGCTCCTACTAGGGAAGCACTTTATTTTATTTAAGTGAGTTGACCCCTCTTTTCTCACTTTTATTTATTAATTAACTATAGGCGGCAAAACTATACAAAAATCAAATATTCCAATTAGCGGTGCTAATTAGGAATATTACAGTCTCCCTCGGCAAAATGTTGCTTGTCCTCAAGCAACTGAAGTGATGGATGCTGTAAAATCTTCTCATCCTCCCAAGTGGCATCCTCATCCGGCAAATTCTTCCACCTCACCAAGAATTCCCGGATCGTCCTGCTCCGCAGCTGCCTCTCCCTAGTATCAATAATAGCCTCTGGCTGCAACACCAGATGCCCCTCATCATCCGTGGGTGGTAGCTCATCTGTGACTGTCACCTGTTGGCCCAATGCCTTTTTCAGGCATGATACGTGGAAAATGTTATGAATCTTGCTGCCTTGGGGCAGCTCTAACTCATATGCAACCTGCCCAATCCTACGTATCACTCTGTATGGCCCATAAAAACGGGGCTTAAGCTTCTCAGCCCCCTTCTGCTTAAGTGAAGACTGTCGGTATGGCTGTAGTCGCAGGTAGACCAAGTCCCCTACCTCAAACTGTCTCTCCACCCGACCCCTATCAGCATACAGTTTCTGCTGATTCTGCGCCGTGGCCATGTTATCCTTGAGAGCTCGGAGGATATCTTGGCTCTCTTGGATCCAGATCTTGGCTCTCGGAGCCCTGCTAGCACCAAACATCATGTCCACAAAAGATAAAGGATGATATCCATACAAAGCATAGAATGGTGACATACCAATGGTCATGTGATGCGTCGTGTTGTAGCAATACCCTCCCAAATGCACCACTTCGGCCCATGCCTCCTCGTTGTCCATCGACATAGTTACGCAAGTAGCCTCCACTCACTTGTTAACTATCTCCTCGTCTGTCCGTTTGTCTCGTGGGTGATAACCAGTGCTCGGCGTCAACTCGTCCCCACCACGGAAAGCCCTCGCTGCATCCGCTCTGGCGAGAAACGCCGGGTTCGCTATTGACAATGGTCTTGTGTAGACCATGCAACTCGAAAATCTCTCCCCGAAGAATCGCCGTCACCCGTGCCGCCGTGTGGTGTGTGGATATGGCGAAAAATGAGCATACTTCGCTGCAATGGGTCAACGACGACAAAGATGGGCCTCGTCTCGCACCATGGCAAACTCGTGATGAAGTCCATCAATATGCTCTCCCATTTCCCCCTCTCGGGAATGGGAAGAGGTTAAACAACTCGCCGATGGCTCATCTCTCCCTTGTTTCTCTCGACAAAACATCGCACTTCCCGACATGCCGGAGTACGTCCTCCTTGAGGCCCTTCCATGAGAACTCTCTTCGATGGCCCCATAGGTCTTGGTGAACCTCCGATGGCCTGGCCAATGGAGAATCATGTGAAGCATGGAGTATCTTCTTCTTAAGCCGAGACCCTCACCAAGAAGATCCCCCCGTCCCCCGTAATAGACACCGTCGAACCACCCTATACCTCGTCATCCTGCCACCGTCCATCCAACACCTCACATGCAACCTCGGCTCTCTGGAGTACTCCACCGAACAACAAGCCTCCAATCGCCGTCCAAGCTCATAAGAGACACGGCCGTCCCGTGAAAGGGCATCTCACTACGTTATTCTTCATTTGACGTACTCAATGTCAAAGTTGGCAGTTTGGATCTTATCGATCCACTTCGTTGCCTCTCCCCCGCAACCGCTCGCTCCGCAAAGTACTCGAGGGCCGTTGTGGATTCGTTCTCACCTCGAATCTCGCCGCCCACCAAATACCGCCGCATTTCTGGCCAATGCATGCATGATGGCGCATCTCCTTGTCATATATGGGATACAACCTCTCATGCGAAAGGAGCTTCCGCTCAAAAGCTAAGGATGACCACCCCGCATCAGACACCGCGACCCCCTCCTCTCCCCGACGCATCGCACTCCAAAACAAATGGTCAGGTGGGAACTGGCACGTAAGTGATCGTGGCGCCTACTCATCACCCTTGAGCTTATCAAAGCTCGTTGTAGCCGTGTCCGACCAACCGAATGCCCCTTCCCGTCACCCAGAGGCAAAGAGCCGTGAGAAACCTTGACGAACTTCCCCAGAGTAAGTGCAAATGCCAATAAATCCCCGAAGCCTTACCACGTTCTCGGCTCCGCCACCCTCTCGATGGCCCCAATCTTCTCCCTCGTGACTCTCACCCCGTCCACCCTATGATATGCCCTGGGCATGATCTCCGTCAATCCAAACTCACATTCGGAGAGCTTGGCATAGAACCGCCGCTCCTCCAAGATGCGCAATACTCGTCTCAATATGTTGGAGATGCTCCTCCCACGTCCCGCCATAGATGAGTATGTCATCGAAGAAGACCAAAGACAAATTTCTCAAGACCCCGAAGATATGGTTCATGCACGACCGAAAGGTAGCGGCATTGCCGACCCAAAAGGCATAACCAGGTAAACTCGAAGTGCCCATAATGACACCTAAAGGCGGTCTTGGGAATGTCCTCGTCTTCACGTCGAATCTGATGGTACCCGCATCTCAAATCAATCTTTGAGAAGAATCATGCTCCCCCAACTCGTCCATCAACTCATCGATCCTCGGGAATGTACCGTTGTGGGCCTTCTGTTCGTAGCCCCGTAACGAATGCACATCCGCAATGTGCCATCCTTCTTCTTCACCAACACCACGAAGAAGCAAAGGACTCGTGCTCGGCCGAACAGCCCAAGGGCCAGCAACCCAACAGCTCGCTCAATCTCATCCCGATGTGCCTTGGGATGCCTATAAGGTGGTGATCACGGTCAGGAGCACTCGCTCCAAATTTTTTAATGGTATGCTCAAACCTCCTCGATCCGGTGGGTCGCCCGGCGGAATATCCCCGAATACTATGGCATGTTCGTCGAGGATAGTCTCAGACTGGCACCGCTTCCGTCTCAGACCGCCGCTCCGATGCCCGCCTACTGCCCCACGATGTCTCCCGCGAAGGTCGCCCATCCTATGCCGGCTACGCTCCGGGAGTGCGTATATGTGCCGTCCCCGTATCTCTCATGCTTCCCCCGTCTTGGGATCATCCCACTCCATCTCTAGGGGCCTTTCCAACTGTCATTGCAGGACTTCCTAGAGTAATAAGCCACCGAACACCTGGAAGACGATGTTGGTGTCCTGTCATCGACCACAAAAAAATGATCTCGTCAATGTATAGGTGCCCATCGTCACCGACAACTCTGAACATATCGAGCACACACCATGGTCTGATCTCCCGGGACCAAAACCGAAAATCCACTAAACTCACCGTATACTTCCGCTCAACCATCTCGTGCATCGATGAAATTGTGGGTTGCTCCGACCGTCGACGAAGACCGAGACTCTCGTTGGCCCGCATCGGCCCCCGTACGTCAGCCGGCTGCTACCCCTGTGGGGAACCCCCGCAATGTCGCTAGAGCTCCTCCGCAGGTGTGAATTACGCACCACCCGCCGGTGGTGGAGGTGGTAAGGTACCTCGCGCCGCATAACAATCTCCGCTCTCCACATCACCATCCTCCTCATCCTCTTCCCCGCCGGCTTCTCGAGAAGACCTCAATGGAATGTGCTTTCCCCCGCAAAGACATCTATGTCCCGCGCTCACGGCTCGGCAAGTGAAGCACAACCGCTTCTTCTCCCGCCCTCTCCGGTTCATCATCACCCCGTCCTCGTCCAGATTCCCCGGGGAGGCGAAACCCGTGTCCTTCCCCTCAGGGCCGGAAAGCTTGTCTCTCTGGGGTAAGGTGTCCGAGTCCCGGGTGGCACATCCAGGAATTCGGTCCCCGCTCGATGGCATTCCGGCGGGCTGGTCTGGGGTTGACTCCGACTAGGCCACGGCGGGCTCGCTAACCTCCACAAACATGTAGACCATCCGAGTTGCTGATAGATCCGGCACCATCACTCGAAACCCTCAAGAAATCTGAAATGTAAGTCTCTCGTCTCAGCCTCGCTGAGCCACCAACAAAGTGCTGCTCCGGATCTCTTGTCAAAACGCCCATCACCCTTCGAAATCCCCAGATAAGGCCCCGACCGTAGAATGCCCGAGTGTGGTCATCCCATGAAACCGAATACCCGCCCCGGGCTCTCACCTCTGTGACAGAATACACACTTTAATGGCTTTCCGATCGCGATATCCGATTAAGCCGGAACAGATATCCAACTTCTCTACCCAAGACTTTGCCGAACTCGTTTGATGAACCATCAAACATGGGCAAATGAAATTCACAATGCGTGGTCATCATGATGATGTCTGTGGAATGGCCGTGATGATTTCGCCGGGTCTACCATCACGTCGGGAGACAACATAATTCCTAAATGAGATAAGATGTCCGATCGGCCGCCCGCGTGCTGCACTGCAATGTAGGCGTCCATCCGGCTAGGGTCAACCTCCGCTCCCCGTCGTGCTCTCGCCCCTACGTCCTTGCTAGGAAAGTGCGCGCGGGGATCGCGGCGTGCGTGCGCTGGGTGATGGGGATAGCATCACGCACCGGCATATGTGGTGTGACGTGCTCGATCTTCACCGGCCCGAAACCCCTTGGGGTTTCCCGCTCGCTCAACCTCCGGGCCGGGGCAGCGGAGTCTCTCGTGATTACCATCCCGCATGTGTTGGAGGAGCGTCGAAATCTCCTCGAATCCTCCTCGTCTGCCATAGGACCCCGCTCGCTCTACGTCCCCACAAAGGCTCCTCGCTCCGAACTGCCCCAAAGCTGCTCCCGATCCGTGTCCACCACTCGAACACGTCCCCCTCTCCGTAGGTGTTCTCCAACCTACGCTCAACGTTCGTATTTTCACTCAGAATCGATATGGGATCTATCCTTTCTGCCTAATAGACTTGCTAGCTCCACAAAGTTGAGCGTAACTATGCTTTTGATACCACCGTAATATCCCGAATGGGAAATAGACAAAGAATACAAGCATACGACAATATAGAAAATGCTTTAAATAGAACATAAAGCAAATACACATAAAATGCCGTGAATGCTAAGCCATTTTATTAATCAGAGAACATAATGAGAGCAGAAGGATAATCGTAACAATGCACTATCCTTGGCACAAGGCAAGTGAAGAACCCTCTCAGAAAAATAGGAAATGGCTGCTACAGGAAACTGCGTCCCAGCTGCTGGAAGAAACTGCCGTAACTGCTGCTGCTGGAATGGACTGAAGCTAAGGGCTGATCCCCTTGCTGGAATGAGTTGAAAATCCGTAGATCACCTGTAATCACCGCTCCGGACAAAACCCAGAAACCATAAACAAAATGGACCACCTTCGAAAATCACCCCAGAAACCCTCCTCAAGGAAAAACGCTGTCCCTCCAGGCCCAGCGCAGATGTTAAATGAAATATGCTGAGATGGAGCCACAAACTCCTCAAGAAACTCTCCAACTGATAAATACTGAACCTCCACACTGAATAACACTGAATCTCCTGCAGAAAACCCCGCAATAGAACACCTCCTCCAAGAACTGCGTCCACTCTCCTAGGGACTGTGCAGTCACCAAAAGAAGCCCAGCACCTCCGCAAACCGACAACCAAATCCTCCACTGAAAACTGTAGAAAAGACCTTGCCCGAGCAGGCACTTGAAGTCCCCCGGGGCTAAGGGTGAGATCTCCGACCGGAGACACCAACAAGTACCAGTCAACAGCCGTGTATACAAATGTAGAACAACGTGCTCGTAATATCGTGTCTAGCTCAAATATCATCATCAACAAGAATGCCAATGAAATGGCTTTCCCAATTTTTATAACGCTAGCTCTCCTCAAACCCTAACGTGGTCCCCTCTCTCCACGTGCTCCTCATAAGTCTCCACAGCAGACAGTTCCTAGAGGCCACGTGAGGCCTCCCTCAGCCCACGTGAGGCCTCCTTCATATGTGGTGTGACCCTGCCCTTTAAGTTATAACGTTGCTCCTACTAGGGAAACACTTTATTTTATTTAAGTGAGTTGACCCCTCTTTTCTCACTTTTATTTATTAATTAACTATAGGCGGCAAAACTATACAAAAATCAAATATTCCAATTAGCGGTGCTAATTAGGAATATTACAGTATGGTTTGGCATAGAAAACATGATGGAAAATTTGGATTCATTTAAAAATTTATTATATGATTACTGTCTCTATAACCCTATATGATTACTGTCTCTATAACCCTAATGATGAGAACCCAATTTTGAGCCCTGATACTATGTAACCCAACAATGGCTAGCAATCAAGCTACTCCATCCGTTGGTTCGTCTCTGTTTAGTGAACCACCTAATCATATGTTTGTTCCTTGCTTGATCAACTCCGTTGTCTAGTATCATTCATTTCCACTTCTCTATGCCACCTACCTTTCCCTAGTCTTGTGTTAACCTACCTACCCTAACAGATCCATTGAGTTGAGCGAGAACTAGGAACATTCCACCTGTTTGTATAATGATTTCACAAACTGATAATACAATACTTAGTTGCAAAGAGTACTACTATGAACGAAAGCTATTTAGTACCCTATTTCATTAGCAACGTAAACCTTTCAACATAAGCCCCCGTCTAAATAAAGGATCAGTTCCTTCCATAATGGTATCATCTTACTCCTAGAGTAAGTAGTGAATTGGTAATATACCTTCGAGTTTGATACACATTATGGGATTTCAGTAACGTGGATAAAGATAGTATAAAGTAAAGTTCTACCAGCATCCCTTCTACCAGGTCAAGACTTAGAAGTAGATCCAGTAGCAGGGGCAGTAGATCCAGTGGCATATCCAGAAGCAGGTCCAAGCGGAGATTGAAAATTAAAAAGAAACATTAATAACGATAGGCATTAGGCCTAATTTATAATTAAGAACGACGTACCATACTGTAATTTATCTAGCAAGAGCCTAGCCCTATACTGATAATAAACTAGGAAATTCACGATTGCAAGGGTGGCGTTGAGAATTATCCTATTATGTTCACCTGGCCTTATGGCTATTAGAGAAGAAGATGGCTCTAGAATATGGGCATGAAAGAACCCTGTCCTTACAAGGTTATCCCTTCTGTCTTTCTGGCCTTCCTTCCTTAAAGTGGGAATTTCAGTAAGGGTTATCAAGATGATAGATAGTGTAGCCTATCCAGATGGGAAATTCACTAGTTCAAGGGTAGCGCATATCGAACGAAAGCTTAATTGATCTTTGAACTGAGAAAACGAATGGTAAATTCAGTAAAATTTACTTCACTGTCTCATTTCCATATTATGAAATATAGGATACCAGTGTGTTATCTTCTATTTTCTAATTCATTAAGTAAGTAGACAGAAGAATCTAAAATAGCAGGCAGGAAAGGCAGCCTGATCAACCCATTGACTCTTGTCTTATTTCGGGCTCCACGAGACAAAATTGTGCAACTAATAGGGGTTTCCAATTCCATAGGTAAGGTGCTAGTTGTGGTACAGTAAGTTCAGAGGGTAAGGTTTCAAATCAATTAATGCCATCCCATCCATTTGGTGCTGCTTCTAAGATAAAGTAATGGGTGCTCGGTGTATAACTCTATGCTCCATGCTCCTAGGGTGGCATACGGTATAAAGGGGTAAGTGAAATAGCTTGGAATAATAACTAATCCGGTGCTTGCTTCTAAGAGAGGTAGTAGTCCCGTCCCGATTAACTAAGTGATATTTCTTCCTAAAGTGTTATAGGTCAGTGGATATAGGTTACAGCATGAAAATTGATTATATTCTTGTCCCTCATGATTGAACCTGCTTGCGCATCCTAGCGAGTGGGTTCAAATGTATGAATCATATAATAAAGGCTCCGACCGAACTATAAGTTAATACGTGTGATACCTAGTGGATTAATTGTTAAAGCACGTTGTCGTTTGTAACAATGAAATAAAGAAAAGTAGGGTGGGTACTAGACCTACCACTTTAGTTATTAAGAGCTTAGGAGGGAGGGACTAAAATGAAAGGGAAGTAGGGCTCTTCCTAGGAATGCAGTTGTTTATAATTAATTAATCGTATCCTGGGCAAAGGTCGGTCGTAATAGTTGTCATAATGGTGCCAAAGAAGCATTTGTGAGCAAGTGTAATTTTGGGCCTTTGAATGCTTTCTTTCTGGAAGGCGGTAAAAAGCTCTATGGTAAGCCCTGTCTGTCCCATCCAACGCTACGCTGTAATATCCTGTTTCAGGGATATCTCTAAAACTCAAGCAAACTCCAACCAGAGATGGACTGGGAGGGCATTTACCAGATATTTCACCTCTGAGAAGAGGGTGAGATCTGGAGGCTACCTGGCCCCTTTCTAGACTCTGTCTAAGAGTATGGGGAAAAATACACCAAGTGGTATAGAACTCAAATGCTCAAAGATAGAAAAATAACAGTAGTGCAAGCATACAATAGCATATATAGAACGTGTAACAAATGCTCCAGAAATATAGAAAGAGAATGCTAAGCCATTTTATTATACTGAGAAATATAATGAAGTACAATAGGTGATCAGAGTGATGGCACCTAGACTTGCTCAAGGCAAGTGAAGAAATACTCTTAGAATGACCAAGAAATGGCTGCTCTCTGTACTGCGTCCCAACTGCTGGAAAACTGCCATGTAGTTGCTACTGCTGAAACAAGATGAGGATTTGGGGCTGCTCCCTTCTTAACTTCTTAGAATGAGCCGAAACTTGGAATCTCGCCTCTCGCTCGCCAAACCTTAAAACCTAGAAGGCATTTTTTGTGTTGTCAACTTCAAAATCACCCCTTGGAGGATCCGCATCGTCCCTCAAGGCTCGCGCCGAGTCGAATAGAAGCCACCAAAATACCGCACCAAACTCGCCAAAACTTCCGTATAGGCAAGGGTCGTCCTTGCTCAATCTCACGCCTCGAAACCACCAAAAGAACCCAATCCGGAGCTCGAAAATGGACTCAAGGCTCCCTCCTTCAAGACCGGCGCGCTCTGTAAAAAGCTCTGCTCCGCCACAAAACCCAAACACCAAATATCCTGCAAAATAATGATGGAACTACCTCACCCGAGCAGGCACTCGAAGTCCCCCGTGGCTGAGGGTGAGATCTCCGAACGGAGACATTCGGTGCACTAAACAGTGCTGCAGACAAGCTAAACAGCCAGCGTGCTCAAGAAGTCGAAATGACCAGCTCAATATCATCAACAACCAATGATCAAAATGAGGAAGCTCTCCTCTCTATATAGCGTTAGCCTCCCTCAAACTGTAAGGCTCACCTCCTCCAACATTGCCTCCTCTTGCCACGTGCTCCATCTTGGCCTACGCGGTCCCTCTACGTGGGCCCTCTCTCTGTATGGTCTCTTAGCCCCCCTTGGCTCACTTAAGTTACAACATGTGTCTACTAGGGGATGCACTTTTTATTTTTGAGTGAGTTATGTCCCCCTCAACTCACTTTTATTTATATTTTAACTATATAAGGCAAAATTAGTCAAAATTAATATTTCCAATTAGCTATCGCTAATTGGGAATATTACAGTCTCCCCCGGCAAAATGTTGCTTGACCCCAAGCAACTATAGTGATGGGTGCTGCAAGATCTTCTCACTCTCCCAAGTGGCATCCTCATTCGGCAAATTCTTCCACCTCACTAAGAATTCCCGGACTGTCCTGCTCCACAGCTGTCTCTCCCTGGTATCAATATTGGCCTCTGACTGCAACACCAAATGCCCCTCATCATCTGTAGATGGTAGCTCATCTGTCACTGTCACTTGCTGCCCCAATGCCTTCTTCAGGCATGATACATGGAAAATGTTATGAATCTTGCTGCCTTGGGGCAGCTCCAAATCATAAGCAACCTTTCCAACCCTGCGTATCACCCTGTATGGTCCATAAAAGCGGGGCTTGAGCTTCTCAGCTCCCTTCTGCTTCAGTGACGACTGTCAGTATGGCTGCAAACGTAAGAAGACCAAGTCTCCTACCTCAAACTGTCTCTCCACCCGACCCCTGTCGACATACAGCTTCTGCTGGTTCTGTGCTAAAGCCATGTTATCCTTGAGAGCTCGGAGGATATCCTGACTCTCTTGGATCCAATCTTTGGCTCTCAGAGCCTTGCTAGCACCAAACATCACATCAGCAAAAGATAAGGAATGGTATCCATACAAAGCATAGAACGGAGTCATACCGATAGACATGTGATGTGTGTTGTTGTAGCAGTACTCCCCCAGATGCAGCCACTTCAGCCATGCCCTCTACTGCCCACTAACATAGTTACGCAAGTAGCCCTCTAGCCACTTGTTAACTATCTCTGTCTGCCCGTCTGTCTGTGGGTGGTAGCTAGTGCTCGGTATCAACTCTGTCCCCACCAACCGGAAAAGCTCCTGCCAGAACCCGCCCATAAAGTAGCTGTCCTTGTCACTAATGATGGTCTTGGGAAGACCATGTAACCTGAAAATCTCTCTGAAGAACAGCTCTGCCACTTGCGCTGCTAAATAGTGTGCGGATATGGCAAAAAAGTGTGCATACTTCGTCAACCGATCAACGACGATGTATATGCAGTCCTTGCCCTGCACCATGGGGAACCCTGTGATGAAGTCCATTGAAATGCTCTCCCATTTCCCCTACGGAATGGGAAGAGGCCGCAATAAACCTGCGGGATGGCTCATCTCTCCCTTGTTCCTCTGGCAAACCTCGCACTCGCTGATATGCTGGAGCACGTCCTCCTTGAGGCTCTTCCAAGAGAACCTCTCTCTAATGGTCCGGTAGGTTTTGGTAAACCCTTGATGGCCGGACAATGGTGAGTCATGTGATGCCGGAAGTATCTTCTTCTTGAGCTATGAGCCCTCAGTCAAGAAGATCCTGTCTCTGTAGTAGATGATCTTATCGATCACCCTGTACCTGTCATCTGCCACCTGACCATCAAAAACCTCACAGGCAAATTTATCCTTGGAGTACTCAAGTCGAGCCCTTCAATCTATATCCAAACTCATTAGAGACAACGTGGCTGGTCTACGTGAAAGTGCATAAGCTACCACGTTGTTTTTCCCCTTGACATACTCAATGTCAAAGTCATAAGCCTGGATCTTACTGATCCACTTCTGCTGCCTCTCCTGTAGTTGTTTCTGCTCCAAAAAGAACCTGAGGCTGTTGTGATCAGTCCTCACCCTGAACCTGTTACCCACCAAGTACTGTCGGAATTTGGCCAATGCATGCATAATGGCCAGCATCTCCTTGTTGTATATAGGATACAACCGCTCATGAGGAAGGATTTTCCGGCTCTTGTAGGCTATAGGGTGGCTTCCCTGCATCAAAACTGCACCGATCCCCTCTCTCGATGCATCACACTCTAAAACAAAAGGCTGCGTAAAATCTGGCAATGCAAGCACTTGGCAGCGGCTCATAACCTCCTTGAGCCTATCAAAGGCCCGCTGCGCTGTATCTGACCAACTGAATGCCCCCTTCTTCGTCAAATCTGTAAGGGGTGCAGCAAGCTAAGAGAAACTCTTGACGAACTTCCTGTAATAAGTGCAGATACTGACAAATCCCCGAAGTTCCGTCACGTTTCTCGGCTCCGGCCAATCTCTGGTGGCTCTGATCTTCTCCTCGTGGACCCTCACTCCGTCCACTCCAATGATGTGACCCAAATACAACATCTCCGTCATCCCAAACTCACACTTGGAGAGCTTAGCCTAGAACTGTTGCTCCTCCAAGATATGTAACACTGCCTCTATATGCTGGAGATGCTCCTCCCAAGTCCTGCTGTATATCAGCATATCATCAAAAAAGACCAATACAAACTTCCTCAAATGACTACGGAAGATATGGTTCATGCAAGAATGAAAAGTAGCTGGGGCGTTGGTTAGCCCAAAAGGCATGACCAGGAACTCAAAGTGGCCATAATGACACCTGAAAGCGGTCTTGGGAACATTTTGCTCCCTCACGCGAATCTGATGATACCCTGATCTCAAATCAATCTTTGAGAAGAACTGTTCTCCCCTCAACTCATCCATAAGCTCATCAATCCTCGGTATCGGGTACCTGTTCTTCAGGGTCTTTTTGTTCAGGGCCCTATAATCAATGCACATCCGCAATGTGCCGTCCTTCTTCTTCACCAACACCACAGAAGAAGCAAAAGGACTGGTGTTGGGCCGAATATGGCCAAGAGCTAGCAACTCTTGGATGGCTCGCTCAATCTCATCCCGATAGGCTTTGGGGTGCCTATAGGGTGTGGTAATCACAGCCTGAATACCCTGCTCTAACTCAATAGTGTGCTCAAAGCCCCGATCTGGCGGCCGGCCTGGTGGTATATCCCCAAACACTGTGTCATATCTGTCAAGGATGGCCTGTATATCCCGATGAACTGTTTGCCCGATAGTCCCTGCCTCTAATGCCCGCAACTCAACCTCCCACTCTATGTCTCCCTTCCGAAAGTCTGCCTCCATCCGCTGAGTTGAAACAGTCTGGGGTGGGTAAGTGTGCATCCCACGTATCTTCTCATGCTTCCTGGTCTTCTTATCATCCCACTCCATCTCCAAGGCCTCCCAATCTGTGGTGACCTTCTCCAAGGTAATCAACCACTCAACACCCAGTACCACATTGGTATCCGGTATGTTGACCACGAAGAAGTGATCGGTCACTGTGTAGGTACCCATCGTCACGGCCAGCTTTGGAACATATCTGGCACACTGCATCGTCTGATCGCCTTGGACCAACACTGAAAATCCATCGAAGCTCTCTGTCGGTATGCCTCTCTGCTCAACCATTTGTGCATCGATGAAGTTGTGGGTTGCCCCACTCTACCAAAACTGAAACTCGCTGCCCCCGTACTGTCCCTCGGACACGCAGCGTCAAATACTTGGGTACTCCTTGCAATGCTGCAAGGGTCCCCCCTATGGGTGCAAAAGTTGCACCTCCTACTCCTGGAGGTGGAGGTGGCAAATGATCCTGTGCTGTCTGACTGTTTCCTGCCTCCCCATCCTCATACTCATCCTCTTCCCTGCTGCTCTCGGAGAAGACCTCGATAAAATGTGCTTTGCCAGCAGCACATCTGTGTCCTGGCGCCCACGGCTCCTGACAGGTAAAGCACAACCTCTTCTTCTTCAGCTCCCTCCTGGCATCATCATCTAACTGCCCCCTACCCTGATTCCCCTTTGGAGGCGGAATCCTCACACCCTTCCCCTTTGGCTGGAAAGCTTGTCTCTGGGGGTAAGGTGTCCTGGTCCTGGGTAAGGCATCCTGCAAATCCCGGGTCCTACCAATGGCATCCTGGAGTGTGGCTGGTCTAGTGGATCTGACTAGACCCCGAAGTGGCTCTACTAACCTCTCAATAAACATGTAGATCATCCGAGTTACGGATAGATCTGGCACCATCACTGAAACCCTCAAGAAATCTGTAATATACGTCTTCGGGCTCCCGGTCTGTTTGAGCCTCGTCAGCTCAACAAAATGCTCCTCCGGATCCCTCCGGTCAAATCTCTCTATCAGCCTCCTGGTGAACTCGACATATGTGGTCACTATAGAATGCCTGAGTGTCACCATCCCATGGAACCACCAGTCCTGGGCCCCACCATCCAAATGCAGCGTAGCCACCTTGATGGCCTCCGACTCTGCCATCTGGTTAAGCTGGAAATATATATCCAACTTCTCCACCCAAGACTTTGCCGAACTGTTTGATGAGCCATCAAACGTTGGCAAATGAAATCGGCTCGCTGTACGCTGGGTGTCCCCATCGTGATATTGCCAGTGCCCTCTGTGATGATCGCGGGGTCTGCTGTCCCGCTGGACCTGAACAGAATCTTTGAATGAAAGGGCATCCCTGAACTCCTGCCCATATGCCTGGTACTCCGCAAAATAGTCACCCATGTGACGAGGCTCCGGCTCATGCTGTGCTCCTGCCCCTGTGTCTGCCCCCAGAAAAGTGGGCATGTGGAACGTGTGGGTGCATGTGATGCCTGGTGCTGGGTAGCATCACGCTGAGTGGCAATACACTCCGGCAAATGGTGAGATGTACTCGATCCCTCACCAATCTGGAAAACCCTTGGGGTTTCACGCTGTCTAGCCTCCACAGCGGTGAATCTCTGCCCCATCACCTCGATCTGCCTCGCCAGATCCTGCACTGATCTGAGGAGCGCTTCCCCAAATTGTTTTGCATCACTGTCATCTGCCATCGGCTCTCCCTGCTCTGCGTCCACCACAGCCTCCTCCTGTTCCGCGTCTATCTCAGGCTCTTCCTGCTCTGTGTCCACCACCCGAACACGATCCCCCTTTCCGTAGGTGTTCTCCAACCTACGCTCAATATCTATGTACCTCCTGCCTCTGTAACAAATGTAGTGCTTCTCCCCCGATGTCATAGACAACTAGCTCCACAGGCTGATCCAAAACTATGCTCTGATACCACTGTAATATCCCGTTTCAGGGATATCTCTAAAACTGAAGCAAACTCTAACCAGAGATGGACTAGGAGGGCGTTTACCAGATATTTCACCTCTGAGAAGAGGGTGAGATCTAGAGGCTACCTGGCCCCTTTCCAGACTCTGTCTAAGAGTATGGGGAAAAACACACCAAGTGGTATAGAACTGAAATGCCCAAAGATAGAAAAATAACAGTAGTGCAAGCATACAATAGCATATATAGAACGTGTAACAAATGCTCCAGAAATATAGAGAGAGAATTCTAAGCCATTTTATTATACTGAGAAATATAATGAAGTACAATAGGTGATCAGAGTGATGGCACCTAGACTTGCTCAAGGCAAGTGAAGAAATACTCTCAGAATGACCAAGAAATGGCTGCTCTCTGTACTGCGTCCCAACTGCTGGAAAACTGCCATGTAGTTGCTACTGCTGAAACAAGATGAGGATTTGGGGCTGCTCCCCTCCTTAGAATGAGCTGAAACTTTGAAATCTGCCTCTGCTCGCCAAACCCAGAAAAACCTAGAAGGCATTTTTGAAATGGCCGACCCCCGAAAATCACCCCCTTGAGGATCTGCACTGTCCCTCAAGGCTCTGCGTTGAGGTTGAATAGAAGCCACCAAAATACTGCACCAAACTCTGCCAAAATCCTCCAGATAGTAAGGGTTGGCCCCTTGCTCAATCTCACAGCTCGAAACCACCAAAAGAACCCAATCCGGAGCTCCTCTGAAATGGACTGCGTCCTCCCTCTCAAGATTGTGTAGTCTTTGAAAACTCTGCTCCGCCACAAAACCCAAACACCAAATATCCTGCAAAATAATGATGGAACTACCTCACCCGAGCAGGCACTCAACGTGCCCCGGGGCTGAGGGTGAGATCTCCGAACGGAGACACTTGGTGCACTAAACAGTGCTGCAGACAAGCTAAAAAGCCAGCGTGCTGAAGAAGTCGAAATGACCAACTCAATATCATCAACAACCAATGATCAAAATGAGGAAGCTCTCCTCTCTATATAGCGTTAGCCTCCCTCAAACCCTAAGGCTCACCTCCTCCAACGTTGCCTCCTCTTGCCACGTGCTCCATCTTGGCCTGCGCAGTCCCTCTATGTGGGCCCTCTCTCTGCGTGGTCTCTTAGCCCCCCTTGGCTCACTTAAGTTACAGCGTGTGTCTACTAGGGGATGCACTTTTTATTTTTGAGTGAGTTATGTCCCCCTCAACTCACTTTTATTTATATTTTAACTATAGAAGGCAAAATTAGTCAAAATTAATATTTTCAATTAGCTATCGCTAATTGGGAATATTACATACGCTTTAAGGTTGGGGGCATTACTAAGCGGTGGGGTAAGTCGTAAGGTGAAGGCAAGAGGGTAGTAGGTCGAGCAGGTAAAAAAAAGGTTCAGGCAAATAAGCAGCATCTAAAGGTCCTTCCTATCCTAGCAATGCAGTCCTAATGAATCAATACGTATTTGGGGTTGATGCCTGGCCCGAAAAGCTAAATAGTGCTACCCACTAAGATTCCTCCCTGAATGAATTGGTTAGGAATGAAAAAATCATGGATGGTGTTATACTTGACCCTTCCTATGCTATTTATCACCTGTGGAGGGTTTCAACCTTTATTTCATTAGCGAACGAAGTGTAACTGCACGACTTTGCCAAGACTTATTCTACCTGCCTGGATTTAGCAGTAACACACATACCATGCATGATGTTTCTCTCTTTATACTCCACTTTGTCTATCTTAGCCCACTAAGTGAAATGAAATTATGATGAACGAAATAAGTCGTCTACCGCGTATGTTCTCTCTATTATCTCTCTAGTTACTTATATATTTGATAAGAGAAGAGGCTGGTAAAATGTTTCAATTAAGAAATAGACTCTGAATATGCATGCGACGTGAAGCTTCTGCCAGACTGTCTTTTTGGAGATAAGAACCTCGCTTACCCTTACCAAATAGAGGCATTGAAACACTGATCTAGCTAGTAAGAACGTAAAGACTTTCCTAGGTCATTGAAAGTCCGACATTCAAAAATCAGAGGAAGACTTTGTTTTGAGGACCTTCCAACCAAACATAACTCCATAGATCTTCCATTCATTTCATTTCGATGGGCGGACGGAGGGATAAGTTCCTTACGATGGACCTTACTGGGTTGAACTTGAAGGATCAGCCAGGAAGGTGAAGGTAATAACCCCGATAGGATGCCCAAAGGGCATCGTCAGGCTGTAACGCAAGCCTTGCTAGGACTGCTTCATATCCCTCCCCTCCCACCTCAAGCTTGGGTTGAAAGAATAAAGTAAGTTTCTTGTTTCTTGAATGTTATAAGTTATATCTTTTGTGGATTGGATAGGTGGCATTGATTCTCAACTTGCTTGATAGAATGCCCTACTCTCTTACTAGGTAGACCTTCTTACTCTAGTTTGAATTTGGAGAAGTCTAGTTTGGCTCTCCCTTTGTTAGATCTTTTAGATTAGCCAAACCATTCAAGGGTTTAATAGTATGTGCATGCCATCACTACTTCCTTGATTGTTTGCCTAAACCTTCAGCTCTCACCCGTGTTTTGTTATCTGCCCCTCTCTCGCTATCTTCCCCGCTGTAAAAAAGATTCATAGTTGCTCCCATTGCTTCGGAGTGTCCTAGCAGGCTATGTCCAGGATCAAGGAGGATTGGCCAAGTAAGAATATTGTTGAGCACAACTCTCTCCTCTACGATTGGTTGGGCCAGAAAGTAGTCTAAGTAGGGATGATAGGACGGGAAAAGGTAGTAGATCCATTATTTGGAGAGAGTCTTTAGATCCATTTCCAGATCCATACACAGATTATCTAGTTGCAGATATACTTCCATTGCTGAGAGCATACCCTCCAATTAGAGAGCCTGGGGATCGAAACCCCACGGGCATCAAAGCTAATAGAGTGCAGAGGGGTCGTGGGAGAAAATCAATAAGAGGTATAGACGATGGGAAGAACATCAGAGGAAGGAGCAAGAATAGCAGGACCAGGACTCAGTTAAGTTTATCCAGTAGCATAGTTCTAGTCCTAGTCATTGATTAATAAGTTCTAGATACAGATCGAAATGCAGTTCCACGACAGTAGTAACACTAGCAGTTTACCCAGTTTCTATTAACTCATTTGACCCAGTGTCATATCCAGTTGACCAAATTGAACTATCAGCAGCTACGTAAACAACGAGAGCACCACCTTAGAGAGCAAAGATATCACCAACGGCAAAGGTTTAGCATCAAAACACTGGTCAAATGAATCGTAAAGCAGCTACGGAAACAACGAGAGCACCACCTTAGAGAGCAAAGATATCACCAACGACAAAGGTAGCAACATTGAAACACTGGTCAAATGAATCGTAAAGAAAATATGCTCCGAAACCCTCAATCGTTCTAGTTCGGGAAGATATGCGCCCTTGATTTCTTCCCCTCAAATCGCGCTATTCTTAGAAAAAATATGAAGATGTTACATTACGCACTAGCCTAGCATGTTACTTACGAGCATGCCAAACCTACTCCACTTCGGCGCTCGCAACGAATATTCCGCCTTCCTATTGACTGGACCAGACCAGTGAGTGCTTTTGAACCAGGAACTAGTAGCGATCGAACCATCCAACAGAGCAACTGTAGATGGTTTCCTTTGTTGATTCTCCGATATCTTCTCCGCATTCGCTACCTAAGGTAATAAGACCTTAAGTAGCTGTTAAGTAGCTGGTAGCCATTAAGTAAGCAGCCGTTACGTACCTGAAGAAATAGGGAAAATAAGTATCCTGTTGGTGGGGTTGTTACAAAGTATCCTACTGGGAAAGAATCAAATCAATATCCTATTGGGAAAGAAAATAGGGTCTAGGGTGAAAGAGAGATTCATTCACTAGGGCTTGTCTCGCGTTATTGTCATTGTCTTGTATTAAAGAATCATATGAAATAATCGAGGGTTGAAGGCAAAAATCGAGGGCCGAGGGCTGCTGGTCTAGAGGTTACTGCTCCTAGGGCCCCCGACCCCCAGGGAAGCCAAAAGGAATAGATCGATCTAACCCTTCCAAGCTATTCGATAGAGAACACTACCACCCGACCACCAAATCAATCTACCAGGGCAGCCATTTCCCTCCAAATAAGTAATAAAGGAATGATAAATTCCACTACTCTACTGGCTTTCTTCTGTATAGGTCTAACCCTTCGAATAAATCTAACTCTTCCCCATCTATTTCGTTTCTGGAAGTTGCTTGTCTCTTATCTTTTATTGGCTTATCTCCAGCTGTAATCCCTATATCATTTGCCTATCTTGCCTAGCTTCCGTCCTTATCTAGCCTATCTTGCCTATCTATCTCGCCTAGCTTCCTAGCTTCCAACCTATTCTAATACATTATATGCCTTATCCTTGTGTTCGTATAGTTAGTTGCTCTAGAACCCATATGCGCAAGTAGCATAAGCAAATCGGCGGTACAAGGTTGCTTCTCTACGCGACGATTTCTTCTCCTTGCCTGGAGATTTTGATTTGACTGTATCAGGCTAGCTTTTTCGTCAGGGTCTTTCATTGAGAATGGTCACTTACGCCTAGTCATAGTTTACGCCTAATAGCAACATTGTGAGTTCTAAAGAAACATTGTGATTTCGCCTACCAATGTTCGCTAAGGCACTTGACGTTCAACCCCTCGACCTAGTGCCAACACCTGTTGTATCGCATATGGAATAGGATTCTATGGCAACGAACTGCAGTCTACCGCCAAAAGATGTATATAGTAGAATAACCTTCCTCGGGACGACTTGTCTTTATAACACTCGCCGAGAACAAACAAACTACTATAGAGTATGGAATAGAGAGCTAGGACCTTGAATATCCTAGCCCAGCTACTGGGTCAAACAGAAGGTTTGGAAAAGACCTCAAAAATATATAACATGGTTGTATACATAAAGTCATTCTTTAATATATGTAATTACACTTTGATGCTCAGTTCAGTAGGGTTGGAAATACTTACTCTAGGGAGGAAATCTTGTAGCGATTTGATCTAGGGACATTAGGGTGGTTCTTTTTTTCTTTCCCCTCCCTCCAGAGTCTTTCCTCGCTCTCCTCCCCCTTGAGAGGTGAGTAATAAATCACCTTATGTCAAGTGAGCGATCTTTCCTCCCCAATTTCTTACCCAAGCCTGATACTTGTGTCTGACCCAAGAGAGAGAGGCCTGGGATCGGTATGGTTATCCCTATGATTTTGAAGTAATTGTTTGAATACAGACATTTAGATTCTATTATTCCCGGTAGGTGTGTTCGACTAGTGAGTGTAAGAAGGAATCTGGGTGTGGGTCAAAGGGCTAGATTTAGGGTGGAGGGCTTATTACTTGAATGGCTGAAATGGCCTAAATAATGCGTTTGATCGCCGTGAAAACCCCAAGTAAGGTTGTTACGAATAAGAAAAATAAGGTAGTAATCAATCAATTAAGGGGATATATGGTGAGGTAGGGAATAGGCATTTGTAACTTTCAGGGAGACAGACAAGGATACAGACTCGTAACTTCTGCTAATAACTAGGGAATCCTCTTTTCTTCCCTCAATGTCATTGCCCGTGTTATTGCAACTCATGCCCCCACTAGCCCTTATTCCCCTACCCTTCCAACCCAATCGAGAGATAGAGACTTTAAGGGATCGTTCTCGCCATCGTTTTCCTTTCGTACACAAGGTTAGGTCACTCCTTCGATAGGTCACTTGAAAGGTTAGGTCACCACACTCGAATGATTTTCCTCAATAATCACACAACCTTTGTAATGGGTGTGGGGGTAGATCCATAATTCGGTGGAATTAGCATAGGGAATGTCAGTAGGTAACAGGTTTATTCCCACATGCTACGTTTCTTTCGGATTCAATTTCACTGAGTCCATGTCGTAGAGGGACACTGGGGATACCCTTTTCTATAGATTCTACAACCAACGTAATAATAATAACCGACCCAACCTGGCTAGTAAAAGGACCTAGTAATCTCTATCAATCATATCTCTTTGTATACAATATTAGACAATTTTATGGTTAGTCTGCGGATCTGCATGAATCTGGGCTTTGAATTGGTAATTTGTAGGGTCAAACCTATCCTCGCCTTTCTTAGGTCTTTAGAGCGACTCCGTTACAAATGACCAATCCTACTTTAAGGGAGCTTAAGCGGCCATATAACGCACGTGAATGCCCTCACTATATGAATAGTGAACATTGACACCCTGATAAGCCATTTGGGACATTGAAATCCAACCAAGTTAGGGATAATGGTAAATCACTTTTGGGATAACCTTAAGTTGCGCACCCCTTTTTTCCGGTTGGTTGGGTGGCGTTTGGGATAACCGAAAGTGTGGGATAACCTTAAAGAACTACCCTTCTGTTTCCTGCCTTAGAAGGGTGAGAATATATGGTATAAATTCCCCAATGAAAGATGGTGTTGCTACCCCGTCCAAACATACCAGCAAAAAAGACCATTACTTGACTTAGCAAGCATTTGACCCAACCCAGCAAGCTAGCAAGACAGAATCCAGCCAGTTAGAAAGGCGTCAATCTGTGAAGACAACTTTTAAGTATGGTCCATTTATCCCACTCAATGAGATATGGGTCATCATATAGTCAAAATGCCATTTCATCTAAATCAATTCATTGTTCAGAAAGCTTGCAAGAGAACAAGCCATCAACAGGTCTCTCTCCAAACGCATCAACGGCTTAGCTAGGACACAAACCCCAGGTTACTTTATTACAGCTTAAGCATTGCTAGTTAACATGCCAACTACGATTAGATATTGTGCAACTTCCACTTTCCCGGTCTAAAGCAAGCTCCAGTTATATCTCTAGCAGCCTAAGCGTCGCCAATAAAGTGCGAGTGGGAGCAAAGACCAGTAGCCCTAGAGCAAAGGAAGCAACTATAGCCATGTTTCATAAGTTGATAGTAGCATTGAGCATAGAGAGAGTCAAAAAGACGGTCAAGATATTAAAAGAGGCCGCTGCTAATATAAAGCAGATCCAGAATTTGATTCAATAGTTGGGTTAGCGATGGAGATAAGAGGCGAAGGTGCATAAAGAAGCTCTTCCTTTCCTTCCTCCATCAACTACTTGATCCAGTAATGCTTGAACTCGTTGAAGATAGTCTATGGGCCTCCCATCCGATTGTCCCATCTGAGGATGGCATCCAACTAGATTACGTAGATCAGCGATAGGTTGAACAACTACAAGGGAATTCCGATTTGACCGACCTGACTGACTGATTTTCAACGTTATTTCCTAAAGGTGAGTTGATGGTATTCCCTACCCAAGGATGGATAACTAGAACAATCTCTCTTCTTCTACCCCATCCTTTCTCACCCGGCTAGGATGGGAGGCAAGAAAACCGTTTGTTACTTGTTTCCTTCGAAGCAGTTGGATGAAGGTAGGGCCAACTATCCAATTGTTAAGCTTCAATCCCTATGCAGGATGACGTCAATCCCTCGCTCGGTAAGACCTTCTTGTTCTCTTGTCCGACTAATCCATCCTGAACCCCCGATGGGAAAGTTTTTAATTACTATATTTCCCATGCTTTCCCACTTCCCTCGGTAGTCCTTCATTCACTCCCTCCTTATTGCTTGGTAAGGCAGAGAGTAAGGGTTAACTGCCTCTCTCTAGGGCTGACTAAATGTCTATCTTTAGGGTCTCCCTACTCAACGTTGTAGGGGCTTTCAAATAACTGCTCTTGCTATGGAGTATCACGATTAAATGCTGTAGGGATTACTAAATATTTTACTGTAAGTTGAAATAAACGTTCTTGCTCTAGGGAGACTGAATAACCACTCTCTCTGTAGGGTCAACTAACTGCCTCTCTCTAAGGTCAACGGAAGAAGTGGGGGGGGGGTGTAGAGGGTTCAAAAGACACTATCTCAGGCTGGGGTGGATCTAGATCAATTTTCCATGTCAAGTCTCCCCCTCTCTCACTGCACTTGCTTTCTGTATCTCCGAAAGTTACAGAGGGAAATGGAGGAGCTTATGGAAGAATATCTGATCTAGGAAAAACAATGAAGAAATGAGTGGGTAGGTATCCATGAAGGGTTATACCTTATAATTCTGAGCAGAGCTCAGGGTCCTGGTGTGCAATTCAATAGAATTTATTTTCTCAATTTTGAGATTACGTAGTACGTATATAATAAATGAAATATCTCCCTAATTTGAGAGAGTCTCTCATGCTTTTCGTTGGTCAACGAAAACCAACAACCTATATCCCTATATTGAAATATAATATAGGAAAGGGAATAAATAATAGGTTAACCTTGTAATACGATGATTCGCTACTTTTTTTACATTCTCCTCGCCCTAAACATTATACTAGGGATCATCATTTATGTTTCCCTGGTCAACCTCAGGCCTGATATCTTTCTTTTTTCTCTAATGAAGAGAAGATAACAATTTTATATTTTTGTGTCTCCCATGACTTCATTTTTCAGATCCTTGGATTTGATTGGAGTAATCGAAGAAGATCTGACATAATTTTCCATTTGGGTAGGACTGACATTATTAACAAGCCTAGGTTTGTGAATTCTAAATGAAGTGAGACCACACAACTTCAACTCTCAGGGAGACATACGGGAGGAAAAAAAGAATCTCCCCAAAAGGACTAATTGGTGATGGAAGCGAGATTCTCCAAGTAAGGACTCTTAAAGGGGAAATCTAACTGATGATTCCCCAAAATAGAATGTAGATGGGAGAACAACCCGAGCAAGCACGCCACAGCTTACAATTGAGTTTTCCGATGGAGTTACGTCGACGTCAACATCTGCGTCATCTGTCTCTTAAGGCCCCCGATTGAGCAGTGAAGGATGGACAAAGCAGGAAAGCACTCCAACAAGGTTGTGACGGTTGTTCTAACTAGGTAAGGTTAGGTAAGTCAGAAGACTGAGCCATAATATGCCTCGTACAACCCTCCTCGTACCAACCCTTTTCCCCCACTAGCCCTTTCATACATATAGGAAGGCATTTAGTAAAACATGTAGGTACTTTTGTTCCTTGTTAATAAAGTCCTTTAACCTCCACCTTCGCTATTCCATTCTGTCCTCACGATCATTTTGTGCTCTTTATTTCCTTAGGTACTCGAACTATGCTTCCTCTAGTCCTTATCTTTACTTCTTCCTTAGAGCGGTTAACTCTTAGAATGGAGGTATTGGCTTCGCCTTCTTTCCATTAGATAATTTTTGATTTCCTAATTCTCAAAGCCCACAGGCTGTCTTTAGTCCATCGAGGGAAGTTGCTTCCCCCAGATTGATGTAGCTTGTCTCACTACCTAAAGCGAAGGTAGCTCAAAAGACCCGAAAGGGAGGGGTGTGCTATACGTCTGGGGAGAAAATGGGCACGGAACGAGCATATACTTACTGATTAGGAATTGAGTAATTATTAATAAGGCCAACGATTTTCTTGCTTTACCCTCTGGGGGGAAAGGAGACCTTGTGAGATTCAAAAGCAATTGCAGTCGATCCACCAACAGCAGGAGCAGAGCCGGCTAGACCAAAGGCAGGGGAGTAAGCAACTGAATTGCCAACTTTTGATCGGAGAGATAGAAAGGTCTTGACTTATGGGAAATCTTTATGAATGAGCTGCCTACTCTTACTCCCTCCACATTCGGTCGAGTTCAGTAGTTCTTCCCTCCCTATAGGCTCATCAAAGCGCCTCTTACATATATATATGAATGCAAGTAATAACGCGACCTTCGGGATGCAGGCAGGTAGAGGGTACGTAAACCTTCCTCTCTCCATTTCTCACTCCCCCTAAACCTCCTCTCTCCTTATGTATGTTGAGCCTTCTCCCACATCGATTCATTCATACATATTGCGTGTAATAATGAACATTGCTCTGGGTCCAACCTTATACTGACTCTCTACACTCTTACACTGAACCGCACTTGACACACACTTCACTCACATAGGGACAAGAACTTTCAATATCCCTACCGCCCGCAAGGGAATGAATGAGATCCGTGAACCAAAGAACTGCCTTCTTCATCCTCCCGACGAAAGCAATCCCCTCTACTTCCTCTTGTTGGGCAACTAGATCGAGAAATCACATATTTGCATCTGTGAAAGTGGGCTTAGCGGGCTTAACGGACGGCCAGTCTGAGGCACTCTATCCCTATCCAATATGTATCGCCAACCAAGGAACATAGAATCATTACATATTTGCATCTGCGAAAGCGGGAAAGTTGGAGTTAAGAAATGTGCCCACCGCACCAACTATATGTATTGTCTCGACAAGAAAAGAGGTGGGTTGGAATAAGATCTTTACATACAATAATCCATAGCAAACAATGCTTTTGACTTAATTTATATGTAGCCCTTCTTGTGCTACTTTCCAACTACCTCATGGATTTGTTTGTTATGTAGAAAGCCAAATTGCTCTTTTGACATGAATTTTGAGAAGATTCCTTTCAGCCTATTAGCCATAATTTTTGTTATACTTTATAAACTAAGTTGCACAACAATATAGGCCTATAATATTTAAAGGATTTAACTTCATTCTTCTTTGGTATTAATGCTATAAACGTGGCATTCAATGTAGCCAAACCTTTCCTTGAATTCTTAGATTCTTCTATAACTCTTAGCGATTCTTCTTTTAGGAAAGTATAGAACCTATTACCACACAATCTAGCAAGGGTCCTAGGAGGGGAACCTATGGGACAACTATGAAAATTTCTGAATCTTACACTAATGCAGAAATTTTTACTATTGACCTGGTTATGCTCCTCCTATTTAGATAAGTTATTAACTTGAATAAATTCAAGTTAAAATCGAAGCAAAACACATAACAATTCTTCACCAATTCAGATCTAGAACAAGTACATGCACACATAGATAAAGTGACAAAGATATTTTCTGGACAAATAATCCCCGAAAAAACCTAATGCAAGAAAACCGGTCTGTTGGCTACTAGATGGTTTTATTATTAAGAATTTCTGAATACAACAAATCTGGGTTCCAGATCTGGAAAACTCGACAGAGAAATAATAGATCTACAACTCACTGACCGTTCTGAAGCCAAAATAATGACTGATCCACATCCTCAAATGGGATTTACAGAACTCAGCCAAGATTAAGGCCTAGACACCCCAGTGCTGTCCCTGAAAGCCTCTGAAGCCTCTGCGTCCCTCAGCACTACTCCGGAAAGGGCTGCGTTACACCAGATTGGGTGACACATGCCTTACGCTGCCCCTTATGGTCTCTGCGTAACCCTTGAGGGCTTCCAGCTGAAAATCACGCTGTCCTTGAGTGTAATATCCCCTTTCAGGGATATCTCTCAAACACAGTCAACTCTAAACTAGAGATGAACTAGAGGAGCATTTACCAGATATTTCACCTCTGAAAAGAGGATGAGATCTGGAGGCTACCTGGCCCTCACTAGACTCCGTCTATAGAGTATGGGCAAAACACAACAGATGGTATAGCAACAGATTGTCTCAAAGCAGTGATGTAGATCATGCAACAATACATGAAATGCTAGAAACAATATATGCAACAGATACACATAAAATAGAGAGAATACTGAGCCATTTTATTATACTGAGAAATAGCAATGAGTACAAGAGGTGATCAGAGTGATGGCACCTCGAATTGCACCAAGCAAGTGTAGGAATACTCTCAGAATATCGATGGAATGGCTGCTATCTGATCTGCGTCCAAGCTACTGGAAAACTGTCGTGTAGCTGCTACTGCTGGAACCAAATGAGTAGTTGGGGTTGCTCCCCTACTCGGAATGAGCTGAAACTCTGGAATCCGCCTCTACTCACAATACCCAGAAAAGCCCAGAGAGCGTTT
This sequence comes from Pinus albicaulis, assembly GCA_034641835.2. NCBI lineage: Eukaryota > Viridiplantae > Streptophyta > Pinopsida > Pinales > Pinaceae > Pinus > Pinus albicaulis. The sequence continues at coordinate 617,925,587 of CM076575.1, read as the reverse complement.
CTGGAACGACCAACCCCCAAAAATACCCCCCCTTGCGGATCTATGCTATCCTCCAAGGCTCTGCGCTGAGACTGAATGGAATACTCCAAAATATGACCTCCCGCTCAACCAAAAGTCTCCATAGGCAAGGGATAGCACCTTACTCAATCTCCTGACCAAAATACTCCGAAAGAATGCCACACCGAAGCTCCCTCAATATGGACTGCGTCCTCCCTCTCAAGACTGCGTAGTCTATGGATGCACTACTCCTCCACAAATTCCAAACACCAATCCTCCTGCAAAATACTGATGGGGCAACCTCACCCGAGCAAGCACTCGAAGTCTCTCGGGGCTGAGGGTGAGATCTCCGAACGGAGACACTCAATGCACTAAACAGTGCTGCAAACAAGCTAAACAGCCAGCGTGCTCAAAGTCGTAGTGACCAGCTCAATATGCATAAACTCGAATGAGGAAATGAAGAGACTCTCCTTTTTATAACAATGGGCCTCTCTCAACCCTAGGCCCCACCATCTCCAACGTAGCCTTCCTTTGGCCCACGTTGCCAACTAAACTACGCTGTCATGACCCACGTGGTCTAAGTGAGTCCCCCTCTACATGGTCTCTTGGACCCCCTTGTCCCACTTAAGTCACAACGTTGAGTCTACTAGGGAGTGCACTTTATTTTAGTGGGTTATGTCCTCCTCTTACTCACTTTATTTATATTTCTAACTATAGAAGGCAAAATTGATCAAAGTTAATATTTCCAATTAGCCATCGCTAATTGGGAATATTATAGTCTCCCCCGGCAAAATTTTGCTTGACCCCAAGCAACTGTAGTGATGGACACTGCAAGATCTTCTCACTTTCCCAAGTGGCATCCTCATCCGGCAAATTCTTCCACCTCACCATGAATTCCCGAACTGTTCTGCTCTGTAGCTGCCTCTCTCTTACATCAATGATGGCCTCCGGCTGTAGCACCAAATGCCCCTCATCATCTGTAGGCAGAAGCTCCTCCGTCACTGTCACCTGCTGTCCCAAAACCTTCTTCAGGCATGATACATGAAAAATGTTATGAATCTTGCTGCCTTGGGGCAGCTCCAACTCATAGGCAACCTGTCCAACCCTGCGTATCACCCTGTATGGTCCATAAAAGCGGGGCTTGAGCTTTTCAGCCCCCTTCTGCTTCAGAGTCGACTGTCGGTATGGCTGCAAGCGTAGGTAGACCAAGTCCCCTACCTCAAACTGTCTCTCCACCCGACTCTTGTCGGCATACAGCTTTTGCTGATTCTGTGCTGTAGCCAGGTTATCCTTGAGAGCTCGGAGGATGTCTTGACTCTCTTGGATCCAAATCTTGGCTCTCGGAGCCTTGCTGGCACCAAACATCACATCAACGAAAGATAAAGCATGATAACCATACAATGCATAAAACGGAGACATACCGATAGACATGTGATGGTTGGTGTTGTAGTAGTACTCTCCTAGGTGCAACCACTTCAGCCACGCTCTCTGCTGCCCACTGATATAGTTACGCAAGTAGCCCTCCAGCCACTTGTTAACTATCTCCGTCTACCCGTCTCTCTGTGGGTGGTAGCTGGTATTCGGTGTCAACTCTGTCCCCACCAACCGAAAAAGCTCCTGCCAAAATCCGCCCATGAAGCGGCTGTCCCTGTCACTGACAATGGTCTTGGGAAGACCATGTAACCTGAAGATATCCCGGAAGAACAGCTTTGCCACCTGTGCTGCTGTATAGTGTGCGGATATGGCGAAAAAGTGTGCATATTTTGTCAGTCGATCAACGACGACAAATATACAGTCCTTGCCCTGCACCGTGGGCAACCCTGTGATGAAATCCATCGAAATACTCTCCCATTTCCCCTCCGAAATGGGAAGAGGCTGCAACAACCCTGCTGGATGGTTCATCTCCCCCTTGTTGCGCTGGCAAACTTCGCACTCCCTAACATGCTGGAGTACGTCCTCCTTGAGGCCCTTCCATGAGAACCTCTCTCTGATAGCCCTGTAGGTTTTGGTAAACCCTTGGCGACCAACCAATGGTGAATCATGAGAAGCCTGTAGTATCTTCTTCTTGAGCTGAGAGCCCTCAGTCAAGAAGATCCTGTCCCTGTAGTAAATGATCTCATCCATCACCCTGTATTGATCATCCGTCACCTGTCCATCTAGAACCTCGCAAGCAAACCTGTCTTTGGAGTACTCCACCAAAAGTCGAGCCCTCCAATCTGCGTCCAGACTCATCAAGGACAACGTGGCTGGTCTCCGTGAAAGTGCATTAGCCACCACGTTGTTCTTCCCTTTGACATACTCGATGTCAAAGTCGTAGGCCTGGATCTTGCTGACCCACTTTTGCTGCCTCTCCTATAGATGCTTTCGCTCTAAAAAAAACATGAGGCTGTTGTGGTCAGTCCTCACCCTGAACCTGTTACCCACCAGGTACTACCGGAATTTGGCCAAAGCATGCATGATGGCCAACATCTCCTTGTCATATATGGCATATAACCTCTCATGTGGAAGGAGCTTCCGGCTCTCAAAAGCTATCGGGTGACCTCCCTGCATCAATACTGCACCAATCCCCTCTCCCGATGCATCACACTCTAGGACAAACGGCTACGTGAAATCCGGCAATGCAAGTACTGGGCAGCTGCTCATTACCTTCTTGAGCCTATCAAAGGCCCGCTGCGCTGTATCTGACCAACTGAATGCCCCCTTCTTCGTCAAATCTGTAAGGGGTGCAGCAAGCTGAGAGAAACTCTTGACGAACTTCCTGTAATAAGTGCGGATACCAACAAATCCCCGAAGTTTCGTCACATTTCTCGGCTCTGGCCAATCTCTGATGGCCCTGATCTTCTCCTTGTGGACCCTCACTCCGTCCACTCCTATGATGTGTCCCAAATATAGCATCTCTGTCAACCCAAACTCGCACTTGGAGAGCTTAGCATAGAACTGCTGCTCCTCCAAGATATGCAGCATTGCCTCTATGTGCTGGAGATGCTCCTCCCAAGTCCTGCTATATATCAGTATATCATCAAAAAAAACCAACACAAACTTCCTCAAGTGACTGCGGAAGATGTGGTTCATGCATGACTAGAAGGTGGCTGGTGCGTTGGTTAGCCCGAAAGGCATAACCAAGAACTCAAAGTGGCCATAATGGCACCTGAAAGCGGTCTTGGGAATGTCTTGTTCCCTCACGCGAATCTGGTGGTACCTGGATCTCAAATCGATCTTCGAGAAGAACTGTGCTCCTCTCAACTCATCCATCAGCTCATCAATCCGCGGTATAGGGTACCTGTTCTTCATGGTATTTTTATTTAGAGCCCTGTAATCAATGCACATTCTCAATGTGTCGTCCTTCTTCTTCACCAACACTACTGAAGAAGCAAAAGGACTGGTGCTAGGCCGAATGTGTCCAAAAGCCAGCAACTCCTGGATGGCTCGCTCAATCTCGTCTCGATAGGCCTTGGGGTGCCTATAGGGTGTGGTGATAATGGCCTAAATGCCCTGCTCTAACTCAATAGTATGCTCAAATCCCCGATCTGGTGGCTGTCCTGGTGGTATCTCCCCAAACACCACGGCATACCTGTCAAGGATGGACTGTATCTCAGGATGAACTGACTGCCCGGTAGTCCCTACCTCTGATGCACGCAGCTCTACTGCCCACTCTATGTCTCCCTTCCGGAAGTCTGCCTCTATCCGATGAGCTGAAACAGTCTGGGGTGGGTAAGTGTGCATCCCACATATCTTCTCATGCTTCTCGATCTTCTTATCATCCCACTCCATCTCCAAGGCCTCCCAATCTGTGGTGACCTTCCCTAGAGTAATCAGCCACTGTACACCCAATACCACATTGTTATCCGGTATGTTAACCACAAAAAAGTGGTCAGTCACTGTGTAGGTGCCCATCGTCACAGCCAGCTCTGGAACATTTCTGGCACACTGCATCGTCTGATCTCCTGGGACCAATACTGAAAATCCATCGAAGCTCTCTGTCGGTATGCCTCTCCGCTCAACCATCTGTGCATCGATGAAGTTGTGGGTTGCCCCACTGTCTACCAGGACTGAAACTCGCTGCCCACGTACTATCCCTTGGACACGCAGCGTCAAATACTTGGGTACTCCCTGCAATGCCGCAAGGGTCCCCCCTGTGGGTGCAAAAGCTGAACCTCCTGCTCCTGGAGGTGGAGGCGGCAAATGGTCCCGCGCTGCCTGACTGTCCATCATCATACTCATCCTCTTCCCCGCTGCTCTCGGAGAGGACCTCGATAAAATATGCTTTGCCAGCAGCACATCTGTGTCCCGGTGCCCACGGCTCCTGACAGGTAAAACACAACCTCTTCTTCTTCAACTCCCTCCTGGCATCATCATCTAACTGTCCCCTATCCGGATTCCCCTTAGGAGGCGGAATGCTCACATCCTTCCCCTTTGGTTGGAAGATCTGTCTCTGGGGGTAAGGTGTCCTGGTCCGGGGTAAAACATCCTGCAAATCTCGAGTCCTGCCAACTGCGTCCTGGAGTGTGGTTGGTTTGGAGGATTTGACCAAACCTCGAAGCAGCTCTGCTAACCCCTCAATGAACATGTATATCATCCGTGCCGTGGATAGATCGGGCACCATCACTGAAAGTCTCAGGAAATCTGCAATATATGTCTCCGGGCTCCCGGTCTGTTTCAGCCTCGTCAGCTCCACAAAGTGCTCCTTTGGATCCCTCCAGTCAAACCTCTCTATCAATATCCAGGTGAACTCGACATATGTAGTCATTGTCGAATATCCGAGTGTAACCATCCCATGGAACCACCAATCCTGGGCCTCACCATCCAAATGCAGCGTCGCCACCTTGATGGCCTCCGTCTCTGCCATCTGGTTGAGCTGGAAGTATATGTCTAGCTTCTCCACCCAAGACTTTGCCGAATTGTTTGATGAACCATCAAACGTAGGCAAATGGAACCTGCTCACTGTACGCTGGGTATCTCCCTCATGAAAATGCCGATGCCCTCTATGATGGTCACGGGGTCTGCTGTCCCGCTGAAGCTGAACAAAATCTCTGAATGAAAGGGCATCCCTGAACTCCTGCCCATATGCCTGATACTCAGCAAAATAATCACCCATGTGGCCAGGCTCTGGCTCTTGATGTGCTCCTGCCCTAGTGTCTGCACCCAGAAAAGTGGGCATAGTGGAATGAGTGGGGGCGTGTGATGCCTGGTGCGGAGTGGCATCCCACTCCTGCAAATGGTGGGATGTGCCCGACCCCTCACCAACCTGGAAACCCCTTGGGGTCTCACGCTGTCTAGCCTCCACAGCAGTGAATCTCTGACCCATCATCTCGATCTGCCTTGCCAGATCATGTACTAATTTGAGGAGTGCTTCCCCAAACTGTTTTGCATCACTATCATCTGCCATTGGCTCCTCCTGTTCTGTGTCTACTACTGGATCCTGTTCTGCGTCCACCACTGGTTCCTCCTGTTCCGTGTCCACCACTAGAACGCAGTCACCCTCTCCATAAGTGATTTGCAACCTACACTCTCTGTCATGGTACCTCCTACCTCTGTAGCAAATATACGGCTTCTCCCCTGGTGTCATAGACAACTAGCTCCACAGGTTGAGCCAGATCTATGAGCTCTGATACCACTGTAATATCCCCTCTCAGGGAGATGGACTGGAGGAGCGTTTACCAGATATTTCACCTCTGAAAAGAGGATGAGATCTGGAGGCTACCTGGCCCTCACCAGACTCCATCTATAGAGTATGGGCAAAACACAACAGATGGTATAACAACGGAATGTCTCAAAGCAGTGATGCGGATCATACAACAGTACATGAAATGCTAGAAACAATATATGCAACAGATACACATAAAATAGAGAGAATACTGAGCCATTTTATTATACTAAGAAATATCAATGAGAACAAGAGGTGATCAGAGTGATGGCACCTCGACTTGCACTAGGCAAGTGTAGGAATACTCTCAGAATATCGATGGAATGGCTGCTCTCTGATCTGCATCCAAGCTACTGGAAAATTGCCGTGTAGCTGCTACTGCTGGAACCAAATGAGTAGTTGGGGCTGCTCCCCTACTCGGAATGAGCTGAAACTCTGGAATCCGCCTCTACTCACAATACCCAGAAAAGCCCAGAGAGTGTTTCTGGAATTGCCGACCCTCGAAAATACCCCCCCTTGGGGATCTACGCTATCCTCCAAGGCTTTGCGCTGAGACTGAATGGAATACTCCAAAATATGACCTCCTGCTCAACCAAAAGTCTCCAATAGGCAAGGGCTAGCCCCTTACTCAATCTCCTGACCAAAATCCTCTGGAAGAATGCCACACCGGAGCTCCCTCAATATGGACTGTGTCCTCCCTCTCAAGACTGCGCAATCTATGGATGCACTGCTCCTCCACAGATGCCAAACACCAATCCTCCTACAAAATACTGATGGGGCAACCTCACTCGAGCAAGCACTCGAAGTCTCCCGGGGTTGAGGGTGAGATCTCCGAACGGAGACACTCAATGCACTAAACAGTGTTGCAGACAAGCTAAACAGCCAGCATGCTCAAAGTTGTAGTGACCAGCTCAATATGCATAAACTCGAATGAGGAAATGAGGAGGCTCTCCTCCTTTTTATAACAATGGGCCTCTCTCAACCCTAGGCCCCACCATCTCCAACGTAGCCTCCCTTTGGCCCACGTTGCCAACTAAACTGCGACGTGATGACCCACGTGGTCTAAGTGAGTCCCCCTCTACGTGGTCTCTTGGCCCCCCTTGGCCCACTTAAGTCACAACATTGAGTCTACTAGGGAGTGCAATTTATTTTAGTGAGTTATGTCCCCCTCTTACTCACTTTATTTATATTTCTAACTATAGAAGGCAAAATTGATCAAAGTTAATATTTCCAATTACTATCGCTAATTGGGAATATTACACTTAAGACAATTTCATCACATGTTTAATTAAATTCACTTTAATTATTTTATTTTCCTAAGTTTTAACTTAGAAAATCCATTAAAATAATTAATTCATTTAATATCTCCTAAACCAGATGAAATTTCCCAAATCCATTTATGGGTCTTGTAGATCCAGTGTACTCTATTGCCTCCACAAAATTTGGGAGCTAGAGCACAACTGATGCTACCCCAAATACACAAAATCTCAACACTCCCTCTTAGTATCAAGGGTGTGCTCTAGCAATACATCACACTTATGCATTACATGATTTTGGACACTGGTTCTGTGCTGCTGAAGCTTGGCCTCCTGCCACTCAACTCTACACTGCGGCTGCTATTCTGTACTGCTGCCCATGACTCTGCCACTGCCACTGCAACCACTGTACTGCAGCTTCCTCTCCATATGCTGCATCTGTGCTGCTCATAGCACTGCCACTGCTGATCTGTTGCACTGCAACTTTAGTTGTTGAGAGAAACAACTAAATCTCTTGCCCAATCATTGACAAACAAGTCTGATGGGCTACATCCTCATCACTGAAGCTCTAAGGCTACAGATCTTTGTTGGCATCTAAAGAACGATGCACAGCTACAGCTCTGCCTGCGTAATTAGAATCCCTCTGCACTACTGAAGTCACATTAGCTCCTTGTGCTTAAATCTATCACGCTGCTGCTGCACTGCATTGCCCCTCTAAAGCTCTGTGCGCTGCTGCAGCTCTGCACTGCGTAAGCAGCACTGCTGAAGTCACATCAGCCTCTACGCTACTACTGCTTCTACGATGCTGCTACTTTGCTCTGCACTGCTCCTTCCAGCCTTCAGATCTGCCTCTACTTCTGCCTCATCTGTGATCGATGCACCCACTGCTCCACTTGTTCCGTTACTGTCTTAAGGCCGCCGTAGCTCACTTGTGATCCAAGAGATGAGCTGCTCAAGGATCTCACCACTCTTCCATGTAGCTCCTCTACATGTCCATGTCACCCGATCTCCGTGGTTCATGAGCACTCATGGCTACATCATCTCCTGACCCATCATCTGCCACAACTTCCTTGTAAGAAGATGCTTCCTTGTCCTTTTTCTTTTTTGGACAATGGCTGGCAAAATGTCCCATTTCGCCACACTGGAAGCACTTGATCTTTGAAAGATCCTTCTTCTTCTTCGGCTGCTTCTTTGATGCCAAGGCTGCATCTTCCTCCTCTTCCTTCTTTACTTTGCTCAACCCAAGGCTGTGCTGCTTTTTGGTGAATCTGCGTAGTTCTTCTTGCCGCAGGATTGACCACAAGTTGTCCCAATCTGGGAGGTTCGCTCTGCCCAAGATACTTTGGACAAAGGTTTGCCACTCATCCCTGACTGCATTGAGGGCAGTCCTGACTGTCACTGCATCATCTACGGTTGCACCTGTTGCAATCAGCGGATCCCTGATTGACTGCAATCTAAAGAGGAAATGTTCGATGTCTTCTCCCTTGGTCATCATGAATGACCTCATTTGGGCCTCCAACAACATCTTTCTTTGGAATGATTTTCCCTCATACAGGGAAGTCAAGGCCTTCCACATTTCGTTAGCTGTCCTCTTCTCAGCTATGTGTGGTACAATTTGGTCCTTGATACTGTCCATTATCAGTTGCTTGGCATGCCCAACAACTTCCTTATGCTTCCGTAGGAGATCCGCATCTGTTGGTGTGGCTAGAGTCTGCTCTGCATGGTCTCTTAGACCATATGCCTCAAGGACAATCAGGATCCTTGCTTTCCACACCGAAAAGTTTGAGAGGCCCTCTAGCCTATCCTGATCACGCAGTCCATGAGGAGCCATCTGCTCAGAATGTGTCGGAGCTCCTCTCTATACTCGAGATTTGGATCTAGGGTCCTTTACGAATTGGGCACCCTCTGCTCCCTCTGACACTTGATTTCCCTCCTTGGAAATCTACCAAATCAACTATGATTCAACTTCTTCTTTGATCCTATGATCAAACTGCAAGTTTCCTTTGGCAAGAAACTCTCTGAGAAGTTGATCTCCCCCCAATTTTTGTCACTTGTGCTAAGGCTAAAAATTTGAAAACTTCAGAAATTTAACCCCACCAGCTCTTCTGAATTTTTGCAGCTTTTCTGTAGTCTTTTCTGGATCTGACAGATTCAGATCTGAATCACACTGGCTAGCTTCAGACCCAACCAGCGCTGTTTCTGAGCTGCCTCTGCGCAGTAATTGCGTGGGCTTGCTAGGACACAACGTTGGACAACGTCACCCTTCCCTCTGCGTGAATCTGCTCCTGAAAACTGAGCTGTCCCTTTAGATATGCTTCTTTATTGCCTTTCCAGCTGCTTTCTGCAGCTAGATCCTTCAGATTCTTCTGCTAGTGACCCTTCTAGATCTGCAATTGCTTTGATACCATGTAGAAGTTTCTGAATCTTACACTTATACAGAAATTATTACTGTTAATCTGGTTAAGCTCCTCTTACTTATCTAAGTTATCAACTGAATAAATTCAAGTTAACATCGCAGCAACACACATACCAGATCTCTACCAATTCAGATCTAGAATAAAATATTTGTCCCATAACTTGCAGGTTCTAGATCTGGAAAACTGGCAGAGAAAATAGTCCTACAACCACAACCTCTTTGCATCTGACCTTGAATGGCCTCCAAACTCTGCTCTGGGAAGGGGCGTACCTAGAATGGGTGATGCGTCAACTGTAGTGCCCCTAAGTCTCTTCGCCCCTAAGGGTTATATCTGGTTAGCTATCCCCTCTTCTTGTTTGCCTTCTCTCTTGTTGTCCTAGCTGATATCTTATCTGCTTCTTGTGTATTCTGAACCTAGGATGAGATCATCTCCTTGGTCATCCATTGAGCCTTAAACTGCTGTGAAACACTTGAGTATTCTTAGCAACCATTGCCCTAGGAGGAATCTCAGCTTAGCTTCAGTGCTTTGCCTCTGTGTGTCTTTACAAATGACCCCAAGCCTTTCCTTTATACTTTTCTCATTGAAAAATCAATGACCAAGATTAAATCTTTAATCAATGGCTAAGATTAAAAGAAAGCTTGATCCGTGTGACTTAAGACAATTTCATCACATGTTTAATTAAATTCACTTTAAGTATTTTATTTTCCTAAGTTTTAAGTTAGGAAATCCATTAAAATAATTAATTAATTTAATATCTTCTAAACCAGATGAAATTTCCCAAATCCATTTCTGAGTCTTATAGATCCAGTGTACTCTAGTCCCTCCACAAAATTTGGGAGCTAGAGCACAACTGATGCTACCCCAAATACACAAAATCTCAACAAAGGTCTCCTCATAGTCAATGCCTTCCTTCCGAGCATACCCTTTTGCCATGAACCTTGCCTTGTATTTCTCTACACTGCCATTTGCAGTGTATTTGATCTTGTATATCCAACGTGATCCAACAACTGATCTGCTCTGATGTAATGAATAAAATAATATAAATAATGATTAATTAGTTAATTAGTAATTAGGTTGAAAGGGCATGCCTGATGAGACATGACCTTTCGTGAAGAGGCACCTGCCTAGGTATATAAGCAGGCCTCATTTGTAACATTCATATCATCAATTCATTATTCATACCTTTTATATAATAATATTTGTATCCTCAATGGATATTCTAATATTCCGAGTCTTTTGGAGTATTTAACTTGAGAAGGAACTTTGTTTAGTTCATTTGGTATCAGAGCAGTTCGATCTTATGGCTGCTGACGCTGCATAGAGCCACGCTTTCCGATCCAGGTCTTTGGCCGTAAAAATCGTCAACATTGTTGCCGTTGAAGCGTTTCGCTACACTTTTGGAGTTTCTCTGTTTGCTGATTTCATCAGAGGCCCTTGGCCATTTTTAAAGAATTAAAAAGAAAAGAAAAGGGATATATATAATAATAATAAAAAAAATCCGTCTTTGCTTCATTTGATATTAAAAAAAAATAATATTAGTGGTCATACCTTGTTGACCCGACTGCGACTTCTAACACAACATCGTCCACCGCACGCTGCCCTGATCGGCGACAATGAACTTACCTTGTCGCAGCCGACTATAACCATTGCATTGCTGCAGACTGCCAAGACTCCGACAACGATGGTTGTATGCAGCTCTGCCACCATTGCATAGCCGCAACGTCCACCTAACGACCAATGCTCATCTCAATTTTCCGACTGGAGAAATTGTTTTCGATTCATAGATACTAAGCCCTATTGAAGTGGGACGCTTGTGCAAGATCACGACTTTTTGTCAAAGGGTTCGTCCGTTAGAAAAAAACGATTGGGGAATCGAAACACTCTTCATTCTCACTGTCATTCCACCTTGTGTCAAGGGTTTCGTGGTGTGGTTAGCAAAATCCAATAAACATTGTAACAATCATTGCAAATTCACAATGCATCTGTACAATTTGCGACAACCTTCGTGTAGTCGCTTCATTTGGTATCAATATCATCCTTATAATGCCAATTAAGTGAAAAATGCGAGGTGGAAAAGGGCACGACTATTCATTGAAATCGTTGGTGTAAGGTTATAAAGTCAAATTTATTTAAAAGGGGGATAAGAGGAAGCATTATACCAAGATAATTTAAAGAAGGAAAACGATTCAGTAAAAAGTTTGTAAAAGTAATATTAAAATCTTTTTCAAAAGTGAGTCTGTGGTTATAAGTGATAAAAGTACTTTATATAAGTGTGAAGAAAGTAAAGAAAGTAAAGAGTACTCTCTTTTGAGAAAAAAAAAATAATTCAAAATATTATTGCAAGGTTATTTAGGAGAAAAATAAATTATTCAAAGGTTTTCAGATTCTAATATATGAGGGGAAATTAAAGAACATTACAAGGGTAATATCCAAGTTCAGTTAAAATAAAATAAAAGATTATATATATTTATATAAAGAGTCCAAAAGGGTAAAAAAGAAGAAGGGAATAATAATATTTTATTGTAAACCCTAATTCCATCCAAAAGAAAAAAATGGAGTCTAATTCGAAAATAATGAAGGAAGAGAGAGTTTTAGAAACCTTACCCACCAACGCTAAAGTGCTATTTAAATTTAAAGGAAGTCTCACACGAAAAGATATTACTATTTATATCTCTCCCGCTGAAGATACAAATTATATAAACCCTAAAACTGCCAACCAATTGGTGATTCCCGAGTCAAATATAATAACAAAAATTAGATTTTTTTCGACAAAAAGCAATATGAAATCACTAATTTACAGTTAAACATTGGCATTTATACATTTATATCAAAATTCCTTGTTCAATCCTTACTTTTTAACGATAGTGACATTGTGTTGGGTTCACCATGGATGAAAACCCTAGGGTAATTTATCTTAAATATGAAAAAGAAGTTTTTGACATTCTCCTACAAAAAGAAGAAAATAACGATACAGGACGTGAACTTGAAGCCACATTCAGTGATGCCTGAAGACTTAGAAGAAATTTCAAAAGTAAATTTTCAAGAAGGTAAAAAGGTGATAAAAAATATGCAAAAGGAAACTGACAAAATCACCACTAACAAGAATGAAGAAGTTGCTCGCCTCAAGGACCACAACGAAAATTACTAACGCAAATTAAGAAGATGAAAAAGGACAATAAGTCATTAGAAAATGAAGCATCGAAATCTTCAAATGTAGAAGTTCAAGTTGAAGAAAAAACGAACATTGATCCAGTAAATGTCACAACTCGAGAAACAGACAAGCAAGTCGCAGAAGATACAAACTTAGATGTTGCAATTCAGACAAGGAACATTCTAAGTGAAGGTTTTGTAACAAACTCAATAACATCTTCGCCAGAAGAAAATCAAAGAAGTCAAACCAAAAAAGTTCCCTATCGACATCCAAATCACGGGAGCAGACAACTCGACCAAGCTATGTATTCAGAACAGAAACAAGCTGATATTCCGAAGAATAGTAACAAGTCGTCACAAGTTGCCAGTCATCGCAAGATTCCACAGAAGATTGATTTAGAATGGTTCGATCCATTCTCAGTGCGATAGTTTTGTTTGTCACTTAGAGGATCATATCGACTTGTATCGACAAGGTTGACTGCCCCAGATATTCTTAGCAGGAAAAGAAATCAAGGCCTTTCATCAACAAGCTTTGAGGACAAAGCTTTTTGAGGAGGAAGGCAATTTAATGAATAAAATAATATAAATAATGATTAATTAGTTAATTAGTAATTAGGTTGAAAGGGCATGTCTGATGAGACATGACCTTTCATGAAGAGGCACCTGCCTAGGTATATAAGCAGGCCTCATTTGTAACATTCATATCAATCAATTCATTTTTCATACCTTTTATATAATAATATTTGTATCCTCAATGGATATTTTGATATTCCAAGTCTTCTGGAGTATTTAACTTGAGAAGGAACTTTGTTCACTTCATCTGAGGTTTGGGTACAACTTCCCAGACATCATTTGTCATGAGAGAAGCATACTCTTCTATCATGACATCTACCCATACTTGATGCTGAACAGCTTCCTGGAAGCTGGAAGGTCCCTCTACTTGAGCCACCCAAGGCCTGGTACCTGTCAGGAGGTCTGTGCTGTCTCTTCCCATTCCTAGGAGTCCCAATAAAGTTTTCTGCGTCCCTCAGTACTTGTTGAGCTTCCTTGCTGATCCGACCACTGGTGGAAGGCTGCTCTCTCAACTTTTCCTCCTGATCTAACAGATCCTCGTACTGAGTATCTTCCTGATCTTCCTCTGTGAAAATGTTAGTACCTGTCCTCGGTACCAAAGTCTGTCTTCCTGTCTGTTCTTCTTGGTGCCCCTGGTGTTCTTGGACCAAGGGAACTTCTGCAGTTTGATCCTCTGCCGACATATCACGCGATTTCTGAAATGCTCTATCCTCCATGAACTTAACATCGCGTCTTATCACAACCTTCCTACTGTCAGGAATATAGATCCTATATGCCTTGGAGGTGTCATTGTACCCTACAAGATACCCCCTTTCTACAGTTTGATCTAGCTTGCTTCTCTTCTCGCTGGGTACATGACAGTATGCCATGCTACCAAATATCTGAAGATGCCCTACCTCCGGTTTCTTCCCTGTGAAAAATTCTTCAGGAGTTTTCTTCCTCAATGCTCTATGAGGTGTCCCGTTCTAGATATACACTGTCGTGTTGCAGGCTTCAGCCCATAAATATCGGGGTTAATCAAGGTCAAATAACATGGCCTTGGCTGCTCCTACAATTGTCCTATTCTTTCGTTCTGCCACACCATTCTGCTCTGGATTGTATGGCGCAGTCCACTCTCTCCTGATGCTCTCCTTTGCGCATAAATCTGTGAAGTCTCCATCTATGTATTCCCCACCATTATCTAAACGCAATGTCTTGATCTTCTTCCCCATCATGTTTTCAACAAGAGCCTTGAATTCTTTGAACTTTTCAAAGACTTCATCTTTTGTCTTCAGGAAGTAGATCCATCATCCAGGTCTTCCTAGAGTGATCATCAATGAATGTGACAAAATATTTGCCATCTTTGAGAGCGTTAGTGGACATTGGTCCACAGATATCTGAGTGTATCAATCCCAAAATGCTTGCTGCCCTTTTTTCACTTCTGGGAAAAGCTGCCTTAGCATACTTCCCAAGTATGCATCCTCGACATACATCATCATGCTCCGTGCTGAGAACAGGTGCCCCATCAACTGTTTCTCTGAGCATCTTCAATGCACCGTGATGCAGATGCTCCATTATTCTATGCGAAAGTTCATTCAACCCTTTCTTGTCTTCGAGATTACTACTGACTAGTGCCATCTGGGTTTCGATCTGCAACCTGTATAGTCTGTTGCTTCTGACTTCGATCTACCTTGTTTGCTTCCAACTGGGATGCTTGAAATATACTTTCTTTCTGGTAAAGTGTATGTCATACCCTCTGTCCCGCAACTGGGATATTGAGATTAGATTCATCCCAAGCCTTGGCACATATAGTACATCCATGATCCTGACACTCGTTCCGGCTTCTGTCTGAAACACTACGAATCCTCTCCCAACTGGAATGCACTTCGTGCTATTTCCCATAGTGATCTGGAAGATCATCTGCTCTTCCCTATAGCTCGAGAAATATTCTCGTACTCCAGTCATATGCTCTGAAGCCCCGCTATCAATATACCAGATTCTTGCAGATGCTAAACTTGATAGGCATGTACCATCCTCTTTTAACCTAGAGGATAAAACATCCAAGTCTGTCATACTTATATGTGCTTTCTTCTCTCTGTGTTGCGTCCCCTTTGAAGCTTCTAGTTTACGTAGTCCCTTTTCTAACCTTGCTTCCTTTGGATATGACAGCTCTGATACCATGTGAAAATTCTATAATGGAGAATTCTACTGCAGCTACTTATTGAATTTCTTCTATCGCATTGTCAAACACAATTATTTAACATTTCTCTTGTGTTAAATAACAAAACAAAATATGTTGCATACTTCACGATTAACAAATCACATAAAAAAATAGCACAAGTAATCATACATAGACACCGTTATTTTTGGACAATTGTCCCTGGAAAAACCCAATGTGGGAAAACCGGTGCAGTAGATCTGAGGGTTTCTTTATTATGTAAAAATTCTGAGTACAAATGTGTGATTGTAAATTTCAATCAATCACCTGAAGAATTTTGATGAGAAAGTGGATGAGTGAGACAATTCTCACATCACCACAAAGTTTCGGCACTGACCTGCACCCACACTGACTGGCTCTGCGTGATTTCTGCGTAGTGATTGCGTCACTCACGCTGTCACTGCGTCAATGTTGTTGCTAGTTGTTGTGGCTGCATCTGTGCTTGCTGCTGTGTCAGACTAGATTGTTCCTTCCTTCCAGAACTGTTCTCCTAAAATCGGATGAACCCTCAGCTGCCCCTCCAACAGAAATCGAAACTCCCTCTGCTTCTCTACACTGGCCCAGCATAACTGTTGCTAGGGTAACTCTGCACTGATGCTTTGGTTCCTCTCTCACTCCTCTTCATGCACTCTCTATGCTTCATAAATTCTCCCTTCCCAGAGATTTCGCCTTCCCCTCTCTGCAAATGAGAATCACTTTGATTCTTCCTTTCACTGAAGAAATCGAACTCTTGATTCTTTCTCTGTCTGATGTCCTTTTCCATAGGCCCCTCACCCTCCTTATATTCTTCTATTGAACCTTCAACGACCAAGATTAAAACATAATCAAGGGCTAAGATTAACTTGGAGGTGATCCATGACTTTTTCTAGAAGATTCACACTAAGTTTAATTAATACCCTTTAATTAATCAGTTTCCCTAAGTTTACACTTAGGAAAACATCAAAAAATGATAAATTATTTTAATTAAACCATCTCTAAGTGGAATCTTCCAAAATCCTTTCTTGGTATTATGGAATACATGTGTCTTAGCCCATCTACAAAATTACAAGGCTAGAGCACATATGATGCTACCATAAATCAACGAAATGGATTCTTGATCATCCCCATCTTCTCTCTGTAGTAGACAAACTTTGTCTTTCCCAGAGCTTTAGTGATAATGTCCACCACTTGTTCTCCTATAGGAGTGTACTACAACTGTACAGCTCCCTGTTGGACACAGTCTCTAAAGGAAATGATACCTGATGTCAATGTGCTTCGACCAATCATGGAACACAGGATTTTCAGAGAGCTTGATGCAACTCTAATTATCACACAGAATGTTGGTCGCTTCCATCTTTTCCTGGAGTAGATTCACAAGCAGCTTCCTAAGCCATTTGGCCTCACACGAAGCAGTGCTTGCTGCCATAGATTGCGCTTCAGCTGAGCTCAGATCCACGGATTTCTGTTCCCTGCTGCACCAAGAAGTCATTCTTGATCCAACATTGAAGCGGTAACCACTTGTACTTTTCCGTCTACTGGGCTGCCAACCCAACCTGCGTCAGTGAAACCACTCAATCTGATGTCATTGCCTCGGGTGTATCTCAATCCAAGCTCGATTGTTCCCTGCAGATATCTTAGAACATGCTTGGTTGTTGCCCAATGTGCCCTCCTTGGTTCCACCATGAACTGGTCGAGGGTGTTGACAACATAACAGATGTTTGGTCTAGTGTTGACCAGATACATCAGGGACCCTATGAACTGCCTATACAAGGTAGGATCAACCTCATCATCTTCAGAAGTATCAATCTTCTTCTAGTTGGTGATCATTGGTGTAGCCACGGGTCTACAGTCTTCCATCTTGAACCTCTTCAAGATTTCTGTAGCATATCTCCCTTGACCAAGGAAGATCTCACCCTTCTGCTGCCAAACTTCCAACCCTAGAAAATAATGCATCAGCCCCAGATCCTTCAAGTCGAATTCTGTAGCTAAATTCTCCTTGTAGTCCTTGATGAGCCTAGATGGTCCTATGAGGAATGGATCATTTACATACAACACGAGTATCAGAGGCTCATCCCCTACTCTCATATAGTAGAGGTTGGGATCTGCATCACTCTTGACGAATCCCATCATTTGCAAGTAGCTATCAATTCGACCATACCTAGCTCTAGGGGCTTGCTTGAGTCCATAAAAGGCTTTCTTAAGCCTGCACACTTGAGTCTTTTTCTCATGCGTCTCAAAGCCCTCTGGTTGTTCGATATATACTTCTTCTTCTATCACCCCATTCAAGGATGCAGTCTTGACATCCATCTGGTGAATCTCCCATCCCATCTGCACAACAAGGGATATCACGGATCTAATAGAAGTATATCTGGCAACAGGGGCAAAGGTCTCTCCATAGTCTATCACTTCCTTCTGAGCATACCCATTTGCCACAAACCTAGCTTTAAATTTTTCTACGTTGCCATTTGTAGCATATTTGATCTTGTAGATCCATCTCGAAACCGCAACTGATCTGTCATGAGGCCTAGGAATCACTTCCCAGACATCATTTATCATGATGGAACTGTACTCTTCCACCATTGCATCTGCCCACACCTGATGCTGAGCTGCCTTCTAAAAACTAGAGGGTTCCCCAACCTGGGCTACAAAGGCTTGGTATCTATTTGGTTGCCTATGCTACCTCTTCTTATTTCTGGGGGCTTCGACAAACTTCTTTGCATCCCTCAGAATTTGTCGTAATTCCCTGCTTGTCCTACCATTGGTAGTGGGTGGCTCTACCTGCTCCCCCTCTTGCAAATCTTCTAGAGTTGAATCCCTTGGATCCTTCTGCCTTGGAGAAACACTCGGGCTAACCTCAGCTGGTCGTAGTGGTTGGACCAGTGGGTCATCTTCAGACTGTGTCGCTAAAGGCATCTCTCAGGATTTTCTGAAAGCTCTTTCCTCCATGAACTTTACATCTCGCCGTACTACAACCTTCATGCTGCCAGGAATGTAGATTCTGTAAGCCTTAACATTTTCATTGTATCCCACTAGATACCCCTTTTCAATAGTCCTATCCAATTTCTTCCTCTTCTCTTCGGGTACATGGCAGTATGCCACACTACCAAAGATCTTGAAGTGGCTTACCTTTGGGTTCCTACCAATGAAGACACTTTCCGGAGTGATCTTACCCAATGCATTGTGAGGAATCCTATTCTGAACATATACAACTGCGTTACAAGCTTGTAATATTCCAAGTAGAAATAAACAGCAATATAAATCACATAAACAAAAACAAACAACAACTAGAGAGATATCACATGAACACAAACCAATATGGAGAATGCTGAGCCATTTTATTAATACTGAAACATAGAAATGAGTACAAAGGTGATCAGAATGATGGCACCTTGGCTTGCGCTAGGAAAGTGTAGAATACTCTTAGATTGTGACTCGGAATGGCTGCTAACTCAAGACTGCATAATCTCCAGTGCTGCTGGTGTTGGTGCTGCTACTACTGGAATGAAAAACTGATTTGGGGTTGTTCCCCTCCTCGGAAAATTATGAAGCTCTAGAAATGGCCTTTCCACACAAAACCCATAAAAGCCCAGAGAGCTTTCTGAAAATAGCTGACCCTCGAAAATACCTCCCTTGAGGCACTACACTATCCCCAAAGGAGAAACGCTACCCCTGAGTGCTCTGATGCAAATGATGGCCTCTAACTCTGTGAAAATGCTAGAATATGGAAGGGTTGATTCCTCTCCAACTCCAGGAAAAATTCCGTGATAAACCCTCAATCCAGAACTCCCTCTATCCAAGACTATGTCCTCCCTCTCACTGACTGCGCTGTCTCTTCCAAAGAATGCTCCCAACTGTGGATGTTGCTATCCTCTCCGGCAAAACAAGGTGGAACTCCTCACCTGAGCAAGCACTCGAAGTCTTCTGGGGCTGAGGTTGGGATCTCTGAATGGAGACACCCGATGTACTGAACAGTACGTGCAGACTTTGCTAAACAACAAGCGTGCTCAATGTCAAAAGCCAAATCTCAAAGATGCATAATCAGAATGAATGAGAATGAGGAGACCCTCCCTCCTTTTATGCTTTGTGAGCCTTTCCCTCACCTAAGCCCCACCAATCTCTGCGCTATCCCCTTGAGCCACGCTTTCCATCTCTCTCTGCGCTGGCTTGGCCTCACGCTGTCTACGTTGACCCTTTTCCCACGCTGCCACTTGACCCTAGGCCCCACTTTGCCAAATAGATGTCCCTTAAATGACTTTAGGAAATACTTTTTATCGTAAGTGTGAGCTAAGTGTCCCCTTCACCCACTTTATTTATAATTTAACTTTATAAAGGCAAAATAGTCAAAATTAATATTTCCAACTAGCTATTGCTAATTGGGAATATTACAGTCCTCCCTGACAAAACGTTGCTTGTCCTCAAGCAACTGTAATGATGGATGCTGTAGAATCTTCTCACTCTCCCAGGTGGCATCCTCATCCGGTAAATTCCTCCATCTCACTAGGTACTCTCTGACTGTCCTGCTTCGCCGCTGCCTCTCCCTAGTATCAATAATGGCCTCCGGTTGTAGCACCAAGTGCCCCTCATCATCTGTGGGCGGGAGCTCCTCTGTTGCAGTCACCTACTATCCCAGTGCCTTCTTCAGGCATGACACGTGAAAAACGTTATGAATCTTGCTACCAATGGGTAGCTCCAACTCATATGCAACCTTTCTAACTCTGCGTGTCACCCTGTATGGTCCATAGAAGCGAGGCTTGAGCTTTTCGGCCCCCTTCTGCTTCAGCGTGGACTGCCGATATGGCTGCAAGCGTAGGTAGACCAAGTCCCCTACCTCGAATCGCCTCTCAACACGTCCCCTGTTGGCGTACAGCTTCTGCTGATTCTGCGTTGTAGCCATGTTATCCTTGAGAGCTCGTAGAATATCCTGACTCTCTTGGATCCACTCCTTGGCTCTAGGAGCCTTTCTAGCACCAAACATCATGTCAACAAAAGATAAAGCATGATATCCATATAATGCATAAAATGGAGACATACCGATGGACATATGATGAGTGTTGTTGTAACAGTACTCCCTCAGGTGCAACCATCTCAACAATGCCTTCTGCTGCCCGTTGACATAGTTACGCAAGTAGCCCTCCAACCACTTGTTCACTATATCTGTCTGTCCATGCGTATGGGGGTGGTAACTAGTACTCGGTGGCAACTCAGTGCCCACCAAACGGAAAAGCTTCTGCCAAAACCTGCCCATGAAGCGGCTGTCCTTGTCACTAACAATGGTCTTTGGGAGACCATGCAATCTGAAAACGTCCCTAAAGAACAACTCTGCTACCTGTGCTGCAGTGTAATGTGCTGATATGGCGAAAAAATGAGCATATTTAGTCAGCCAATCAACGACTACAAATATGCAATCCTTGCCCTGCACAATGGGCAACCCTGTAATGAAGTCCATCGAAATATTCTCCCATTTCCCCTCAGGTATGGGAAGAGGCTGCAATAACCCTGTTGGATGGTTCATTTCCCCCTTGTTGCGCTGGCAAACTTCGCACTCCCTGACATGTTGGAGCACGTCCTCCTTGAGGCCCTTCCAAGAGAACCTCTCTTTGATGGCCCTATAGGTTTTGGTAAACCCCTGGTGGCCTGATAATGGTGAATCATGCGAAGCGTGCAATATCTTCTTCTTGAGCTGGGAGCCCTTAGTCAAGAAGATCTTGTCCCTGTAATAGATCACCTCGTCCATCACTTTATACCTGTTACCTGTCACCTGCCCATCCAAAATCTCACAGGCAAAACGGTCCTTGGAGTACTCTACCAACAGTTGAGCCCTCCAGTCTGTGTCCAAACTCATCAAGGACAACGCTGCTGGTCTGCGTGAAAGTGCATCTGCCACAACGTTGTTCTTTCCCTTGACATACTCGATGTCAAAGTCATAAGCCTGGTTCTTGCTGACCCACTTCTGCTGCCTCTCCTGCAACTATTTCTGCTCTAGAAAGAATCGGAGGCTGTTGTGATCCGTCCTCACCCTGAATCTGTTCCCTACCAGGTACTGTCGAAACTTGGCCAATGCATGCATTGTGGCCAACATCTCCTTGTTGTATATAGCATACAACCTCTCATGTGGCAATAGCTTCTGGCTCTCAAAAGCTATGGGGTGGCCTCCCTGCATCAAAACTGCGCCGATCCCCTCCCCTGATGCATCACACTCCAAGACAAAGGGCTGTGTAAAATCTGGCAATGCTAACACTGGATAGCTGCTCATCACCTCCTTGAGCTTGTCAAATGCCCTCTCTGCTGTATCCGTCCAACTGAATGCCCCCTTCTTGGTGAGGTCTATAAGGGGTGCAGCAAGTTGGGAAAATCCCTTGACGAACTTTCGGTAGTAGGTGCAGATCTCCACAAATCCCTGAAGTTCCATCACATTCTTCGGCTTCGGCCAATCCCTGATGGCCCTGATCTTCTCCTCGTGGACCTTCACTTCGTCCACCCCGATGATGTGCCCCAAGTAGAGCATCTCGGTCAGCCCAAACTCGCATTTGGAGAGCTTAGCATAAAACTAATGCTCTTCCAAAATGTGCAATACAGCCTCTATATGTTGGAGGTGCTCCTCCCATGTCTTGTTGTAGATCAAAATGTTGTCAAAAAACACTAACACACACTTCCTCAAGTGACTGCGGAAGATGTGATTCATGCATGACTGAAAATGGTCAGGGCATTGGTTAGCCCAAAGGGCATCACCAAAAACTCGAAATGGCCGTAATGACACCGGAAAGCGGTCTTGGGAATGTTTTGCTCCCTCACGCGAATCTGATGGTACCCGGATCTCAAATCAATCTTTTAGAAGAACTTGGCCCCCCTCAACTCATCCATCAACTCATCGATCAACTCATCGATCCGTGGGATGGGGTACCGGTTCTTCATGGTCTTCTTGTTCAGGGCCCTGTAATCAATGCACATCCTCAACGTGCCGTCCTTCTTCTTCACCATCACTACTGAAAAAGCAAAGGGGCTGGTGCTAGGATGGATGTGTCCAAGAGCTAAGAGCTCATGGATAGCCCTCTCAATCTCATCCCGATAGGCTTTGGGGTGCCTATAGGGTGTAGTGATGACAACCTGGATACCCTGCCCCAACTCAATAGTGTGCTCAAACCCCCAATCTGGTGGCTGTCCTGGTGGTATCTCCCCAAACACCGTAGCATACATGTCGAGAATGCACTGTACATCTGGGTGTACGGTCTGCCCTGTAGATCCTGCCTACGACACACGCAACTCCACTGCCCACTCTATGTCCCCCTTCCGGAAATCTGCCTCCATCCGGTGTGCTGAAATTGTCTGTGGTGGGTAGGTGTGCATCCCCCAAATCTTCTCATGCCTCCCATTCTTCTTATCCATCCACTCCATCTCCAAGGTCTCCCAGTCAGTGGTGACCTTTCCCAGCGTGATCAGCCACTGTACCCCCAATATCACGTTGGTGTCTGGAATGTCCACCACGAAAAAATGATCTGTCAGGGTGTACGTCCCCATGGTCACTGCCAAGGATGGCACATACCTGGCACACTACATAGTCCGATCCCCTGGAACCAGTACCGAAAACCCATCAAAGGTCTCTGTCAGTATGCCCCTCTGCTCTACCAGCTGGGCATCAATGAAGTTGTGGGTGGCCCCACTGTTTACTAACACTGAGACACACTGCCCCCATACTGTGCCTCAGACACGTAGTTTCAAATACTTGGGAACTCCCCGCAAAGCTGCCAAGGCTCCCCCGGTGGGTGCAGAAGCTGCACCTCCCGCTCCCGGCGGTGGAGGTGGCAGATGAGCCCCTCTCTGCGTTGTACTATTGCCTCCAACCTCTATCTCCTCATACTCCTCTTCTTCCCTGCTGCTGTCGGAGAAGACCTCGATGTAGTGTGCCTTCCCTGCGGCACAATGGTGTCCTGGTGCCCATGGCTCCTGGCACGTGAAGCAAAACCTCCTCCGCTTCAGATCTCTCCTGGTCTCATCATCTCCAGGCCCTCTACCCTGGTTCCCCCTGGGAGGTGGAACCCTCTCGTCCTTTCCCTTCGGCTGGAATGTCGGTCTCTAGGGAAAAAGAGCTCTAGTCCTAGGTAGTGCATCCTGCAAATCCCGAGTCCTCTCAACTGCATCATGGAGTGTCGCTGGTCTCGTCGATCTCACTAATCTCCGTAGAGGCTCTGCCAATCCATCTATGAACATATAGATCATCCGGGTTGTGGATAAATCAGGTACCATCACGGAGAGTCTCAAAAACTCTGATATGTACGTGTCCGACCTCCTGGTTTGCTTGAGCTTTGTTAGCTCAACAAAATGCTCCTCTAGATCCCTCCGATCAAAACGCTCTACCAACCTCCGCGTAAACTCGGCATATGATGTCACTCTCGAGTGCCCTAGCGTAACCATCCCGTGGAACCACCAATCCTGGGCCTCGCCCTCTAGGTGCAACTCTTCCACCTTGATGGCCTCTAGCTCTGCCATTTGATTAAGCTAGAAATATATATCCAACTTCTCCACCCAAGCTTTTGCCGAACACTTGGATGATCCGTCAAATGTCGGTAGATGGAATCTGCCCACTGTGTGTTGTAAGTCCCCGTCATGTGAATCCCTGTTCCCCCTGTGATGGTTGCGGGGTCTGCTGTCACGCTTGAGTTGAACAAAATCATGGAAAGTGAGGGCATCTCTGAACTCTTGACCGTATGACTGGTACTTAGCAAAGTAATCTCCCATATGTGCCGGTTCCTGCTCCTGCTGTGCTTCTGCCCCAATGTCTGCAGCAAGAAATGTAGGCATCGTGGAACGGGGGGGTGTGTGATGCCATCTGCTGTGCTGTGAGGTGCTCCTGTAAATGATGAGATGTGCCCGAGCCCTCTCCAACATGGAAACCCCTTAGGGTCTTGCGCTGTCTAGACTCTGTCGTGAATATTTGCCCCATCTCCTCTATCCATCTCGACAAATCCTGTACTGATTTGAGGAGAAGTTCCCCGAACTCCTTATCGGCATTTCTTTCCTCCACCATTGGTCCCTCTTCCTCTGTGTCCACCACTAGAACGCTGTCACCTTTCCCGAAGGTGAGCTCTAACCTCTGCTCTTGGTCTCTATATTTTCTTCCTCGGTAAGTGATGTATGGTTTTCCTGCTGGTGTCATAGACAATCTGCTCCACAGGCTGAGCCAAGTCTATGAGCTCTGATACCACTGTAATATTCCAAGTAGAAATAAATAGCAAAATAAAGGACATAAACAAAGACAAACAACAAATAGAGAAATATCACATGAACAATAACCAATATGGAGAACGCTGAGCCATTTTATTAATACTGAAAGATAGAAATGAATACAAAGGTGATCAGAATGATGGCACCTTGGCTTGCACTAGGCGAGCGTAGAAATACTCTTAGATTGTGACCCGGAATGGCTGCTAACTCAAGACTGTGTAATCTCTAGTGCTGCTACTGCTGGTATGAAAAGCTGATTTGGGGCTGTACCCCTCCTCGGAAAATTATGAAACTTTGGAAATGGCCTCTCCACACAAAACCCAGAAAAGCCCAGAGAGCTTTCTGAAAATGGCTAACCCTTGAAAATACCTCCCTTGAGGCACTACGCTATCCCCAAAGGAGAAACGTCGCCTCTGAGTGCTCTGATGCCAATGATGGCCTCCAACTCTGTGAAAATGCTAGAATATGGAAGGGCTGATCCCTCTTCAACTCCTCCGGGGAAAATCCCGTGATAAACCCTCAATCCGGAACTCCCTCTATCCAAGACTGCGTCCTCCCTCTCACTGACTACGCTGTCTCTTCCAAAGAATGCTCCCAACTGTGGATGCGGCTATCCTCTCCGGCAAAACAAGGTGGAACTCCTCACCCGAGTAAGCACTCGAAGTCTCCCGGGGCTGAGGTTGGGATCTTCGAACGGAGACACCCAATGTACTGAACAGCATGTGCAGACTTTGCTAAACAATAAGCGTGCTCAATGTCAAAAGACAAATCTCAAAGATGCATAATCAGAATGAATGAGAATGAGGAGACCCTCCCTCCTTTTATGCTTGGTGAGCCTTTCCCTCACCTAGGCCCCACCAATCTCTGCGCTGTCCCCTTGAGCCACGCTTTCCATCTCTCTCTGCGCTGGCGTGGCCCCATGCTATCTACGCTGCCCCTTTTCCCACGTTGCCACTTGACCCTAGGCCCCACTTTGCCAAATAGACATGTCTCTTAAGTGACTTTAGGAAATACTTTTTATCCTAAGTGTGAGCTAAGTGTCCCCTTCACCCACTTTATTTATAATTTAACTTTATAAAGGCAAAATAGTCAAAATTAATATTTCCAATTAGCTATTGCTAATTGGGAATATTACAAAGCTTCAGCCCACAAAAATTTGGGCACATCTTGATCATACAACATTGCCCTTGAAGCCTCCACAATAGTTCTATTCTTCCTTTCTGCAACTCCATTCTGCTCTGGACTATATGGAGCAGTCCACTCTCTTATGATGCCTTCCCTTGCGCAGAATTCTGTGAAGTCTTTATCAATGTATTCTGCACCATTATTTGATCGCAGTACCTTTATCCGCTTTCCTGTCAGATTCTCAACCAAAGCTTTAAACTCCTTGAATCGGTCAAAGACTTCGTCCTTGGTCTTCAAAAAGTAGATCCAAGTTTTCCTGGAATGGTCATCAATGAAGGTGACGAAATACTCGACACCACTAAGAGCTCTAGTGGACATTGGTCCCCAGATGTCTGAGTGTATAAATCCTAACACACTCTTAGCCCTATTTTTGCTTCTGGGATAGGCTGCCTTAGCGTACTTTCCTAGTACGTGTTGAAATTTGGTACCGGAGGACAGGTGGTTCCCTAAGGCTTTGATCTTTGGCCTAGGGAAAAGTGTCCAAAAGAATTTAATTTTTCTCCTAAAGTGACTTTATAATTTTTATAAAGTCAAATCTAATTTAAAAGTGACTTTAAGTGATAAAGTTATTAAAGTCTAATTTTAAAGTGACTTTAATAAAGTCAATGTAAAATTAGAAAAGAAAAGTGACTTTGGAAATAAATGACTAAGTGGGTCTTTATTAAAGTGGGGTGAATTAAAAAATAGAAAGTGAGATTTAAATGAGCATTTAATCTCAGCCCTAGATCTCAATCTATTTCAACCATTGGATTTAGGGATTCCCCAAAAGTCACTTAGGGTTAGGTTAAAGGAGGAAAAGATCATTCATTTTTTCATGAGCAGATTGAGAGAAGGAGAGCAAGAGAGCAAGGGAGATTTTTGGGCAGTGAGGAGAAAAAGGCAGCAGCTTGGCACACATTCCAAGGCAGCGGTTCAGCAAGTCCGTACAGCAGAGTTTGGCACACATTCCAAGGCAGTTTCTGGCACGATTTTCTAGAAGACCGTACAGCAGCTTTTTGGCACGATTTCCAAGAGGCCGTACAGCAGTTTGGCTCAGTTTTCGAGGCAGCATAGGGCTGTTTTATTTGGCACAAATTTCTAGGCAGGCCGTACAGCAAGTGGCTGTCCTCTTGCATGGAAATTGAGGCAGATTCCGTACAGCAAGTTTCTGCTGTTCTTTTGGCACAAAAATCGAGATCCGTACAGCAGCATTTATTTCTGTTTTGCACAGAAATCGAGGAGGCCGTACAGCTGCATTTATTGCAGATTTTCTGGGCACGAAAATCGAGGAGGCCGTACAACATTTAATGCTGTTCTGTTTTGCTGTTGGCACATTTTACGAGGCGGTGGTTAAGCACGGAAAATGAGATAAGTTGTAAAGTTTACTTGCTGATTTTTTGCTGAATATTTCTCACACTGTAAAAAGCATTTTCCAGAAATAAGGAGGAGCTTTCGAACTGGTTTTCCCCAAGAGTTGTAGGGGGTTTTTCCAGGGTCACCTTGATCAAAAATCACTGTGTTTAAATGTGTTGAATGGCTGTTTGTATGTGCTGATATTTATTTCTGCATTTTCCAGCATTCTGTATTATTTCCAGAATTTGTGTTTTCAGCAAAATTTATTTCCCAGTTGTTGAATGTATGGATATGGGAAAGGGCATTTAACTATTTTGGAGAAATAAGGTGAAACTGAAAACCGGGGTGGGAAATGAGAAATTTCTACATGGTATCGGAGCTTGAGTGCTGAAAGAGCAGTTTGGGACAGCAAGGAGAAAAATACAGCCTGCTGATTTTTCACTCAGAAAATTCCAGCGAGCTGATTTTTTCACAAACAGAATTTTTACCTTTACTACAACAGTGCTATTTTTCAGTTTTTAGGACAGCAGGATGTCTTTGGGACTGAGGGTGGAGGATAGGTTGGATGGGCATACCAATTACAGTGTTTGGAAGGAGAGAATGCAGAGTATCTTTGAGGAGGCGGAAGTCTGGGACATAATGGTGCATACCGCACAGAACCCTGTAAATGTGCCTACTGATGCTACTCAGTTGGCAGCATATAATAAAAAGAACAACAAGGGAAAGAGACTAATTCTAGACGGAATCAAAGACCATTGCATTCCTCATGTGAGAGGAAAGAGAAATGCTCATGAGATGTGGACAGCATTGACCAACCTCTACCAGAGTACCAATGAGAACCGAAAAATGGTCCTGAAGGAGAAGCTGAAGAACATTAAGATGGGTAAGACTGATAGTGCAGCTGGATATCTCACAAAGATTACTAATGTGAGAGATGAGTTGGCAGCGATTGGAGAGGCCATTCCACCCACTGAGTTGGTGCGGATTGCGGTGAATGGCCTCCCCAGTTCATGGATGAACTTTGCTGATGGGGTTTGTGCACGTGAGACCCTTCCCACATGGGAGAGGTTTTGGGATGATTGCATTCAGACAGAGATCAGGAAAGGTCAGCTTGGGGCAGCCAAGCCGGTTGAGCAAGATGAGGATGTAGCACTGTTGGCAGGAGGCAAAAAAGGCAAAGGGAAGAAACAGACTTCCACAAGTAATGGTGGGGGCAAAGGTAAAGGTAAAGGTAAACAGGGTAACACACAGAAGGACTATTCCAAGGTGAAGTGTTGGAATTGTCAGAAGATGGGACACTATGCAGTTGTGTGTCCGGAGAAGAAGAAGAAGAAGGGGAAGAACCAGAGCATGGCAGCTTCAGCAGAGGTTGAAGACTTTGCAGATCGTTTTGACCGGGAGTTTGGGTTCACTGCGTGTGAGTCCTCTAGTGCGGGATTATCTGCCATAGAGGTTCAGAGGGAGCATGCATTTCCCTCGATTAGCGGAGCATCTTCGGGTATCTGGTATGTGGACAGTGGGGCTTCACGTCACATTACAGGAGTCCGTGAGTACTTCTCAGAGCTTTCAGAGAGTTGCACTGATGTAGAGGTAGTACTCGGTGATGACAGAGTTGTTAGAGCAGTCGGTGTGGGAACATTGACATTTCAGAGGGAGTCCAAACCTCCCTTGAAGGTGTCAAATGTTCTTTATGTGCCAGGGATGAGGAAGAACCTCATATCCGTCTCAGCTTTGGAGGACAGAGGATATGAGATACTATTCAGGGGAGGACAGGTGTTGATGTATCCCAGGGGCACTCCAGCTGATTCAGCTAGGGTGATAGGTGTACGCCATGCAAAGGTGTCTGGTTGCATTAACCTGCATTGAGCGTATATAAAACACTTTACGCCAGTGCCAGGTTGGTATGTGAATTGTAGCACATGAGATAGGGCTCTCTATCATGGAGCCTGGAGGACCTTGCGGGAGATCACTACAGGTGTGCCAGATTTCAGTACTGATCACTTTGATACTTGCAGAGGATGTGCGATGGGCAAGTTTGCCAAATCCCCTTTTCCCAGCAGTGACAGCAGAGCGACTGGGATACTTGATTTGATTCATTCCGATTTGAGCGGTCGGATGTCTCATGTTTCCTTGAGTGGATATGAGTACTATGTGTTATTCATTGATGATCACTCCAAGAGGACCTGGATTTATTTCTTGAAGACCAAGAGTGAGGTCTTCAAGCAGTTTCAGGAGTTCAGAGCTCTTGTGGAGACACAGACAGGTCGGAAGATCAAGTCCCTGAGGTCGGACAATGGGGGAGAGTACACCCTTGGAGAGTTTGTTGACTATTATGCGGAGGCAGGCATTAGGAGGGAGCTCACTGTTCCTTACAACCCCCAGCAGAACGGGGTTGCGGAGAGGAAGAACAGATCCATCGGAGGGGCTGCCAAAGCCATGTTACATGATCAGGGGTTGCCATTGTTTTTGTGGGCAGAGGCCTGCAACACAGCTGTTTACTTGCAGAACAGGAATCCGCATCGTGCCTTGGGGCACATGACTCCGGAGGAGGCTTTTTCTGGGAAGAAGCCTGATATTGGTCATCTTCGTATCTTTGGGTGCATCACATACTCCTATATACCCAAGGAGAAGAGGACCAAACTAGAGCCCACCGCAGAGAAGGGTATCTTTGTGGGCTACAGTGAGACCTCCAAGGCCTTTCGCATTTACATTCCTGCACAGAGGAAAGTTGTTGTCAGGCGGGATGTGAAGTTCGAGGAGGACAGGGCCTTTAGGAGGTCACGGGAGTTAGAGTATCTGGATCAGCCAGACCCTCAGCAGCAGTTGAGTCAGTCACAGGGATCCAGTGGGCAGGGATCAGGAGGATCCGGAGGTACATCTATGATGATGTCAGGTCCGTCAGTGGGGAGTGGCTCGCAGAGTCAGAGGGGTGGTGCTATGGGCAGCACGCAGAGCAGTCCACAGAGCAGTTCACTGGGGAGTCCACCGATGGACAGTTCACACGGTACCTCGCCGCACAGTTCAAAGTGTGCAGAGGACAAGAGATGACAACAAGAGTTCTGTTCGATGACATGGAGAGGAATAGTTTCATTCTCCAATGGGAGAAGGCATGCTCAAAGAGGAAGCCCAAGTGGCTTCAGGACACCTTGAGAGATGCCACATCTGTTGCTGAGCCTAAGAGGCCGGTCAGAGAGAGCAGACCACCTGAGAGGTTTTTTAGCTATATGGCAATGGCTACCAGCATCCTTGACTCTGAGCCTTCTAGCTATGAGGAGGCAGCTAGCCAACAGGTCTGGAGAGAGGCCATGCAGGAGGAGTATTCTTCTATCATGAAGAATGATGTTTGGGAGGTGGTGCCGAGGCCTGAGGGCAAATTCGTGGTTACTTCCAGATGGCTTTACAAGGTAAAGCATGCTGCAGATGGCAGCATTGAGAAATTCAAAGCGAGGTTTGTGGCTAGAGGGTTCTCCCAGGTAGAGGGAGTTGATTATGAGGAGACCTTTGCTCCCGTGGCTCGATATACTTCGATCCGCTCCATTATATCGACAGCAGCAGAGATGGGTTGGAAGATCCACCAGATGGATGTGAAGACCGCATTTCTCAATGGCTTCATACAGGAGGAGGTGTACATTGAGCAGCCACAGGGCTTTGAGGTGCATGGGAAGGAGTCCCGTGTGTGCAGACTGAAGAAGGCCCTTTATGGCCTAAAGCAAGATCCCAGAGCTTGGTACTCCAGGATAGATACTTACTTGCAGAAGATGGGTTTCACAAAGAGTGAGGCAGATCCGAACCTTTACTATATTGTGATAGGTGAGGAGCCTCTCATTCTGGTGCTGTATGTGGATGAATTAGTCATTACAGGTGCAGAGAGACTCATAGAGCACCGCAAGAGAGATCTTGCGGTGGAGTTTGAGATGAAGGACATCGGCTTGATGCATTAATTTTTGGGTTTGGAGGTGTGGCAGGAGGAGGGGCATTTCTTCCTGGGACAGGGGAAGTATATTGTGGACATCCTTGGCAGATTCCACATGGAGGATTGTAGACCCATGTCGACACCGATGATCACCAACTGGAAGAAGCTCCATGCTTCGGATTCCGAGTTGGTGGATCCCACATTGTACAGACAGCTGATTGGTTCCTTGATGTATTTGGTCAATACTAGACCAGATATTTGTTTTGCAGTCAACACGATGAGTCAGTTTATGTGTGAGCCTAGGAAGGTTCACTGGGTGGCTGCAAAACACATTTTGCGATACTTTCAGGGGACAGTGGATTATGGTCTGGACTACAGGCAGGGGGATGGAGTGAGATTGGCAGGTTACACTGATTCTGATTGGGCAGGTTGTGCTTCTGATAGGAAGAGCACTTCAGGGTGCTGCTTTGGGTTGGGTTTGGCAGTGGTGTCATGGTTCAGCCGAAAGCAGCAGTCAGTAGCATTGAGTTCAGCGGAAGCAGAGTATATGGCGGCCAGTCTAGCTAGTTGTGAGGCCATCCGGCTTCGCAAGATGTTGTTTGGCTTATTTGGTCAGCCGTTGAGACCTTCAGTGATTTACTGTGATAATCAGAGTTGCATTAAACTCACGGAGAATCCAGTATTTCATGACAGGTCAAAGCATATCGGGATCAAATATCATTTCATCGGAGACTATGTTCAGAAAGGAGCTGTGAAGCTTGAGTATATTCCCACTGATGAGCAGGTTGCAGATATTCTTACCAAAGCCTTACCACGGGGCAAGCATGCCTACTTCAGAGACAAGATGGGTGTGGTGAGGAACACCTTCCTCGGTAAGAGGGAGTGTTGAAATTTGGTTACCGGAGGACAGGTGGTTCCCTAAGGCTTTGATCTTTGGCCTAGGGAAAAGTGTCCAAAAGAATTTAATTTTTTTCCTAAAGTGACTTTATAATTTTTATAAAGTCAAATCTAATTTAAAAGTGACTTTAAGTGATAAAGTTACTAAAGTCTAATTTTAAAGTGACTTTAATAAAGTCAATGTAAAATTAGAAAGGAAAAGTGACTTTGGAAATAAATGACTAAGTGGGTCTCTATTAAAGTGGGGTGAATTAAAAAATAGAAAGTGAGATTTAAATGAGCATTTAATCTCAGCCCTAGATCTCAATCTATTTCAGCCATTGGATTTAGGGATTCCCCGAAAGTCACTTAGGGTTAGGTTAAAGGAGGAAAAGGAGGAAAAGATCATTCATTCTTTCATGAGCAGATTGAGAGAAGGAGAGCAAGAGAGCAAGGGAGATTTCTGGGCAGTGAGGAGAAGAAGGCAGCAGCTTGGCACACATTCCAAGGCAGCGGTTCAGCAAGTCCGTACAACAGAGTTTGGCACACATTCCAAGGCAGTTTTTGGCACGATTTTCTAGAAGACTGTACAACAGCTTTTTGGCACGATTTCCAAGAGGCCGTACAGCAGTTTGGCTCAGTTTTCGAGGCAGCAGAGGGCTGTTTTATTTGGCACGAATTTCTAGGCAGGCCGTACAGCAAGTGGCTGTCCTCTTGCACAGAAATCGAGGCAGATTCCGTACAGCAAGTTTCTGCTGTTCTTTTGGCACAAAAATCGAGATCCGTACAACAGCATTTATTGTTGTTTTGCACAGAAATCGAGGAGGCCGTACAGTTGCATTTATTGCAGATTTTCTGGGCACGAAAATCGAGGAGGCCGTATAGCATTTAATGCTGTTCTGTTTTGTTGTTTGCACATTTTCCGAGGCAGTGGTTAAGCACGGAAAACGAGATAAGTTGTAAAGTTTACTTGCTGATTTTTTGCTGAATATTTCTCCCACTGTAAAAAGCATTTTCCAGAAATAAGAAGGAGCTTTCGAACTGGTTTTCCCCAAGAGTTGTAGGGGGTTTTTCCAGGGTCACCTTGACCAAAAATCACTGTGTTTAAATGTGTTGAATGGCTGTTTGTATGTGCTGATATTTATTTCTGCATTTTCCAGCATTCTGTATTATTTCCAGAATTTGTGTTTTCAGCAAAATTTATTTTTCAGTTGTTGAATGTATGGATATGGGAAAGGGCATTTAACTATTTTGGAGAAATAAGGTGAAACTGAAAACCGGGGTGGGAAATGAGAAATTTCTACAGTACGCACCCTCTGCAAACGTCATCTCGTTTGGTGCTCAAATATGCTCCTGTGATGATCTTCTTGAGAATTCTCAAAGCCCCATGGCATAAGTGTCCCATTCTCCTGTGCCATAGCTTATTCAAATCCTTCTCATAACAACTGCCTATCAGTTCCATTGGAGATTCGAGCTGTAACTTATACAGTTTATTGCTTCTGACTCTGATTTGTGCCCTCTTCTTCCAACTCAGGTGTTTGACATATACTCTGTTGCCAATGAAGTAGACATCATAGCCCTTGTTTTGTAGCTGAGACACTGAGAGTAAGTTCATCCCCAAACTAGGCACATGCAACACATTGGTGGCTCGAAGCTTATTTCCAGCTTAAGTTTGAAACACTACGGCACCTCTCCCAATAGGGGTACACTTCGCCTTATTTCCCATGGTGATCTGAAAATTTATCTGCTCTTCCTGGTAGCTTGAGAAGCATTCTCGTACTCTTGTCATATGTGCAGAAGCTCCACTATCAATATACTAGACTTCAGGAGAAGCAGAGCTTGATACGCAAGAAAATTCTTCCTCCAGTTCAGAGGCCAATACAGAGATGTAGCAATCCCTCTGTTCATCCATGCTTTCCCTTTTCTCTGGAGAGCTGCGTGAACCCTTTCGAGTTGCTGCTACAACAGCTTCTAGACTTCGTTCCAATGCAGAGTCCCCAATCTTGTTACTCAACCTGGCACTGATACCATGTGAAAAATTCAATTATGAATTTCTACTGCAGTTATATATTTATTTCTCCTACTTATTTCCACAATAATTTATTTACCAAAACCCTTACAGCGAATTTCGAAATAAACACTACTGCAGTTATCACTCAAGAACATATAGAGAAAATAACAGTAAAATGCAAGCATAAGAACCAATCACAATGACACAGTTATTTTTGGACATTTGTCCCCGGAAAAACCCAATGTGGGAAGACCGATGCAGCAGATGAGGGTTTATATATTAATCTTCAACAGTAAATTCTTTACAAGGAAAGACTGCAAGACTAACTGAGAAACTTCATGAGAAAACACCTGAGATAAATTCTCATCAACACTATAGATAATTTCCGACACTCTGAGGACTCACTGCCCCTCTCTGCATCACCTCAGTGTGTCTCTATGCACAGAGCTTGCGTGAGACTGCCTCACCCTGCGTGAGCTCTCTGCGTTGTTGCTCTGTGCCGCCCTCTCCGGCCCTCTGCATCCTTTTGCCCTCGAGCCCTGACACTGCTGATGCCCTCTGCTTCCTCTGCCCTGTAACTCTCCCTCTGAAATCGAATTCTATTCCTTTAGAATCGACTTCCTTTGGGTTACTGAGTGTATGCCCGGCTTGCTTTCCAAATGACACTCAAGCCTTTTTTTATAATCTTCTCATTGAAGAATCAATGACCCAGATTAGAAGTCTAATAAATGGCTAAGATTAAAACTTGACTTGATCTTTGTTCTCTAGAAGATTCACACTCTGTTTTATTAATACCCATTAATTATTTAATTTCCCTAAGTTTAGACTTAGGGTCCCCATTAAAATAATTAATTATTTTAATAAAACATGAACCGAGTGGAATTTCCACAAACGGTTTCTGGGTTCTTTGGAATTCTAGTGTCTAAGCCTCCTCACCAATTTTGAGACTTAGATCACTTTCTGATGCTACAAAAATCAACAGACCTTAGCTTGAGGTGAGCTTCTTTGCGCTGCCTCCACAAGGTGACTGCGTCACTTTGCGCAGTCTCTGTGTCACAACTAATGCTGCCCTCTCTCTCTATGTTGGATCTCTATGCTAACTGGAAATGAGGCCCTTCTGGCTTCCAGAAACTCCCTCTGGTGATTGGCATTGAACCTTCAAATGGTGGGTAACATGTCCCATTGTTGTCTCTTGGTCTAGTAGTTGTCCCTTTGGTACCACTCCTAGGATCCCTGCTAGATGTGAAAATTCCGCTACCCGAAATCCTACTGCAGCGACTGATGAGAATTATTCTATTTGTCAATTATTGAACAAATTATTTACTGTGTTCTACGGTAAATATTGAGATCCATACACTAAAACCTTCACAAAATTAAAATGCGGAAAATAAATAATTTCCGAAACAAGATATGAGCAAGAATAAACAATGGACACACGACACCGTTATTTTTGGACTAATGTGTGAAATTTTCAACTTGAAATCCTACTGCATTATCTGATGTTATTTCTTCTACTTATTATTCAGAAATAAGTTATTTGCAGAAATATCTTCAGTAAATATTGAAATAAGTTCCAATGCAGACTTCACCATATAATTACTGAGCAGAACAACAAGGAAAATACTGGCACATAAATGACACAGATATTTTGGACAATTGTCCTCGGAAAAACCCAATGCGAGAAAACCGGTGCAGCAGATGAGGGTTTCTATTATTCAGCAGAATCTTCTTGTACAATTTACAGTCAGAAGTGACAAAGAGAAATTATGATAACACTGGAGAAATTCCCCACAAAGTAGACAGATGAGAAATAACCCCGGAAGGACCCTCCTAAGCCCCCTGCGTCACCACTGCGTTGGATCTACGCGAGGACTGCGTAAAACTGTGTCACCCCTCTGCGCTGCTCCTTGTCAGCCACTGCGTTGTCTCTTCCTTGTGCTGCGTCACCTGCCCCTCACCTCGGATCACTGTTGAACCCTCTCTGTTTCTCCTCCACCTGCAACTCTCCCTCTGAGTTGATTTTCTCTTGCCGAACTTCGAGCACTGAGAAAATCTATTTACTCGGGCAACTGAGTATCTGCACTAGTGTATTTTCCAAATTACCCTCAAGCCTTTCTTTATAGTCTTCTCGTTGAGAAATCAACGACCCAGATTAGGTATCTAATCAACGGCTAAGATCATAACATGATTTGATCCATGTCCTCTAGAAGATTCACACTCTGTTTTATTTAATACCCTTTAATTATTTAATTTCCCTAAGTTTATACTAAGGGTCCTCATTAAAATAATTAATTTTTCAAATAAAACAACATTCGAGTGGAATTCCCACAAACGCTTTATGGGTTCTTTGGAATACAAGTGTCTAAACCTTTACACCAAATTTGAGCTTAGAACATTTTCTGATGCTACAAAAATCAACATAATATCCCCGGAAAACCCAATGCAAAACCAGTGCAACAGCTAAGGTTTTTTTTATTATGCTGTAATTCTGAATACAATTCTTCGGATGCCTTGACTGGCAATCCTATACAGAGATCTAACTAAACAAAGAGATGATGAAATAATCTCACCCCGTCACTTGAAGATCCGGCATTGATCTGCGCTGGAGATGAGCCTCTGCGCAGTACTGCAGCATTCCTACGCAGTTACTGCGTCACTGCTCAAGGGACTGCGCTACACCTCCTCTAATCTCTCTGGCAACTAGAAACTTTAGCCCTCTGGCCTCCTAGTCTCACACCTTGGCTCCGACACTGGATCCTGACTATTCCACAATAGAAATACATACTCCCTCTAAAGCTCTGCATGGTTGGCTTTGTGCTGCCTCTCCGGACTGTTCTTTGTCCTCTCTGCCTTGTACTCTCCGAATTAGGAAAGATCTCCAACCGAAAATTACCTCTACCCCTCTCTACAAGAATCAACTGGATCTAACTTCTCCTGAACAATGCTCACTTGAGAAATTCGATCTCTAGACTCTGTCGGTCTCTCGGTGTATTTTCCAAATGCCCCATCAAGTCCTTCTTATAATCTTCTCGTTGAGACTTCAACGACCGAGATTAAATCGTTAATCAACAACTTACACTAACTTGGCTTGATCTTTGTCTTTTCTAGAACATTCACACCTTGTTTTAATTAATATCCTTTAATTATTTTAATTTCCTAAGTTTATACTTAGGATCCCATTAAAAATAATTAATTATCTTCATAAAACACAATCCGGGTGGAATTTCCCAAAACGCTTTTTGTGTTCTTTGGAATGCACGTGCCTAAGCCTCCCTGCAAAATTTGAGACTTAGAGCACATCCGATGATACCAGAAATCAACACTCCCTCTTAGCGATGAATGTGCTCTAGCAATACATCCAGTTGAAGTACTACTTTGATTTTG
Source organism: Pinus albicaulis (assembly GCA_034641835.2). Classification (NCBI taxonomy): domain Eukaryota; kingdom Viridiplantae; phylum Streptophyta; class Pinopsida; order Pinales; family Pinaceae; genus Pinus; species Pinus albicaulis. The sequence goes on along the minus strand of CM076575.1, from coordinate 617,888,454 downwards.
CAACATCTCCCTCTGCACTGCTGATGTTTGACACTGCTGGCCACCAACACCGTGCTGCTGCTGACCCTGCGCACTGCTGCCAACTTCCACTGCACTGCAACTTTGTTGCTCACTGCAACAGAAAAAGATCCAAAATCTGAACTAATTGTTCAATAGGATGCATCTCATATTGAACATCTGATTGCTACTAGTCTCTGCGCTGTCCCTCTGAAGCTGCTGCGCTACTGCTGACTCTGCACTGTGCCTCCCTGCACTATTGCCAACTCTGCTCTGCGCTGCTCAAACTCTGACGCTCTCTAGCCACGGTGCTGTCAGTTCTGCATTCCTCTGCACCAACTGAAAACTTTTCCATCATGCTACTTCTGATTTGGGCTCCCGTAGCAAGGTGATGATCCGAGAGTTGGACTCCTCAAGGATCCTGCCCAATTGTAGTTTTGCTGAACTACAACTCTAGATCACCCTAATTCTTCCCTGGAGATATGTGGGCAATCATCGTGAATTCCTCCTCCTCGATCTTCGCAGCTGCAGCGTGCGAATCATGCTTCTCATCTTTGTCCTTCTTCTTGAGAGTAAACTGTGTAGTGTAATGTCCCATCTCGCCACACCGGAAGCATGCGAAAAATCCTAGATCTGGATTCTTACTACAACAAATATGAATTACTTCTCCTATTACTTGATAATTATTTCATTACAATAAAATACCGAAGTAATCACTGAAGTAGTCTACACAAATAATACTGCGGAATAAATCTAAGTGCTGAAACAATCTGAACAAAACTCAATGAAAAACAACCACATTGACACAATTATTTTTGGACTAAGTCCCCAGAAAAACCCAACTTGGGAAAACCGGTGCAACAGATCTGAGGGTTTGTATTATTAAGCAGCATAATCTTGAATACAACTAGGGTGCCAACATCCGGCAAACCCTTTAGAGAAATCTAGACAGCAAAAATGACTGTGAGATATACCTCACTCAGCAAGTCTCTGACTGATCAAAACAGCGTTGATGAAGCCCTCACTGCCTCTGCGTGATTGCTTATGCTAGATCTATGTAAGCCTGCATAGGCAAGTTAGAGGGACTGCGTCAACCCTTCTTGTAGCTGATCTGGTTGATATGAAGCTGGATCTTGACCCTCTTGGCTCATAACCCCAGCCTCTATCTTTCTCCGGACTGACTCCAAGAGACACTGCGCTTGCCCTGCGTGATTCTCTGTAGTAGCTGCGTCACCCTAGCTAGAAACTGCGCTGTCTCTCTCCTGCGTTGATGCTACCTCTCTCTGAAATGTATTCTTGGCCCTCCTAACCAATCTCTGCTTCTGCACCTCTCCGGATCTGATCACTGAATCAAATCACTTAGCAAACCCAGCCCTAGTGATTTGTTCTTGATCAAAAGTTGTGTCTTCTCACACAAATTCGAAAATGCTCAATGGCTCAAGTGTCAAGTGTATTTTCCATAGGCCCCTCACCCTCCTCCTTATAATCTTTCGTTGACTCTTCAACGGTCTAGATTAAAACATAATCAGGGGCTAAGATTAACTTGGAGGTGATTCATGACTTTATCTAGAAGATTCACACTTGATTTAATTAATACACTTTAATTAATCAAATTCGCTAAGTTTAGACTTATGAAAACATTAGAAAATGATTAATTAATTTAATTAAATCATCTCTAAGTGGAATTTTCCAAAACCATTTCTTGGTTTTATGGAATACATGTGTCTTAGCCTATATACAAAATTACAAGGCTAGAGCACATCCGATGCTACCATAAATCAACACTCCCTCTTAGCAAGGAAAGTGCTGTAATATTCCTAATTTGCGACAGCAAATTGGAATATTCTATTTTGTTTATTTTGCCACCCATAGTTTGTAAATAAATAAAAAGTGAGTAAAGAGGGTCTAAACTCACCTAAATGAAATAAGACATCCACCTAGTAGCACAACGTTGTGACTTAAGTGGGAGTCAAGGGGGGACCCAACACCACGTGAAGGAGGGGGCCTATGTACATTCTAGAAGTTTCTCCAAGCTTCTACGCAGATAAGGATGAGAATGTAAGGATGAAGATGTGGAGGAGAGAGAGAGGCTACATTGGGTTTTGGAGGGAAACCTACACTATAAAGGATGGAGGAGCCTCCTCATTTGGGGCACGCTTGGATTCTTGGATTATTGATTATTGAGTGAGACATTTGTCTTTCTTTGGCACGCTCGCTGTTTAGCCCGTCTGCTGCACTGTTTAGTGCACCGAGTGTCTCCGTGCGGAGATCTCACCCTTAGCCTCGGGGGACTTCGAGTGCCTGCTCAGGCAAGGTTATTTTCTTAGCATCATCCTCCAGGACAGCGTTATTGCTGCAGCGGCGTAATACTGTGTTGTAGAGTGTTGCCGTGGTGACTTCACGACACCACCTCCTTCTCTTGTTTTTCAGAGGGAGAGCCTCTCTCTCCTTTGGAGGATCAGATTGGGAGATATTGGAGCTTATTATCAGATCTTGGCATCGTGCCAACAATTGTTCGTCTCTACCCATGTTGTGCCTCCTCTCGCCATCGCGTTATTTTCATGGTGTATCTACAAAAGTGAGGCTGTTGGCTGATTTGAGGGGAAGATCTCAAGTGTAAGGATCGCCTTCCACTTTGGAGATCTATTGGAGGAGGTCTACGGCTTGCTCATCATCTTCACCCTTCTCTATTTGGTTTCCGCTTGAGTTGCGTAGCCGCCAAAGAACTCCGACATTTTTGTCGTATTGCATTTCTGTACCCAACCCTCGGAGGATTGAGATATTTTTGCTTATAAGGGTTAGAGCTTTGCTCCCTATTGTATTTGGGCCATCTATTGTCATATCCATGTGTTGACACTATTTTAGAGCAGCATTATATCATATACATCGTTTTTCATAGCCTGGGTTTGTGCAGAAATAACAGTACTTTTCATGTTTATGTACATGTGTTGTGGAGGCTTGCATTTTTTCTCTTGAGAGGTTGTTTCCTCAAGATTTCTACTCTCTTCTGCTGCTATACATTATTATTGGCTATATATGCATCTTGTCGTATTTCCTCAAGATTTGTCGTATTGTGTATTTCAACCAATCCCTTGGAGGATTGAGTTATTCTTGCTATAAGGGTTAGCTTTGCTCCCCTATTGTATTTGAGCTATAGTATTGTCATATCTATGTATTGGAGCAATATCTTTCTATCTTAGATTTCATTTTTTCATAGCTCCTGGGCTATGCAGAAATAGCAAAGTGTTTTCATGTCATACATGTTGTGGAGGCTGCATTTCTTCTCTTGAGGAGGTTTCCTCAATATTTACTTGCCTTGCTATATATTATTACTAGATTCATCTTCTTGTCTCACATATCTCCGGGAGAAAACGCTCGAAAGTACTTTCGACTAATCTTTGTCTTGCGGCACCTCTATTTTGAGGGGTTTTTCTATATAAACTGTTGTTTAACCTTGCTGAAAGCCTATGCCTTGTTATCAAACTCATTCTCTGATTATTCATAGTTATTTTCATCTCATACTTTCATAAAATACGCTGCCCTTGCTTCAGCAAATTTCTGCATACTCAAAGTCTTGGGAAATCAGGGTTTTTCTTGACTAGTCGGGAAGGAGGAACTGTTTAACATAGAAAAACGCTTTTTTTTGAGCTGAAATTCGACATGGAAGTCCCTCTTGACCTATTCTAACATATTCCAGAACCTTGACCCGTCATTTTACGCAGATTTCCTTATTCACTCATTTTAGTGCCAAAATCCTCACTTTTCCCCACCTTTTTGCCCTTAAAAGCTGAGTAAAGGTTGTTGCTGCTATTTATTTTGGTTGTTGAACATTTTCAGAGATATGATATGATAGCTGAAGCCCTCATACTTGAAGAATGCGTTTTTCAGGCATGATCTGCTGAAGAATCCATTATTGGGATCTTACAGTGGTATCAGAGCATAGTTCTGGCTCAGCCTGTGGAGCTAGCTATCTATGGCAAATATGAGGATCACAATGCCTACATTCTTACCTCCAGTACCGAGTGAGAAAGGGAGGCAGCATGGTCATATACCCTTTGGAGATTATCTCCGAGAATGGAAGTCCATGGGGGAAGACTTCAAAGCAGCTTTGCCTTTCAAAGATTACTGTGAGCTCAGACTGGATGAAGGAGGAAGGTACTATGGTAACAGAGGAGTTTCTAGCATGCAGAGTTCAGATTTGCAGCGTACTACTGGGAGATCACCTCTTCCCATGCATGAGCAATCCACTAGTCCCTGTGAGTCTAAGCCCAAAAAGACCGGAACGGTGAAAAATGAGAGTTTATTCTTTTTCAGATCCAGAAAAGATGCATCCACTGTTGAGGAGGTCAAGAAGGTTGAAGAAAAAGAAGAGGAAGTACCATGCGCTTCCAATTCTAATCGAGAAGAAGATATCACATCACCTCTTGAGGAGGCTTGTGGAAACGCTGCCACACTCGTGGAAGAGCAGCCACATGCATCGACAGTTGGGGAAGCCAACACTGTTGAGGATGGGACTCTTGCAGCTCTACAAGAAGTTCCAAATGCACATCAAGGTATGGAAAGATTTCCACATTCCATTGTTGCAGCAAATTCTTCTGATCAATGTGGAGATCTACTTTTGCATGACCAAGGGTCAAATCTCATTGGAGATGCACTTCAACACACCATGGAACGCAATGATTTGGTTCCCTTCTCACAAGAGCAGATAGAAGATGGAGGACATATTAGGATGGATAACATCTCTCATGCTTGTGTTGGACATCCCTTGAGCCCTACACATCATGATGGGAGGTTTTTGCCTACCACCTATTTGATTCTTGATAGGGTCTCATTGATCCTTGAGAAGTTTACATTTCAAGATCCCATGAAGTGCAAAGTCAGAAATTTGATTTGGGAGGATGGTAACCCTCATTGGAGGAGTACCAGGGTGAGGAGAAGGAGGAGGCACCCACAAGTGATTAAGTGGATGTGGATGATGAGCAAGGAGCTAGGAGGCTACTTACAGATCTGTGATACCAGGCAGCAGGAGGCTTGGCTGCGCTGGTTACTCTTGAGGGAGTTTGGCCATCACTTGTACTTGCAGATCTATGATACCGGGCAGCAGGAGGCTTGGCTGTGCTGGTTACTCTTGAAAGAGTTTGGCCATCACTTGGCAAACACTCTTCCTCAGAGTCGGAGGATGAAGGAAAGATGGTTGGATACTTGCATCATTGAGCAGCATAGAGTATGGATGCATGGTGTTGATATGATACTCATATCATTCATTGTGTCTTCATCACATGATTGGTACGATGGAGGTATGGGGAGGCAACACAATGTCTTGTTGCTTGGTTTGTTTCTGGGAGAGCAAGGGCAGATTTTCTCTCACACTTTGTATGATGTTGCAGGAGGAGGAGATGGCACTATCTCCTTGGTCTTTGATGATGATTGGAAAGCACTTCCATCTTGGGAGGTATTCCATATTTTTTGCAGCATTATTAGAGTCTTTGACAAGGAGCATGTCAAAGAATAGAGCTTTGTATTGACAGGAGCTTACTTGCATGAGCTCACAGCATTGTCACCTTGGAGAAAAGATTTATGGATGAAGTGTGCCCAGCAGAGATATGGTGGATCTATAACCCATAGGTCCCAGGATCACTTCATATTTGTTGCACTTAGAGGAGGTAATGATGATAGAGACATTTATCACTATGGCATATTTTTCTTAACTTGGATTTCCAAGCATAAGGAGGATTATCTTCTTGTAGCACATGGTTCATTCTTCTTCATAGCATGCCAAAACACTATGGAGGACTCATTTATGGATCCATGTACCATCTTACTTCCAACATATGGTGAGGATTTTGTCTATACATTCATTGATTTGCACACTCTTGCCATTCCTATGCAGTGCATTGCTTCACAAGGGGGCAAGCTTGTCATATTGCTCCATGAGTTTTATTGGGCCAATCTACATGATGGAGGCAACCATCTCTTTTGGGGCTTTGGGAAAATGTTTTATCACCTCATGTATGTTCATTTGCAACACTATATCATGTATCATATGAAGACATGCATGGTTAACATAAACATTTTGCCTTGTACTCTTATCAAGCAGCAACTTGTAAAACTGCGCTGTACTTGTTGGGGAAGCTGTTGGTACCTCTTTTCATCACATGTAACCTTCAGCGTTTCCTTCATTTTGCTGCTGATCATGTCTCCATTTGCTGATATAGATCAGATTTGTGTGGGAGGCTTGATTATGAGGGAGACACATGAGCTGGATGTGTCTTTGAGTGGGAAAAATTCTCACATTTTCTGCACTACATGTTCTAATAGGAGCATGGGAGGAGGCATGGCCACCACTACTACATATGTGTTCTCTTTTGAGGTGGGCCATGAGATTGATAGTCATCCATTGTACAACCATGGGCAAGTGTTTGGTCTTATGTTGTTGTCATATTCAGCCATTTACTATCCATTAGTAGATGTGATGGATCTTGTACATTGCTTGCCATATAATTTTCTGAAGATGCAGTGGATGAGACTGCGTTGTATCCTTGTGAGAGATTGTTTGCATTATGTATCCTCATGTAAAACCTTCAGCAAACATCTCATTAGGGTGATCCATGATGACCATGTCCTATTCTTCATGGATGGATTGTTTGGGGCTAGCTTGTTCTTCATTGTTGGAGGAACCTTCTTTGGGGGATTGTTCTTCACTTTGCCATTGAAGGGCAATGATTTTGCAGCCCAGGATCAGCATACACTCTACAGTTGTCATGAGTGGAGAGAAGGATAGCATGGGGTAAGCTATGATGCTTGCCAAGTTTAGATTTTCAGCCCACCTTCATTTCCGGAGTTTGAGGTGGAAGGATATTTTCAGGAGTTGCCTTGTGGGGAGGTGGCTCATTTTGTTTGGATGATTGCTTGGGGATGGAGGATCCACATGAGGGAGATGTTCCTCATTACATTCCAGACTCCATGCCTCGAGTGGAGATTCTTCAGTTCTACCCTTGCAGTTGATTGGAGAGAGGTGATGAGTTGGTACACAGTTGATGGGCCAGCTTACACAGTCATAGATGCAGAATAGCAGCGGTCATGGTCTTCAGTCATAGCCAGAGGCAGTGAGCAGTTCGAGCCATGGGACTTGGGCTATTATTGGCCATGGTGGCAATGGGATCCCGGCGGATTGTTGGTTGGCTGGTACCATGAGAGATCAGTTTGGGATCTTGGCATTGAGAGATCCCTTCATATCAGGATGATGCAGAGTATAGGGGAGATTCAGTGGCACATCTGGGACCCAGGCATATTTTGCAGTATCGGTGGAGAGCATCCGCTAGGAGGAGACTTGTTCAGGCAGTTGCTTGAGGGCAAGCAACATTTTGCCGGGGGGGACTGTAATATTCCTAATTTGCGACAGAAAATTGGAATATTCTATTTTGTTTATTTTGCCACCCATAGTTTGTAAATAAATAAAAAGTGAGTAAAGAGGGTCTAAACTCACCTAAATGAAATAAGACATCCACCTAGTAGCACAACGTTGTGACTTAAGTGGGAGTCAAGGGGGGACCCAACACCACATGGAGGAGGGGGCCTATGTACACTCTAGAAGTTTCTCCAAGCTTCTGTGGAGATAAGGACGAGAATGTGGATAAGGATGAGGATGTGGAGGAGAGAGAGAGACTACGCTGGGTTTTGGAGGGAAACCAACGCTATAAAAGATGGAGGATCCTCCTCATTTCACCCATGCTTGGATTCTTGGATTATTGATTATTGAGTGAGACATTTGTCTTTCTTTGGCACGCTGGCTGTTTAGCCCGTCTGTTGCACTGTTTAGTGCACCGAGTGTCTCCGTGCGGAGATCTCACCCTTAGCCCCGGGGGACTTCGAGTGCCTGCTCAGACAAGGTTATTTTCTTAGCATCATCCTCTAGGACAGCGTTATTGCTGCAGCAGCGTAATACCTTGTTGTAGGGTGTTGCCGTGGTGACTTTGCGACACCACCTCCTTCTCTTGTTTTTCAGAGGGAGAGTCTCTCTTTCCTTTGGAGGATCAGATTGGGAGATATTGGAGCTGATTTGCAGATCTTGGCATCAGGCCAACAGTTATTCTGCCCCTACTGCGCAGTGCCTCTCAGTTACTGCGTTATTTTCATGGTGTATCTACAGTGAGGGGTTGCCGGTTGATTTGAGGGGAAGATCTCAAGTGTAAGGATCAGCCTTCCACTTTGGAGATCTATTGGAGGAGGTCTATTTCAGTTGCTCATCATCTTCAGCCTTCTCTGTTTGGCTTCAGTTTGGAGTTGCAGTAGCTGCCCAGCAACTCCGACATTTTTGTCGTATTGTGCATTTCAGCCAATCCCTTGGAGGATTGAGATATTTTTGCTTATAAGGGTTAGAGCTTTGCTCCCCTATTGTATTTGGGCCATCTATTGTCATATCCATGTGTTGACACTATTTTAGAGCAGCATTATATCATATACATCGTTTTTCATAGCCTGGGTTTGTGCAGAAATAACAGTACTTTTCATGTTTATGTACATGTGTTGTGGAGGCTTGCATTTTTTCTCTTGAGAGGTTGTTTCCTCAAGATTTCTACTCTCTTCTGCTGCTATACATTATTATTGGCTATATATGCATCTTGTCGTATTTCCTCAAGATTTGTCGTATTGTGTATTTCAGCCAATCCCTTGGAGGACTGAGTTATTCTTGCTTATAAGGGTTAGAGCTTTGCTCCCCTATTGTATTTGAGCTATATATTGTCATATCTATGTATTGGAGCAGCATTCTATCTTAGATTGCATTTTTCATAGCCTGGGGTTTATGCAGAAATAGCAGTGCTTTTCATGTTTATGTACATGTGTTGTGGAGGCTGGCATTTCTTCTCTTGAGAGGTTGTTTCCTCAATATTTGTACTCTCTCTTGCTGCTATATATATTATTGGCTATATATTCATCTTCTTGTCTCACATATTCTGGAGAAAACGCTGAAAGGGTTTCTGCATCAATCTTTGTCTTGCGGCACCTCTATTTTGAGGGGTTTTTCTATATAAACTGTTGTTTAACCTTGCTGAAAGCCTATGCCTTGTTATCAAACTCATTCTCTGATTATTCATAGTTATTTTCATCTCATACCTTCATAAAATACGCTGCCCTTGCTTCAACAAATTTCTGCATACTCAAAGTCTTGGGAAATCAGGGTTTTTCTTGACTAGTCGGGAAGGAGGAACTGTTTAACATAGCAAAACGCCTTTGTTTGAGCTGAAATTCGACATGGAAGTCCCTCTTGACCTATTCTAACATATTCCAGAACCTTGACCCGTAATTTTACGCAGATTTCCTTATTCACTCATTTTAGGGCCAAAATCCTCACTTTTCCCCACCCTTTTGCCCTTAAAAGCTGAGTAAAGGTTGCTGCTGCTATTTATTTTGGTTGCTGAACATTTTCAGAGATATGATATGATAGCTGAAGCCCTCATACCTGAAGAATGCGTTTTTCAGGCATGATCTGCTGAAGAATCCATTATTGGGATCTTACAAGTGCTCTAGCAAAACACCTCAACGTGCTGCTGATTTGATTTCTGGAACATCTCTGCTGTGCTGTTGATGCTGCCCACCAACACTGCACAAAAGAAAAAATGCTGCAACTGTACTGCTGCTGACTCTGCATACTACTACCAACTGCCACTGTACTGCAACTCCCTCTAAATTCTGCAACCATGCTGCTGCACTGCGTGAGCACTATTCTACACTGCGCTGCCTCTCTGTGCACTGCGCTGCTGCTACTCATTTGTTGCTGCTGCTGCTCATCTCTGCTGCTGCTACTATTACTAATTGCTACAGAAAAACATTCGAAATTGGACAAGTAGATCTGCAACTGAAAAATAAGACTGACGGCTGCTAGTTTCTGCACTAGCTCTCTAAAATTACTGCACTATTGCTGCTCTACACTACGTGAGCACTGCACTGTTGTTGTTGCTGCCTCTTCTCTGCGCTGATCAGGCTCTAGTACTGCTAGCCACTGCATCATTTCATCTTCTTCTGCTGCTGCTGTCCATCCTGCCACTGTCTTTAGGTTGCCGTATCTCACATGTGATCCAAGAGTTTCGAAAATACTCGAGGATCCCGCCTCCTTGTAGATTCTGGATCTACAAATCCAAATCAGCCCACTTTTCTCCTTTTGGAATATGAGCTAACATAGCACAATCTTTCTCAGCCTCAATCTTGGCAGCTCCTGCATGTGGATCTTCCTTCTCCTCTTTATCCTTTTTCTTAAGAGGACATTGTGTGGCATAATGCCCCATTGCTCCACACCGGAAGCACTTGATCTTGGATAGATCTTTCTTCTTTTTCTTTTGTTTCCCTTTTGATGCAAGGGCAGTCTTATCTTCTTCCTCCTTCTTGACCTTTGAACTGCTACTGACATCCTTCAAGTGGATTTTTAGGAGATCTCTCCTCAATTCCTCTTGTTGTAATGCTGGCCACATTGCTTCCCATCCTAGAAGCCTTTCTCTGCCCAATATACTTTGGACGAAGACTTGATAATCTTTGAAAACAGAGTTCAGCGTGAGCCTTACTAGCTCTGAGTCTTTAGGAGTAGATCCTACTGCACACAGTTGATCTGGTTCTCCTAAATCCGAGACAAGGAGTCAAAACACTCTCCCTTCTTCATCTTGATATTCCCCATCTTCTCTTCAAGGTACATCTTCCGTTGCTCGAAAGATCCTTGGTACAATTTTTCTAGCCCTACCCACGTTTCTCTAGCAGTGTTTTTGGCTGCTATGTGAGGTACAATGTGATCCTGCATTCCATCTAGGATCAATCTCTTGGCTCTAGCCATATTCTTCTTGAACTGCCTCAGGTGTGTTGCATCAAGAGGTTCTGCAACTGTGCTGTCTGAGGGCTTTCAAATTGTGTTCATCAAGGAGAAATTCTATCCTTGATTTCCAGATAACATAGTTGGAGGCACCCTCCAATCTATCTTGGTCACGCAATCCGTTGCTGGCCATCTCCTCAACTGTTGATACCTTGATCTAACTCTCTACTCAGCTTTGACTTACGCACTCCTTGTGGAGTAAGTCACTTCTTCTGCTGCTGCACAGGAAAAAAAACTGAGTTTCTTTGAGTAAGAAACCCTCTGAGATCAAGAAATCCCCAACTGTGTTTTTCAGAATTTTCTAACCCTTATGCACTAGCTCTTACTGTTGTGCAGTAACTGCGTCTTTCAGCTATGCTGCCTCTTCTGCAACTGAAAAAACTTACCCCTCTATCAACTCTCTCAGAGGGAGCCTTTTCTGCACTGGAATGCCCTCCTGGCCTAGACAGCGTAATTTTCTGGGAGGGTCTGCTACTGCTTACGAAGATCCCAGACTCTACAGCGCTGATCTGCTGGTTCTCTTTGTTTCTCTTGCACTTCAGCTTAAATATGCTTTGATACCATGTGAAAAATCCTAGATCTAGATTCTTACTGCAACAAATCTGAATTACTTCTCCTATTATTTGATAATTATTTCATGACATTGAAATACTGAAGTAACTATTGAAGCAGTATACACAAATAATACTGCGTAATAAATTTGAGTGCTGAAACAATCTGAACAAAAATCAATGAAAAACAACCACATTGACACAGTTATTTTTGGACTAAGTCCCTAGAAAAACTCAACTTGGGAAAACTGGTGCAACAGATCTGAGGGTTTGTATTATCAAGTAGCAGAATCTTGAATACAACTAGGGTGCCAACATCCGGCAAACCCTTTAGAGAAATCTAGACAACAAAAATGACTGTGAGATATACCTCACTCAGCAAGTCTCCGACTAATCAAAACAGTGTTGATGAAGCCCTCACTGCCTCTGCGTGACTGCGTAGGCAAGCTAGAGGGACTGCGTCACCTCTTCTTGTAGCTGATCTGGTTGATCTGAAGCTGGATCTTGACCCTCCTTGCTCAGAACCTCAACCTCTATCTTTCTCCGGACTAACTCCAAGAGACACTACGCTGGCGCTGTGTGATTCTCTGCAGTAATTGTGTCACCCTAGCCAGAAATTGCGTTGTCTCTCTCCTGCGTTGATGCTGCCTCTCTCTAAAATGTATTCTTGGCCCTCCTGACCAATCTTTGCTTCTACCCCTCTCCGGATCTGATCACTGAATCAAATCACTTACCAAACCCAGCCCTGGTGATTTGTTCTTGATCAAAAGTTGTGTCTTCTCACACAAATTCGAAAATGCTCAATAGCTCAAGTGTCAAGTGTATTTTCCATAGGCCCCTCACCCTCCTTCTTATAATATTCCATTGGTTCGTCAACGGTCCAGATTAAAACATAATCAAGGGCTAAGATTAACTTGGAGGTGATCCATTACTTTATCTAGAAGATTCACACTTGATTTAATTAATACACTTTAATTAATCAAATTCCCTAAGTTTAGACTTATGAAAACATTAAAAAATGATTAATTAATTTAGTTAAATCATCTCTAAGTGGAATTTTCCAAAACCATTTCTGAGTTTTATGGAATACATGTGTCTTAGCCTATATACAAAATTACAAGGCTAGAGCACATCCGATGCTACCATAAATCAACAAAGCATTTAATCTTTGAGGCGTCCTCCTTTCGTCTCCGCTGCTCCTGCTACCCCTTTGATGTAAGGGCTGCGTTCTCCTCCTCCTCCTTGGGCTTCATCCGACTGTTGCTGCCATCAAGTTTACACTTGAGTAAGTCTCTCCTCATCTCTTCTTGCTGAAGAGCTGCCCACATTCCTTCCCAATCCAACAACTTCTCTCTACTCAGGATACTCTGGACAAAGACTTGATATTCTTCGGACACAAAATTTAAGGTTACTTTGACCATCTTTGTGGCTTGAGGAGTTGCTCCTACAGTTGCCTGCTGATCTTGGACCTACTGAAGTTTTGCAAGGAATAGATCAACGCGTTCTCCCTTCTGCATCTTGGTAGTTCGCATATTTTTCTCCAAAAACATCTTCCTCTGCTCGGAAGACCCCTGATATACCGTGGCCAATGCATCCCACATTTCCTTTGCAGTTCCTTTGCTGGAAATATGTGAGACAATATGATCCTTCACCCCGTCGAGGATCAATTGTTTGACTTTTTCCATGTTCTTCTTGAAGGCTCTCAATGGTGCGACATCTACAGGTTCAGCCAATGTACTGTCGATGAAGGTCTTGAGGTCATGCTCATCTAGAAGGAAGGAGATCCTTTCCTTCCAGATTACGTAGTTGGAGGCACTCTCCAACCGATCCTGGTCACTCAACCCACTGGCTGCCATCTCACCCAATCACTGTCGAACTATTGCCTCTAACCATTTGCACAGTTGGCTCTACACACTCCTTGTTGAAGTAAACCAAATAAGTCATGAACTCGATGCTTCTGCACGGGAAATTAGAATTTCTTAGCCAAGAAACTCTCTGAGGTCAAAATTCCCCCAAATGTCTTTTGCTACTCTCTTCTGACGCTTTCTGCACCAACAATTGCTGCTACAAGAAAACTGCGTCCCACCAACTGCTGATCCACGTTGAATCTGTTGCGTTGCTCCCTCTGCCTCTGACAAAATGCAAATTGGAAAATCCTACCTCTCTATCGGCTTACTCAGAGAGAGATTTCCTTGCAGATCTAGCCCTTCTGGCTTGGACTGTGAAATCAATAGGGAAATCGATTTGCTGCTTATGCAGCTCTTTGATCTCCTGCTTCTTCTTCAACGCTGGATCCTTCTGGTGTACTCTCTTGCTCCTCCTGCACTGCTAAACAAGCTCTGATAACATGTGAACATTCCGCTACTCGAAATCCTATTGCAGCAACTGATGAAAATTCTTCTATTTGTCAATTACTGAACAAATTATTTACTGTGTTCTATGGTAAATATTGAGACCCATTCACTACAACCTTCGCAAAATTAAACTGTGGAAAATAAATAAGTTCAGAAACAAGATATGAGCAAGAATAAACAATAGACACACGACACCATTATTTTTGGACTAATGTCTCTGGAAAAACCCAATGCGGGAAAACTGGTGCAACAACTGAGAGTTTGTTTATTATGCAGTAATTTTGAATACAATTCTTCAGATGCCCGGACTGACAATCCTTTACAGAGATCTAACTAAACAAAGAGCTGGTGAAATAATCTCACCCCGTCACTGGAATATCCGACACTGATCTGCGTTGGAGATGAGCCTCTGCGTAGTACTGCGTCACTCCTATGCAGTTACTGTGTCACTGCTCAAGGGACTACGTTGCACCTCCTCTGATCTCTCTACCAACTGGAAAATTCAGTCCTCTGGCCTCCTGGTCTCACACCCCGGCTCCGACACTAGATCCTGACTGTCTGTTAAATTGGACAACTAGGTCCAAACTCCATGTTGTGATGCTCAGATGAAGATACCAATATTTTTATTGGATTCCTCTTTCGGAGAGGTGCAAGATCAATCTAAAGATCATCTTGATCCGATGAGCAGAACATTTATTTTGAATTTATTTTCTAATATATTCAAATATGTGCAGGTCGGCTTTATGGTTTTGTACCCCAGCAAATGTGTCACACACCCTCAATGATGGATATAAATAAAGTCAATGTTGGAGGACATTTCACTCATCTCCTCATCACACATATTTCTCTCTCCACTTTTGATTGGTTCGAGCTACTTGGAGGAAAATCTGTGGTTCACACGTGGGAGAAGGACGAAGACAGTTTATGCTGCAGCTAGGGTTTCCACCGTAAGTTTGACTAGCGTTGACTTTGGTCAACGCATGGTCAAAAGGAGCTGAATTTTGGCATAGACTTCAATTTTTACAGTCCGTACATTTTGGCACAAGAATCAAGGTCAAAGGTTGACTGTAGACCGTGCTACATTGAAGTTTACTTGTCGCTGTTCTGCGTTGACTTTTGAGTTGAATGTTTGGCTGATCTAAGGGTTGTGTGACATTGCTGGTTAGCTGACCAATTGAGACTTTGCTAGTTGAAGCATCCTGTTGACCGCCGTAACGCACCAACACATTTATTTGTTTCTGGTTTGTCTTCTGTTGATCTACTGGTACGTTCTATCAGCATTTTACTTGATTGTTTATGTGATTGCTGTAGTGAAAGTAAAGTTGCATCAAGAATAGAACATCTACATAAATTTACATGGTATCAGAGCTGAGGTGAAGACAAGCCCTAATTTGTAGCAATCACCGAAGAAGAAAATGGGTTTCACAAACTATGGCTTCAAGGAGGATGACAAATTGATTGGGAAGGATGACTTCCATGCTTGGAAGATGATATTGGATCTTAAGTTGGAAGACCAAGATGTCATGGACTATGTGCAGGGTAAAATCCAAGAGCCTCCATCCACTGCTACTGCTGCTGCCAAAACAAAGTACAAGAAGGGGGAGATCAAAGCAAAGCTGATGATTAGGGAATCAATTCATAAGAGTCTGGTGGCCTACATCTCTGAGCTAGGCACATCCAAAGAGATGTATGATAAGTTGGTCCACATGTTCAAGGCCAACAATGCAAATCAAGTACTATTCTTCAAGAATCAATTGAAAAATCTGAAGAAAGGCAGGGATGAGTCTGTTCAATCATACTTTCTGAAGCTGACCGAGATCAGGAACAATCTGCTGGCTATTGGGGAGACAATAGCTGATCGAGAGATGGTACTCACTGCACTTGGAGGGCTCCCATCCGAATGGCATGTATTCAACACTACCATTCTAAATAATAATGTGATACTTGACTTTGACGAAGTACTGTTGAGATGCGTTCAAGAAGAGACAGAAATGAAGGAGTATGAAAATGAAGGAAATGCTGCCTACGCTGGTCATTTTGGAAAGAAGAACTTTGGTGGTCCAAAGAACAAAAGAAGAGCAGGGGCCCAAGGAAAGAAGGGCAGGTGTTACACTTGTCATAGGCCTGGTCGCTATGCTAGAGAATGTCCTTTCAAGATGTAATATCCCGAAGGGGGAATAGACAGTAATACAAAGCATACAACAAGATATATAGTGCTAGAAACAGAACATGAAGCAGATACACATGAAATAGAGAGAATGCTAAGCCATTTTATTATACTGAGAAATAGAAATAAGTACAAGAGGTGAACACTTTATTATTCCGTTTTTTAAAACACTGGTTCATACATGACTGGAAGGTGGCCGGTGCATTGGTTAGCCCGAAGGGCATCACCAAGAACTCAAAATGGCCATAGTGGCACTTGAAAGCGGTCTTGGGAATGTCCTGTTCCTTCACGCGAATCTGATGGTACCCGAATCTCAAAATCAATCTTTGAGAAGAACTGTGCCCCTCTCAACTCATCCATCAACTCGTCAATCCATGGAATAGGGTACCTGTTCTTCATGGTCTTTTGTTCAGGGCCCTGTAATCAATGCACATCCTCAATGTGTCGTCCTTCTTCTTCACCAACACTAACGAAGAAGCGAAAGGACTGGTGCTAGGCCGAATGTGTCCAAGAGCTAATAGCTCGCAGATAGCCCGCTCAATCTCGTCCCGATAGGCCTTGGGGTGCCTATAGGGTGTGGTAATGACGACCTGTATGCCCTGCTCAAGCTCAATCGTATGCTCAAATCCCCGGTCCGGTGGCTGTCCCGGTGGTATCTCCCCAAACACCGTGGCATACCTATTAAGGATGGTTTGTATCTCTGGATGAACTGTTTGCCCGGTAGTCCCTGCCTCTGATGCACGCAGCTCTACTGCCCACTCTATGTCTCCCTTCCGGAAGTCTGCCTCCATCCGGTGAGTTGAAACAATCTGAGGTGGGTAAGTGTGCATGCCCTGTATCTTCTCGTGCCTCCCGGTCTTCTTGTCATTCCACTCCATCTCCAAGGCCTCCCAATCTGTGGTGACCTTTCCTAGAGTGATCAGCCACTGTACTCCTAATACCACATTGGTATCCGGTATGTTAACCACGAAAAAGTGGTCAGTCACTGTGTAGGTGCCCATCGTCACTGCTAGTGCTGGGACATATCTGGCACACTGCATAGTCTGATCTCCTGGGACCAATACTGAAAACCCATCGAAGCTCTTTGTCTGTATGCTTCTCCGCTCTAACATCTATGCATCGATGAAGTTGTGGGTTGCCCCACTGTCCACTAGTACTGGTACTCGCTGCCCTCGCACTGTACCTTGGACACGCAACGTCAGATACTTGGGAACTCCTCGCAAGGCTGCAAGGGTCCCTCCAGTAGGTGCAAAAGCTGCACCTCCTGCTCCTGGTGGTGGAGGTGGCAAATGATCCTGCGCTGCATGGCTGCCCCCTGCCTCCATGTCATCATAATCATCTTCTTCCCCACTGCTCTCGGAGAAGACCTCGATAAAATGTGCTTTGCTAGCAGCACATCTGTGTCCTGGTGCCCATGCCTCCTGACAGGTGAAACACAATCTCTTCTTCTTCAACTCCCTCCTAGCATCATCATCCAACTGTCCCCTACCCTGATTCCCCCTTGGAGGCGGAATCCTCACATCCTTCCCCTTAGGTTGGAAAGCCTGTCTCTAGGGGTAAGGCGTCCTGGTCCTGGGTAAGGCATCCTGCAAGTCCCGGGTCCTGCCAACTGCGTCATGGAGTGTGGTTGGTCTAGTGGATCTGACCAATCCCCGAAGCGACTCTGCTAGCCCATCAATGAACATGTAAATCATTCGTGCCGCGGATAGATCTGGCACCATCACTGAGAGTCTCAGGAAATCTGAGATATGTGTCCGGACTCCTGGTCTATTTGAGACTCGTCAGCTCAACAAAGTGCTCTTTCGGATCCCTCCGATCAAACCTCTCTATCAACCTCCGGGTGAACTCGGCATATGCTGTCACTGTCGAATGCCTGAGTGTAACCATCCCGTGGAACCACCAATCCTGGGCCTCGCCATCTAGATGCAGCGCTGCCAGCTTGATGGCCTTCGTCTCCGACATCTGGTTGAGCTGGAAGTATATGTCCAACTTTTCCACCCAAGCCTTTGCCGAACTGTTTGATGAGCCATCAAACATAGGCAAATGGAACCTGCTCATCGTGCGCTGAGTGTCTCCCTCGTGATAATGCCGGTGTCCCCTGTGATGGTTGTGGGGTCTGCTATCCCGCTGGAGCTGGACAAAATCTTGAAATGAAAGGGCATCCCTGAACTCCTGCCCGTATGCTTGGTACTCAGCAAAGTAATCACCCATGTGGCCAGGCTCCAGCTCTTGTTGTGCTCCTGGCCCTGTGTCTGCAGCCAGAAAAGTGGGCATAGTGGAACGTGTGGGTGCATGTGATGCCATGTGCTGAGTGGCATCGTGCTCCTGCAAATGGTGGGATGTGCCTGATCCTTCACCAATTTGGGAACCCCTTGGGGTTTCACGCTGTCTAGCCTCTACAGCAGTGAATCTCTGTCCCATCACCTCAATCTGCCTTGACAAATCCTGTACTGACTTGAGGAGCATTTCCCCAAACTTCTTCGCGTCACTATCATCTGCCATTGGTTCCTCCCGCTCTGCGTCCACTACTGGAATGCAGTCACCCTCTCCATAGGTGATTTGCAACCTACATTCTTGGTCATGGTACTTCCTACCCCTATAGCAAATATACGGCTTCTCTCGTGGTGTCATAGACAACTTGCTCCACAGGCTGAGCCAGGTCTATGAGTTTTGATACCACTGTAATATTCCGAAGGGGGATTAGACAGTAATACAAAGCATACAACAAGATATATAGTGCTAGAAACAGAACATGAAGCAGATACACATGAAATAGAGAGAATGCTAAGCCATTTTATTATACTGAGAAATAGAAATAAGTACAAGAGGTGATCAGAATGATGGCACCTCGACTTGCACCAGGCAAGTGTAGGAATACTCTCAGAATATCAATGGAAATGGTTGCTCTCTGCTATAACTCCAAGCTGCTGAAATACTGCCGCGCTGCTGCTACTACTGGAACAAAATGAGTATTTGGGGCTGCTCCCCCACTCAGAAAAATCTGATACTCTGGAATCGACCTCTACTCACAATATCCAGAAAAGCCCAGAGAGCGTTTCTGAAATGGTCGACCCCCGAAAATGCCTCCCATGAGGATCTACGCTATCCTCCCAAGGGCCACGCTGGTGCTGAATGCTATCCTCCAAAATATGGCCTCCCTCTCTGTCAAATGTCTCCAATAGGCAAAGGCTGGCCCCTTGCTCAATCCTCCGGCTTGAATCCTCCAAAATGGTGCCAATCCGGAGCTCCCCCAAGATGAACTGCGTCCTCCCTCTCAAGACTGCGCAGTCCCTAGATGCTCTACTCCTCCACGAATGCAACCACCAATCCTCTTGCAAAATGCTGATGGAAATACCTCACCCGAGCAAGCACTCGAAGTCTCCCGGGGTTGAGGGTGGGATCTCCGAACGGAGACATCCGATGTACTGAACAGCACTGCAGACAAGCTAAACAACCAGCGTGCTCCAAGTCGAAATGACAAGCTCAATATGCATAAACATGAATGATCAAATGAGGAGGCTCTCCTCCCTTTTATAACGATGGGCCTCTCTCACCCTAGGCCCCACCATCTCCTACGTGCTCCTTGGCCCACACTGTCCCTCTCATCTGCGTGAGGTAGGCCCCACGCTGCCCATGTGGTTTGCGTCCTTCTTTCCCTGCGCTGTCCACTTGGCCACTAGGCCCCACTCCCTCAATTTCGATGTGGACTTTAGGAAAGTGCTTTATCCTAAGTGAGTTAATTAATATTTTACTCACTTTATTCATGCTCCAACTATAATAAGGCAAAATTGGTCAAAATTAATATTTCCAATTAGCTATCGCTAATTGGGATTATTACACAAGAAGGATTCTCCCGATGGTGATGACAACAACAACAACCGGAGGAATCGAATTCAAAGGAACAACAGGTTCAAGGGAAAGAGGAACGCTCCCTCCGGTGGAAATGGTCAACCTTTCAAAAGGTCGAGAAACTCCAGGTATGAGGAATCAAATGTTGTTGATAAAAGAAATGAATACATTCTTGTATCTGCCCTCTCTGCTGCATCTCCACCCGACACTATGGATGTCTAGTTGATAGATAGTGGTGCCTCAAGGGACATCATTGGGTTCAAGGAAGCACTCTTTGATATCGTTGAGAAGGATACCAATCTGGAAATTATCCTTGGAGATAATGCCTCATATCCCGTGAAAGGGACAGGGACTGTGACCCTCCACTTGTCTCAAGGACAAATCCTCCGCTTGCAGGATGTACTCTATGTACCAAATTTGAAGAAGAACCTTGTGTCTATATCGGCCATGGAAGACAAAGGTTTCAATGTGGCATTCATTGATGGAAAGGTGCGCATGTGGAAGAATAGCTTCAAGGAGGCTATCATGATTGGGTTTAGAGTTGATACACTCTACCAGGTTGGAGGAAGTCCACTGGGTGCGATGACATGTGATACTATCGACAGACTGAACTATGGCACTGGAGGTTTGGACACCTTCACTACAAGGCCCTTCCCGAAGCAAGGAAGGTGGTGACAGGGATGCTGGAGTTTTCAAATAATCATGGTGTATGTAAAGGTTGTGTCGAAGAAAAGCATACAAGGGGACCTTTCCCCTCAATTGTCACAAAGACATCTGATGTCTTGCAATCGATCCATTCTGATCTATTTGGTATGCTGCCCGTGACATCCTTGGGAGGATGTTCTTATTATATGACATTCATAGATGACTTCTCTTGTAACACCTGGATATACTTCTTAAAGAAGAAGGATAAGGCTTTCATGTGGTTTTGTACCCTTCAAAGCCTTGGTGGAAAATATGACAGGGAAGAAGATCAAGATTTTGAGGACCGATAATGGCACTAAATATGAGACAAACAAGTTCAAGGACTTTTGCAGAGAAGCTGGCATCAAGAGGGAGACCACAATTGTCTATACTCCTGAGCAGAATGGCGTTGCTGAACGAAGGAACAGGACCATTGTGGAAGTTGCCCGTGCCATGCTATGTGACCAGGGTCTACCGAAGTTTTTGTGGGGAGAAGCTGCGAACATTGTTGTGTACATACAAAACCGATGCGCGCATTCCACTTTGGACTCCAAAATTCCCGAAGAGGTTTTCACTGGTAAGAAACCTAACGTCTCACATTTTAGAGTTTTTGGATGTCCTGTTTATTTTCATGTGCCGAAAGAGAAGAGGAGCAAGTTGGATGCTTCTGGGAAGAATATAATGTTTGTGGGCTACAACGAAACTTCGAAGGCCTATAGAGTCTATGTGCCTGGTCAAAGGGAAGTGGAGATATGCCACGATGTCACTTTTGACAAAGATGCTTCCCTGAAGAAAGTAGTCAATCTTCCGAGATCTGAGGAAGATCATGAAGCAAGGCCTGGAAATCAAGAAGAACTGAAGGATGAGACGATGCCTGATGTTGAAGGACCGATGGACCCGATTGATCCACCTCCTTCACTGTGGAAGAGACCATCATGGCTCAGGGACACTCTCGAGGATGCTAAGGGACATATGGCCCCAAGGGAGACATTCCGTGAAAGCAAGAAGCCGAGTAGATACAACGGGTATCTAGCAGCCATGAGTGCTATTGTACAATCTGAGCCTGGATTTTCTGAGGAAGTCGTAAAGCATCAAGTCTAGAAGGATGCTATGCACGAAGAATACGAGTCGATAATGAAGAATGATGTCTAGGATGTGGTTCCAAGACCAGAGGACAAAGCAGTTGTCACCTCGAAATGGCTCTACAAGATCAAGCATGGATCTGATGGAAGTGCTGAAAAGTTCATGGCAAGATTCGTTGCCCATGGCTTCTCTCAAAAGGAAGGCATAGACTATGATGACATATTTGCACCTGTGGCACGATATACCACCATTCGATCTATCATATCCCTTGCTGCTACGCAAGGATGGAGTCTTCATCAGATGGATGTAAAGACCGCATTTCTGCATGGTGCTATAAAGGAAGAGGTGTATGTAGAGCAACCTCTGGGGTTCGAAGTCCAGGATCGGGACACCCATGTCTGCAGGTTGAAGAAAGCCCTCTATGGGGTGAAGCAAGCACCCAGAGCTTGGTACGAGAGGATAGATAGCTACCTGATAAAGCTGGGCTTCACTCGTAGTAATGCTGATCCGAACCTTTACTTCAAGGTTGATAGAGAGAAGCCTCTCATTCTAGTGTTGTATGTGGACGACCTCTTCCTGACAGGTGCTGACCCTCTCATTCATCAGTGCAAGAGGGAGCTCGTTGTTGAGTTCGAGATGAAGGACCTAGGACTGATGCACTACTTCCTAGGCCTGGAGGTCTGGCAGAGACCTGGCGAGATTTTCCTTTCTCAAGGAAAGTACATTGTGAAGCTTCTCGAAAGATTTAGTATGGTGGACTGCAAGTCCGTGTCGACACCAATGGAGCTCAACTTTAAGAAGTTGAGTGGCAGCGCTGCTGGGCTTGTGTTAGCAAATCCTATTGAGTATCGCCAACTCGTAGGGGCCTTGATGTTCTTAGTGAACACTCGTCCAAATATATGTTTTGCAGTGAACACTTTGAGTCAACAGATGGTTGAGCCTCATCACTTTCACTCGGTTGGTGCCAAGAATCTTCTGAGATATTTTCGGGGCATGATAAACCATGGGCTGAGATACACTACCGGGAGCGTGACACTCCATGGATATACTGATTCCGATTGGGCTGGCAGTGTGGTGGATCGTAAAATCACATCGGGATGCTGCTTCACACTTGGATCTGCTTCGATATCATGGATGAGCAGGAAGCAGAAGTCGGTGGCTTTGAGGACCGTGGAGGTCGAATACATTGCAGCGAGTATGGCCTGTTGTGAAGCAGTTTGGTTGCGAAAGCTCTTCAGTGAGCTGTTCGGGCATGTGCTAGATACCACGGTGATACTCTGTGATAACCAGAGTGGGATTTGCTTGTCAGAGAATCCCGCGTTCCACGATCAATCCAAACATATTGATATCAGGTACCACTTTATCTGGGATATGGTACAGCGAGGCACTGTAAGGCTCGATCATATAGGAACTGATGAGCAGGTCGTGGATATTCTCACAAAGCCCCGGGGGAAGGTCAAGTTCCTTACCTTCCGTGAGAGTCTTGGTATCGTGGAATGACTCTATGATGAGGGTCCTGTTGGATGATGAGCTCTGGGAGCTCTGGGGGGCTTTGGGGATAGCTTTTTGGAGCTATAAGCAACCACAGGGCTAGGCTTGCTGAACCTTGTTGGTGTGCTTGGGCCCCACCATTGTGATTATTGAGTTGGTTCACCTCTTATTATCTGTGCCCTGTATGCATCCTACCCACTGAGTTCAGGGCTCATGGGAACTATCTCTAATTTGGCCAATGAGGTGGGAAAAGCTAGAGACTAGTAGCAAAGATTGATGGATGCATCAGAGATTGCCGTACTCTCTATCTAGGATGGCACGATCCAACCACTTGATCTGGGATAAAGTCTAGTGAGGTTTCAGACCTCCTACTGACTTCGGGTTAGATAAACCAACTTCGGGTTAGTATGAGATTCGTTGTGAGTCCTATAGAGGTTTCGGACCTCTGGGCTGAATTTGTCAGCCGAGAATGATGTCTTTGTGACTGACCCACTTCTGTTCTGAAATAAAGAGCCAACAAAGCAACTTACGGTGGGATGACGCACGATGTTGAGTTGCATAGGTGGATGGAGTTCTCCCTAGTTGAGAGAGAGTGTTAAATTGGACAACTAGGTCCAAACTCCATGTTGTGATGCTCAGATGAAGATACCAATATTTTTATTGGATTCCTCTTTCGGAGAGGTGCAAGATCGATCTAAAGATCATCTTGATCCGATGAGTAGAACATTTATTTTGAATTTATTTTCTAATATATTCAAATATGTGCAGGTTGGCTTTAAGGTTTTGTACCCCAGCAAATGTGTCACACACCCTCAGTGATGGATATAAATAAAGTCAACGTTGGAGGACATTTCACTCATCTCCTCATCACACATATTTCTCTCTCCACTTCTGATTGGTTCGAGCTACGTGGAGGCAAATCTGCGGTTCACACATGGGAGAAGGACGAAGACAGTTTCTGCTATAGCTAGCGTTTCCACTGCAGGTTTTACCAGCGTTGACTTTGGTCAACGCATGGTCAAAAGGAGCTGAATTTTGGCATAGACTTCGATTTTTGCAGTTCGTACATTTTGGCACAAGAACCGAGGTCAAAAGCTGACCGTAGACTGTGCTGCGTTGAATTTTACTTGCTGCTGTTCTGCATTGACTTTTCTGGGCAGAGTTGACCTTTCTGCGTTGACTTTTGAGTTGACTGTTTGGCAGATCTAAGGATTGTGTGACATTGCTGGTTAGCTGACCAATTGAGACTTTGCTAGTTGAAGCATCCTGTTGACCGTTGTAACGCAGCAACACATTTATCTATTTCTAGTTTGTCTTTTGTTGATCTACTAGTATGTTCTATTAGCATTTTACTTGATTGTTTATGTGATTGTTGTAGTGAAAGTAAAGTTGCATCAAGCATAGAACATCAACATAAATTTACATTGTCTCACTGCAGAAATGCAGATTCCCTTTGAAGCTCTGTGCAACCTCTACGTGGCTGGCTCTGTGCTGCTTCTCAGGACTGCTCTCTGTCCTCTCTGCCTTTTACTCTCCGGTTTAGGAAAGATCTCCAACCAGAAATTACCTCTGCCCCTCTCTACAAGAATCAACTCGATCTAACTTCTCCTGAGCATTGCTCACTTGATAAATTCAATCTCTAGACTCTGTCGATCTCTCGGTGTTTTTTCCAAATGCCCCATCAAGTCCTTACTTTGAGACTTCAATGGCTGAGGTTAAATCGTTAATCAATGACTAAAATAATTTGACTTGATCTTTGTCTTTTCTAGAACATTCACACCCTGTTTTAATTAATATCCTGTAATTATTTTAATTTTTTAAGTTTAAACTTAGGGTCCCATTAAAAATAATTAATTATTTTCATAAAACACAATCCAGGTGGAATTTCCCAAAACGCTTTATGGGTTCTTTGGAATGCATGTGCCTAAGCCTCCCTGCAAAATTTGAGACTTAGAGCACAAACGATGCTACCATAAATCAACACTAGATTGCGTGGCAACAATTTTGGCGTCATTGCCATGGACACCAGACGTGTGTTGTTCCCCATTTGACAATATTGACATATCCTGCTGACTTCTGAACTTATGAAAAAATTGATGAGTGCCCATATTAATTGGTCAATGGGGTCTAGTTCCCTGCTTGGTACAAATTAGAAGGTAACACGTGGTAACAGGTCCCTGCTTGTTGAGGAGTGCTTGAATGCTCCTCAATAGATGGGCAGTGTTTGTGAGCTCCCAACCATGAGTACCCACTTTCAATGACATTGTTGATGTCTCAGAAATTGCACTAGCGGAGCAATTCTCCAAATTTGGGAAAATAAAAAATATCACTGTGTATTTTTCCCATAGCTATGCTTTCATAATCTTCAGGAAAGAGGAGGATACATTCTCTGTCCAAAATTGACACCCCATTTGAAGATCAATTCATGTAGCAGTAAGACCACATTTCTCTGAGGGTTTGAGTGCCATTGATCCACGAATTTTCCAGGAAATGGAATTTTACAGGAAAGAGGGCAGAGACCCTAAGGAGATATATACCTGTGATTTAAGCCGCAGTTTCTGAGTATCTTGCATACAGGCCCTATATATATATATATATATATATATAGGGCCTGTATGCAAGATACTCATCAGAAAGGGATGATGCTTGGAGCATATTTGAGGAAGTTGTTTTTGAGATATTCTGAGCCCTAGGTAGGGCTCCTTCTAAGCATACACAACTCTGTCCTGGAGTCTGATATATTCTCTGTGATAGGGTCACAGAGCCTCAATAAAATTGCACTTTAACTCGGTGGTATTGTCTGATCCAAGGGAAAGGCAGATTCTTTGAAGTTGTTTTGGGAAAGTCTGTCCTTGAATGTTGAATAGGACAAAGTGATCACTGTGTTGAAACTCTTGTTCGAACCCTGTGATCAATGATGTTGAAACAACTCTATTGTTTGAAGGCAGACTTGCTGAGATGATATTTACAGTGCTTTGAAAAACTACTATAAGAAGGCAAACAAAATAAGAGGTATGTAAAATTGATTCTTACATGGAAAGGTTGTTAAAATATGTCTATCTTTGAATGTTGTTTAAAGAAATCTAAGGATAATATCAATGGCTGGTCGATGAGCCTTAGAACAATGACATGTGACAAAGTATGTATGACCTCACTGTATACGGAAGATTCTATATGAACCTGATCTGTGGTATCTTCAAAGGCATATATATAACCATGAAGTTTGATATCTTTAGTACTGTATGGCAGTATGATAGTGATGAATATGATAAGGATGTATATGATAATATCACGGCAACACTGAAATCCATGACATGACAGCTATATGACATGTATGGCTATGATTCTTGTATGGCTTTGACAGTGGGAGAATAAGATTCAGGCCCTTGAGTACAAAACTCCTTTCCAAGTTGGTGTCTGGATGCCCTCATTTAAAATAGATGTTTTCTCTCACAAGAGAAGTTGGCATTAAGAGGGAGAATACAACTGTATATGCTCCTGAACTAATATTATTGCTGAAAGAAAGAAGACCCTCATGGCTCAAAGACATATGGCTTCAACGGGGAAATTCCGGAAGAAAACCAAGAAGCCATATAAATACCAGAGCTATCTAACTACCATGAGTAGAATATGAGCCAGGATCATTTGGGAAAGCTGTAAAGCATCAAGTCTGGAAGGATGTGATACACAAAGAGTACGAGTCCATTATGGAGGGTGATGTCTGGGATATGGTCCTTAGACCACAGGACAAAGCTGTTGTCACCTCGTTATAAGATCAAGCATGGATCTAATGGGAAAATGTGTTGCCTGAGACTTCTCTAGGAAGGCACTGATTATTATTGCACCTATAATCTATTATTACCCTTGCTGCTACGCAAGGACGGAATCTTCATCAGATGGATGTGAACATCGCCTTTTTGGCATGGTACGAAAAAGGAAGAGGTGTAGGAAGAGAAACCTCTGGGATTCGAAGTCCAGGATCGAGACACTCATGTTTGCAGGTTGGCTAGCCCCCAGGGCTTGGTACGAGAGGATAGATTGCTACCTGATGAAGCTGGGTTTCACTCGTATTAATGCTAATATGAACCCTTACTTTAAGAATGCTAAAGAGAAGCCTCTCATTCTAGTGTTGTATGTGGACGACCTCTTCCTGACAGGTGCTGACCCTCTCATTCATCAGTGCAAGAGGGAGCTCGCTGCTGAATTCGAAATGAAGGACCTAGGACCAGGGTTGCAGGGAAGCTTCAAACCCCTTGCGTTCCTGTTTCCGAAACGCGCTCCGTGCGGGAGCGTTTCGGAAACGCTCGGAAACGCGCTCCCGAAAACGCTTCCTAAGGGGAGCGTTTTTGGGAGCGCGTTTCCGAACCTGTTAAAACGCTCCCTGCCTTTTCGGGAGCGTTTCCGGAAACGCTCGGGAGTGAACGCTCCCTGAGCGCTTCCGGTGTTTAAAAAACGCTCCCGAAGCGTTTTTTAAACGCCGGAAGCGCTCAGGGAGCGTTCGCTCCCGAACGCTCCTCGGAACAAAAAAACGCTTCCTGCTGGGCGGAAATTTTTTTCAATGAAAAAACGATTTGTTTAGGGCTAGAAATGGGTTTTAGGGCTGATGTGGAGGTAAGAAAAGCATTGACATTTCATGGCAATGTTAAATTCTTAAAGTAAAAGTGACATTTCCTTTATTTTTCATTTTCATCCTTTTACTTAAATTTTTAACATTACCATGAAATGACTCAGGATGTTTAAGAGTGGTTTCGACCTCATTGGATTTCATATGGAGAAACTAGAATTTTAGGTTTCACTCAAAATTCAGCAGACTTAATGGTTTTCAGAGTTTCATGGTTTGGGAATTTGCAATGTTTCCATTTGATTCTATCATGTGTAAGGGTATGATATTGGCATTTGATCAAGGGCATGAAGTCCTTTAAGAACCTTGATGTACCCTTCAATCAAAGGAAAACAACTGGTTAGGCATGCTAATCTTTTTCTACCGCATTTTAAGGTTGAGGAGATGAACCCTTCACTCAAACCAAAATCATTGGTTAGGCATGTTAAACTTCAATTTCTATCATGTTATAAGGTTGAGCAATCCAAGTCTGAAGACTTTGAGCTAGATGATGTTTATGTATCTCTTGTTGATGATCCCATTTCTAGTAGCGATGAATCAATGATGAGTTTCATGAGAGACCATGTTGCCCAGTGATTTGTAGTTTTGATGTCTATTTTTGCTACTACTACTACTACTAAAGTTGTAGAGTTTTAGGAGTCCTCAAACTTTGAGCCATATTATTTATGTAGCTCATGTTGATGATCCCTTGTCTAGTAGTGGTGATGATTTTGATCATGATGAGGAGTGATCATGTTGTTGATCACTAATATGTAGTCTTGTATTAGGCCAATGGCCTCATAGCTTGTAGCATTGTTTTTGGACTTTATGGGCCATTTGGACCCTCATTTCTTATGTATTTTTCGATGATATGTATTGCACTCGGTGCCATTTCGATATATTCACCTTTGCATGGTATATAAATGAGCAAACTTTGCATATTTTGTCTCTATTGGCTTGGAATCATGGTTGCAAATCTTAAAAATAGTTTTTTTTATTAAAAAATAATTATTTAATGTATTTTTTTTTAAACCGGTTCTACAAGATCAAGTATTCTGCAAATGGAAGTGTAGAGAAGTACAAGGTCAGGTTCGTGGCTAAGGGGTATGCTCAGAAGGAAGGGATAGATTATGAAGAAACCTTCACCACGGTAGCTAGATATACCTCTATCAGATCCATTATATCCCTTACAGCACAGATGGGATGGGAGATTCACCAGATGGATGTCAAGACTGCGTTATTGAACGGGGTGATAGAAGAAGAGGTTTACATCGAACATCCAGAAGGCTTCGAAACACACGAGAAGAAAACTCATGTATGCAGGCTGAAGAAAGCCTGGTATGGACTTAAATAGGCACCTAGAGCATGGTACGGTCGAATTGATGGATACTTGCAGATGATAGGATTTGTCAAGGGTGACATTGATCCCAATCTCTACTGTCTCACAGTAGAGAATGAACCTCTAATTTTGGTTTTGTAGGTAGATGATTTGTTTTTGACAAGATCATGTAGGCTCATCAAAGACTGCAAGAAGAATCTGGCAGAAGAATTCGACATGAAGGATTTGGGGTTGATGCACTATTTTTTAGGATTGGAAGTTTGGTAGTAGAAGGGAGAAATATTCCTTGGGCAAGGGAGATACGCTATAGAAATTCTAAAGAGATTTAGAATGAAGGACTGTAGACCCATGGCTACTCCAATGATCACCAATTGGAAGAAAATTGATGCATTTGAAGATAAGGAAGTGGACCCCACCTTGTACAAGCAGCTCATAGGGTCTCCCATGTATCTGGTCAACACCAGACCAAACATTTTCTATGATGTTAGTTCATGGTAGAACCGAAGAGGGCGCACTGGGCAACTGCTAAGCATGTTCTTCGATATATCTCTAATCAACGGCTAAGATCATAACTTGACTTGATCCATGTTCTCTAGAAGATTCACACTATGTTTTATTAATACCCTTTAATATATAATTTCCCTAAGTTTAGACTTAGGGTCTCCATTAAAATAATTAATTATTTTAATAAAACATATTTCAAGTGGAATTTCCACAAACGATTTCTGGGTTCTTTGGAATACATGTGCCTAAGCTTCTCCACAAAGTTTGAGACTTAGAGCACTTCCTATGCTACCAAAAGTCAACACAACCCATATCTGACTATTCCATGCACATATCTAAGAATGTGCCTAGCTGCTTCCTAATGTATCCTTTTCGGTTCCACCATGAACTGACTAAGGGTATTGACAGTGAAACAAATCTATGACCTAGTGTTGACCAGATACATGAGTGACCCAATGAGCTGTCTGTACAAGGTGGAGTTGACTTCCTTGTCCCCTGATGCATCTATTTTTCTCCAATTGGTGATCATAGGCGTTGCCATGGGTCGGCAATCCTGCATTCTAAATCTCTTTAAAATATCTGTAGAATATCTCCCTTGCCCAAGGAACATCTCCCCATTCTTCTACCATACTTCCAATCCTAGAAAATAGTGCATCAGCCCCATGTCCTTCATGTCGAATTCTACTTCAAGGTTCCTTCTGCAGTCCTTTATGATTCCTGATGATCCTGTTAAAAACAAGTCATCCACATACAAAACCAGAATGATAGGCTCAATCTCCACCATCAAATATTAGAGATTGGGATCTACATCACTCTTGATGAATCTTAACTGCTGCAAATAACTGTCAATCCGGCCATACCATGCCCTGGGTTCCTGCTTCGGCCCGTATAGGACTATTATGAACCTGCATACATGAGTACGCTTCTCATGAGTTTCAAAGCCTTCATGCTGCTCTATATACAGCTCTTCTTCTATCACCTCGTTTAAGAATGTTGTCTGGATGTCCATTTGGTGAATCTCCCATCCCATCTGCGTTGCTAGGGATATAATGGATCCGATAGAGGTATATCTGGAAATTGGGGCGAAGGTCTCCTCATAGTCTATCCCTTCCTTCTGCGCATACCCCTTTGCCACGAATCTAGCCTTGTACTTCTCTACACTTCCATCTGCAACGTACTTGATCTTGTAGATCCATCTGGAACCTACAACTGATTTGTCTTCTGGTCTAGGCACTACCTCCCAAACATCATTTGTCATGATAGAATTGAATTATTCTACCATGGCATCCACCCACACTTGATGTTGTGCGACTTCCTGAAATTTGGAGGGTTCTGCAACCTGAGCTACCAAAGCTTGGTATTTGTGAGGCTTTCTATGTTGCCTCTTGTTTGTCCTAGGAGCTCCGACAAACTCCTCTACGTCCCTCAAGGTCTGACGCACTTCCCTACTAGCTCTACCACTGGTGATGGGAGGTTCAATTAGTTCCTCCTCCTGTTCCTGTTGTTCCGTCTGCTGAGAACTTCTTGGATCTCCTACCCCTGAGGAGATACAGGTATTGGTCACTGTACTCGATCCCTGTGACTTTCCTCCTGCTTGTCCCACCTGCTATTCCTGCTGCTGGACTAACGGAACATTTGTTGACTGATCGCCTCCAGGCATCTCTCGAGATCTTTTAAGAGCCCTGTCTTCCATGAACTTTACATCTCGCCTAACTACAATCTTCCTGCTGCCAAGAATGTAGATATTGTATGCCTTTGAGGTCTCGCTCTACCCTATGAGGAACCCCTTCTTTGTAGTCTGATCCAATTTACCGCGCTTTTCATCTGGAATGTGGCAGTAAGCCACACTCCCGAATATCCTCAAATGACTTAATTTAGGCTTCTTCCTTGTGAAGACCCCCTCTGGCGTTTCCTTCCCCAATGCTCTATGAAGAGTTCTGTTTTGAATGTACACCGTTGTGTTGCATGCTTCTACCCATAAAAATCTAGGCAAATCTTGGTCATACAACACAGCCTTTGCATCCTTGACTATTGTTATGTTCTTTCGCACCGCTACTCCATTCTGTTGTGGATTATATGGAGTTGTCCATTCTATTTTGATGTTTTGCCTCACACAGAAGTCTTTCCTTGTATTCTCCACCATTATCTTAACATAGTACCTTGATCTTTTTCCTTGTCGTGTTTTCTACAGGAGTCTTGAACTCTATGAATATTTCAAAGACCTCATCCCTGGTCTTTAAGAAATAGATCTAGGTCTTCCTGGAATGATCATCAATAAAGGTGACAAAATATTTGCCTCCACTAAGAGCTCTGGTGGAAAGAGGGCCGAAAATATCTGAGTGTATCAATCCCAACACACCATTTTCTCTGCTGTCACTTCTGGGAAAATTTGCCTTTGCATACTTCCCAAGTACACATCCTCTACACACATCATCGTGCTCTGTGCAAAGAACTGAAACTCCTGTTACAGTTTCTCTAAGCATCTTAAGTGCTCCATGGTGTAAGTGTCCCATCCTCCTGTGCCATAGTTCGTTCAGCTCCTTTCCACTGTTATTATCACTGCCTATCAATGCCATTGGAGAATAGATCTGCAACCTATATAACTTGTTGCTCTGAGCTCCAATCTATCTCACCTTCTTCCAGCTAGAGTGTTTTACATATGCTTTCTATCCCACGAAGTGTACATCGTACCCCTTGTCCTGTAATTGGGACACTGAAATTAGGTTCATACCCAATCCTGGTACATGCAGTACATTAGTAGAACTAGTGCTAGTTCTTGTTTCCGTCTGAAATTCTATGGTGTCTCCTCCTACCAAAGTACACTTAGTTATGTTTCCCATAGTGATTTGGAAGTCCATCTGCTCCTCTTGATAGCTAGAGAAACATTCTCCTGTCATATGAGTTGAAGCTCCACTATCAATATACCAAACACCAGATGATGCCGAACCTGACAAGCACGCTAACTCATCCTCCAACCTGGAAGATAATTTTGAGGCTTCTTGACTGTTGATTCTATACATGATTTTCTGTGTTATTTCTCCTTTCCTCCCCAACGTTGATTTTGCTACTGCAAAACACTGCGTCCCTGCTGTCGATCTACTCTGCAACGAAAATTTGGTTGCTCCCTTTGCCTCTGACAATATTTGGTCTGGAAAATTTATTCTCTGTCGACTCTTTCAGAGGCAATTTTTCCTCAAAAATTTGCCCTCCTGGCCAATGGAATGTGCAGTGTCCTGGGGTTTTGAGCAGCTGCTCACACAGTGCTTCGAAGCTCCCTATTTCCTTCTGCAGCTGAGCTCTTCCTACTTTTATCTGCGCTCTAATACCATGTGAAAATTCCGAAATCCGAAATCCTATTGCAACAACCGATAATGTTTCTTATATTTGTTAAATTAATTAAACAAATTATCTGCATATTCCTACGTCAAATATCGAAAGATATACACTGCAGCCTTCACAAAATAAACACTGTGGAAGAAAGTAAATGTTGGAAAATTAGAGAAATTATAACACACACATAAAGATATTGACACAGTTATTTTTGGACAATTGTCCCTGAAAAATCCCAATGCAGGAAAACCTGTGTAGCAGACGAGGGTTTCTTTATTAATCTTCGACAGTAATTCATGTACAAGAATTCAGACAACAAAATAGAGCAAAAATACTGAGAGAAATTTCGTGATAAATTTCTCTCTCCACAATG
The DNA here is from genome assembly GCA_034641835.2 of Pinus albicaulis. NCBI lineage: Eukaryota > Viridiplantae > Streptophyta > Pinopsida > Pinales > Pinaceae > Pinus > Pinus albicaulis. Next base: position 617,855,277 of record CM076575.1, on the reverse strand, counting down.
ATTCTTTGACCTCAAAACAAACCCTCTTCCCTTACGCTGGTCTCACGGCATCACCCTCTGCGCGATGACTGCGCAATCCTCTGGTGTACTACATCCCTCCTCAAGCTGACCCTATCTGAATTTGTCTTGAACTCCCGGAACACTGTTGATACCCTCTCTCTCTCACCTGCAACTTGTGAAAATTCCTAGATCTGACAATCTCAGGAATCCTACTGCAACTGAATTTACCTCTCCTATTATGTAAAAATTACATTACAAAATTAATTTAGATTTCTTCATGAATTACTGAAGTAAATTACTGAAGAAACCTACACTTCATACTTTATGATTTTGAAACATGGAAAATTGAGCAAGAATTAAATCACACATAGGACACCTTTATTTTGGACTAAGTCCCCAGAAAAACCTAATGCGGGAAAACCGGTGCAGCAGATCTAAGGGTTTGATATTATTAAGAAGCAATTCCTGAATGCAATCTCTGGATTCCTTGCTAGCTATCTAGTACAGAGGAATCGCGACAGACAAAAATATAGTGAGTTTTACCTCACACTGCAAGTCCCGACTGATCTGGACCCAAACTGAAAAAACCCAACTCCCTCTGCGTTTCCTCTCCATAGTAGATGCGTAGACCTACGTGAAGACTTATGTGGACCGTGTCACCTCCTCTCTGAATTGATCTGCCTCTCGGAAGGTCAAGTTTTAGCCCTCTCGACTTAGAAACCCCGATCTCCAGCAAATCTCGGACTATCTCTGAAAAGCACTACGCAGTCTCTATGTGGGCCCGCGTCACCCCCTCTGGGGCCTGCGTCACACCCTCTAGAGGCTACATTGGTTCCTCTATTGGTCATGTTGCCTCTCTGCTATGTATTCTTGGTCCCGGAGAAGATCCTCTGACCAATAACTGTCTCTACCCCTCACTGCAATTAGAATCACTTAGATCTGATCTTCGTCCAAGCACTTGCTCCGTCAAAAGAATTCAATCGCTTGATTCACTCGGTGTGTCTTTCCAAATGACCTTGAAGCCTTCCTTTATAGTCTTCTCATTGAGAAATCAACGTCCGAGATTATATCTCTAATCAACGGTTAATATTATAGCATGACTTGATCTTCGCTTTCTAGATCACTCTCACTCTGTTTTATTAATACCCTTTAATTATTTAATTTTCCTAAGTTTAGACTTAGGGTCCCCATTAAAATAATTAATTTTTACAATTAAACATAATCCAGGCGGAATTTTCACAAATGGTTTCTTGGTTCTTTGGAATATTAGTGCCTAAACCTCTCCACAAAATTTGAGACTTAGAGCACTTCCGATGCTACCAAAAATCAACACTGCCTCCTAACGAGGAAAGTGCTCTAACAACATGTCTGCTGCATACTGCTCTGACCCTGAAGCATCCTCTGTGCTGTTAAAGTATGACAATTTTTCCATCAGCCACTGCGCAATTGCTACAACTGTACTACTACCCATAACACTACCACTGCCACTGCCACTGCTACATCTGTACTACAACTCCCTCTTAAGTGGTGCATCTGCTATGCTGCTAACACTGCATCTGCAGTGCAACTCAGCTGCTGAGAGAAGCAACTGAAATCACCCAAAAACTGAACAAGTGTGAAGTGGATGCACCTCGACGTTGAAGACTCTAACTGCTAATAGCTACTTCGTTGTCCCTTTGATGCACTGCGCTGCTGCTGCTTTGCACTGCACTGTTGCTGCTCTGTACTGTTGTGCACTGTGCTGCTACAACTACGTTGTTGCTGCTCTGCTCTACGTTGCTCCAGAAGTAGGCGTTGCTACCTGCTACATTGTCGTCTCCATCACTCCTTGGCTCCCGCTGAAAACTCCTCCATCCTACTACTGTTGATTAAGGGCACTCGTAGCAAGGTTGTGATCCAAGAGGTAGGCTCCTCAAGGATCTTGGCCAGCTGAAGCTCACGATGAACTACAGTTCTATGTCACCCCATTTCTCTCCTGAAGAAGCGTGGGCACTCATGTCAAACTCATCCTGCTCGATCTTTGCAGCTGACACTTTAGGATCATTTTTTTAATCCTTGTCCTTTTTCTTCAAAGGACATTGTGATGCAAAGTGGCCAATCTCACCACATGTGAAACACTTCACTTTCGAGACATCTATCTTCTGTCTCCGTTGTTGATTTTTGGAGTAGCATCGGATGTGCTCTAGCTTCGAAACTTTGTGGAGGGGCTAGAATACATGAGATCTCCAAGACCCAGAAATTGTTTGGAGAAATTCCACCCGGAGCTTAAGTTATTCAAATAATTAATTATTTTAATGGAGACCCCTAGTCTAACTTAGGGAAATTAAATAATTAAAGAGAATTAATTTAAACACGTGGGTGAGAATGTTCTAAGTGACGAGGATCGAGTCTTTTCTAATCTTAGTCGTTGATTAAAGATTAGATCACGGTCGTTGAATGTTCAACAGGAAAAGTATTAAAGGCTTGGGGTTAGTTGGAGGAGACACACAGAGTGGTAGCACTTTAGCTAAGTCGAAATTCTGGGGCGCAGTTTGCTGAGAATTTTCGAGTGAGCTTGCAGTGTAGCAAGGGGTAGTTCGGCAGTGGGATTTCAGATACGAGGTCGAGAATACATTAGCAGAGAGTCAAATCCGTACCAGAGGAGCAGTACAGGCCTAGGAGGGGTAACACAGGCCCAGTAGGGGTGACGCAGGCCCAGCCAGGCTCATGCAGAGCCAGCGCAGAGGCTCACGCAGGCCCAGAGGGGTGACGTAGAGCAAGAGGAGCTGATGCAGAGCCATCAGAGGTAGCATTGGGGTTTCAGTGGCCCAGATAGGGCTCATATTCAACATATTTGAAAGGGTGACGCGGCCACACTGAAGGGTGATGCAGTGACCATGTAGGCACCTGTGGGGTTCTTCATCCTCAGCTGAATCAACCATATTATCTGTCTCCGGACATAGAGGTACTTCTATCGGGTTTTTCTCTGTTGGGTAAACCACTACTGGTACCCTAGTTTGTATTCAGAAACTGCATAATAATAAAACCCTCAAGAGCTGCTGCACCGGTTTTCCGGCATTGGGTTTTTCCAGGGACATTTGTCCGAAAAACCTTATGTGTCCTTTGTCGAATGTGCTTAATTATTCAGTACTTCATCTGTATATTTTTGTAGGCTGCAGTGCGTTTACTTCAATGTTTTCTGAATATTTCTGAAAATAACTTGTTAATTTAAAAACACAAGTAGGAGAAGTAAACCAGATTTCTGCAGTAGAATTTCTGCTAAGTGAATTCAGAAATTTTGACATGGTGTCAGAGCTATTTCAGATCAGGGAGAGCTGAAGCCATCAGTGAAGAGAAGAAGTTTTTTGTTATAGGAAGGCAGTTGTGACAACACAGATCCAAGAAGAGGAAGCGTAGCACCAAAGGGACAGTGCAGGCCCAAGAGGGGTGACGCAAAGGCTCACGCAAGCCCAAAAGGGTGATGCAGTCCGAGAGCAGGTAACGATGTGCTGGTTGTCATGGCTGAAAGTGCAGTTTTGTTCTTCGAAATTTGCTGGTGGGGCATTGTTCTATCGGTGCAGAACAATGTCTAGCAGGGTTGACAAAGTAAGAAGAAGCAGTTCCTCAGTAGACTTTCTCGCCAACAAGTCAGAGATCTGATCAGCGGAGTGATTGGAAAGGGTTGATTCGACAATTGTTGGTGGAGGATTTCCGGAAGGGAAATCACTTGTCAGAGGGGGTGTATTCTCTAGAGGGTTTCTAGTGCCAAGAAACCTAGATCCGTGTCTTTTGCTGAGGGTAGCAACAAAAGTAGGGAGAGGAGTTTTTCAGCTTCGACAGCGTTTGAGTAGAGATGGCCACACATGGATTTGATGGATCAGGACAAGTTGGATGGAGTATCCAATTTCGTCGTCTGGAAGGCCAGAAACTTGTCAGTTTATATGAATATCACATCAAAGATCACGCCAAGACAGTTTGCGTTGTTCCTGTTGATGTTGATCCAAGACAGTTTGCGTTGAAGTATGAGGAAGTGCAAGCAAGGGCCAATAACTTGATTATGGACGGTGTCAAGGATCATGTGGTCCCACACATTGCTAAAAAGAACACAACAAATGAGATGTGGATGACATTGACCTCAATGTATCAAGGCACTTCTGTCCAAAGGAGAATGCTTCTGGAGAATCAGCTTCAACTATTTCAGATGCATAAGGGAGAGGAAATCTACCCCTTCCTCATTAGATTGAAGGAAATTCGTGATCAGTTCGTTGCTATGGGGGCCACTATTGATGAGGGTCTATTGGTCAGGACTGCCCTGAACGCAGTGTCTGAAGAGTGGGAGACCTCTGTCCAAGGAATTTTGGGCAAAGCAACACTTCCAAATTGGGAAGACATGTGGGCAACTCTTCGCCAAGAAGAGATTAGGAGGTTGACCAAGGCGAGCAGCACCAACGGCGGAATCAAGATCAAGGAGGAGGAAGATGCGACTCTTGCATCTAATGGACAGTAGGGGCAGCGAGGGAAGAAGAAGAGAGACCTTTCAAAGGTCAGGTGCTTTAGATGTGGTGAACTAGGACATTTCGCCACTATTTGTCCTTAGAAGAAGAAGGGAAAGGAAGATTCAAATTCGAAAGTTGTAGCAGCGAAGGGTGATGATGGGAGTGATGACGACGTGGCTATGAGCGCTCATGTGCCTTGAGAGAAGAGGTGGGGCGACATATATCTGTAGATTGAACTACAGATGGTGTGAGGGACAGGATCCTTGAGGTGCCCAAACCCTTGGATCACATACAAGTTACGGGAGCCCTTAATGGCAGTAGCAGGAGGACTGGGGTCAGTTGGTGCAGAGGATTGTGGAGGCATATGTAATATTCCTAATTAGCACTGCTAATTGGAATATTTCATTTTTGTATAGTTTTGCCGCCTTTAGTTAAATTAATAAATAAAGTGAGAAAAAGGGGGGGGTCAACTCACTTTAATAAAACGTAAAGTTACCAAAGGGTCAGCGCAAATTAGCAGCAGAGGGTGTTTCAGTATTGAGATGCAGCCAGACTAACTTGTCTATCAAGGTTTTGGGTGATGTCCTTTAGTTTCTTAACTCTCAGATACTGAGTTCCACTGCAGCAATCAGCAATGGCAGTGCTATGGGCAGCATGATTCAACATTTGAGAGAGAGCTACAATACAGATGAGGCAATGACTGTGGCAAAATCATGGGTAGTAGTACAGAAGGCAGCAACACAGAGGATAAGGGTCAACAGGCCAAGCATCAGCAGCGCAGGGGATCGATGTTGTGGATCAGGGTGTGTTGACGGGAAAATATGTCCGGCCAACAGTAGGGGATCTCCCCGGTAGAAAGTCCCAATTAGACTTTGAACCGTTTGGAATAGGGATCCCGTCCGGGGTGTGGGTCCGGCTACCGCTTAAATGACTTTCTCTTCGGTCTCGAAGAACCTGATTGAATCTGCAGACATACACTTTATTCACATGGTACATAATACATGACTGATGTATCAAACTGATATATAACACTGTACCAAGGTAATGAACAAATGCACACGCTCTTTGTAGTGTTTTAGCAAAACATCTATGGGAATGTATGCAAGATAATCCACCACCAAAGAAAAGCAGCTTGTGGGCAAGGATATCCCTAAACTTTCCGAAAGATGCAACGAATGCTAATAAAATAGTTCATTAACATTCATTATAAGAACAAATAGAACTATACCATCAAGCACAATCACAGAGCAATGGTGGAGTACTTAATGATACTATTAAGAACACACTATTAATCATACGATATTCTGAAACTATACGTGTATACGCTTTGTCACAATAAACACACATCATCCAACAAGGGGTTTTTAACAAGTATCTCAGATGACAGTGTGTATATGACCCTCTGGACAGCACGTAATATTGCTCATCCACAAAGATAAGTTCGCACGTGTATCCAGGGTATTTATAGATTCAAGAAACGCCCTTTGGGCTTTCCGACGCTTCGACTTCCTGACGGTTCAGCTTCCCTGCGACCTTGGAAGAACATGCGACCTGCGACCTGTGGGAGAGATTGCGACTTGCGACTCAAGCGTATGCGTGACCTACGACCTCGGGACGGTCGCGACCTGTGACCTAAGGAACTTAGCTATGGAGGTGGTCGTGTGATTGAGAGATCTGGAGCGTCAATCTTCTTCCCCTTGAGGAAATCTCTCCAGGTCTGGTAATCCGCTGCTATCGGGGAGACTAGAGGGATTTCCTCTTTTAGCTGATGCATACATTCCAGGGCATTCGGTATCAGAGTTTCCTTTTTCTGGGAGATCTGGATTGAGAGGGAGGCAAGCTTGGTATAGATTTGTACCGGAGTGACAAGCAATCGACTTAGGTTCTCTTGTGATGCCTCACCCTGAAAGGCAAAGCAGCTTCATCTCATCAAGTTGCGTAAAAGACCGAATTTCCCGATCTACTTGTTCTTACCTAGCTCTCGTCTCAAAGGCCCCTAATGACGGAATGTGATGAAGAGCGTTCATAGAGTCAATACCACTGATGAGGTGATTATATGCAGACATCACTTTGTCCAAATCTTTGGCCAGCTTGTCTTTGGACTGCATATTCATCCAGATTTGTACTTTGGCGTCTTTTGTGTGACTCCAATCCTTCGTAGGCACATTTTCGGGAGCTTGATGGTACTGCACTGTCCAGTTTATCATTCTGTCCAAAGCTACCGAGGCCTCCTTGAGCTGCTCATGCTTCTATTTGGTTTCTGCTTGTGCCTCTGCCAACGGGGCCACTGTTTGTTTTAAGGTGAGCATTTCCCTATATACTTGCCTCATGGTCATTTCCAACACATCACACTCTTTCATGACCGCCAGCGGGACCTCATTGACTTGGGAAGGCTTACTTTGGAGCTGTCGCACTTCACTCTCCAGTACTGATTTCTCCTGTTCCGCTGCTTTTAGCCTGTTTTGTAGGGAAATAATCTCCCTACTCATTCTAGTGACATTCTTCTCCGTGGCCGCGGCAAAAGCGATACCTGCTGATGCTATCATTACAGGGTTAGTCCTTGTATCCAGGACTATGTCCTTTTCAGTAGCGACCGTAGATATGGCGGGATGGCTTTGTGCCAAGGATTTTCTTTTCTCTTGCCGTATTTTGAAGGAGAATTGGTCAAATGTCAATCTAGTCAGGTCGAAGACCTCTTCTTCTTGTTCCCCGGAAAAATCGTCACCAGAGAGGATACTTCTCGTGCCACTCGGAGGAATCTCCAGGGGAGATATGTCGATGTCCTCTATTAGTTCATCCTCTTCATCCTGTCTTTGTCCTTTCCCTTCCTCCTTTTGCCGGCGCTCGGCTTCCGCCTTGTCATGTTCCTCCTTCTTCCTGCGTTCTGTCTCTGCCTCTGCTTCTCTTTCGGCTTTTCTTTTACGCTCTGCCGCGGCAGCTTGGTCTGCCTTCTTTTGACGTTCGGCTTTGTCAAGTTCTTCCTTAAGTGCTTGTTTTGCCGCCGCCTGTGCTTCCTTTTCCTCGGCCTGTTTCCTTTTCCGCTCCGTCTTTGCATCTCTTCTACGTTTCTCTTCATCCTCCTTCCTTTTCCTCGGCCTGTTTCCTTTTCCGCTCCGTCTTTGCATCTCTTCTACGTTTCTCTTCATCCTCCTTCATTTTCTTTTCCTCTTCCTTCTTAGCTTGGGCCTCTGCTCCTCTTAGCTGATCCGAGGTGTCAGGCCCTGTACTGGTCCGGGTTTTCTTATCCCTGGAGGAAGAAGAGCCTCCTAGTTTATGGCTCCTGTCTTCTTCTCGGTCAGAGTCAATCCCCGAAGCTAGTTGCCTGTCTGCGTTGTACCAGTTTCTTTTCTCGTCCTCCGCCGGGCGTTCGACATGCTGATAGCTCCATTTAAGCTTGGCCCTCTTACGGTGCTCAGGAACTATCTTGACCGGGTCATATGTCATGGCATCCTCCCAGCATACAACCGACATTCCATCACAAACTCCCCACCGGGAGGTCATAAATAACGAACCTACTCTTCCCCCCTTGGAGGATATTCCAAGGGAAGAGGCTCGATACTTTGAAATCACTAACGAACAGTTGAGATCCTTACGCCCAGTTGCCCGTAATCTCGTCAGGGATTTACGATATGCCCCAATCATGGATTTTCTAGCCTGAATTAGACCCTGATGATAACACTGTGAATATGCAATGGGTCGCACCATATCCTCGAACTTCAGGAATACCCATGATCAAGACCCTCGCGGGTCATTCGAGAAAATGACCCCATGTCCAAGATATGAAGGCTCATCTGATATTTAATTTTTCCCCAAACCTCACTGACCTCTACACTGAACAACAACCAAGTGTATTCCCCGCGAGAAGGAGGAGAGGGGGGTCGAAGAAATGAAAGAGAAGGTAACACAGCCCAAGGAAATGTAGGGGAAGGAAATAGGCCTCGAAGAAATGAGGGTGGGGTCAACAGGGGTCACGGACGTGGAGGTAGAGGAGATGTGGTTCGCGGCCAGAGACACCACGCTAACCATCATCACCACCAAAACCAAAATAGGCCCCCTCTCCGCAACCGAGAGTATCTTAGGAACGTGAATAACCGTGAAAGACACCGAGATGAACACTATCGCCATCATGAAGGAGCATCAGTGTCGGGGACGGGGAGTGAGTCCGAGGCAGAAACACGATATCATCAGCACCCCAGGAGCGTTCAGCCACTAGCCTGGATGGCTCAATCCCCATTGGCCCTTTTAGGTCCTCTCCATGATATGCCTAGACACCCGGAGAAGCACCTTCCTAAGTTTGATCCTGAGAAAGGCACCTCAGCGGAAGATCATATTAGTAGTTTCTATCTGTCTCTACAAATCATGAGAGTTCAGTCCGATGATGTCGCATGTCGACTGTTCCCACACACTCTTGAAAATCATGCAGCCACCTGGTATCGTTCCCTACCCAGTGCTTCTATTACATCATGGGACCAGCTCTGTCGCGTGTTCCTGCAAAAGTTTGCAGAAGATACAACACCCTCTATGCTCCTCACAGAGTTAAGCACCATCAAGTGTCATAGAAAAGAGAAGGTTAAAGACTTTAACCAACGCTTCGCTACAATATTACAAAAATTTCCCCCAAACTTAGCATTGGACGACTCTATCACCATCGACTACTATACTAAAGCTCTCCCTAGGGATATCGCCGTTTTCGTCAAACGTGAAGCCCGCACTACCCTTACAGCAAATTACGCTGCTGCTCTCACGGTAGAGAAGGACATGTTGTCGATAGGAGTCATGGACCACGAAGGAAAGGATGATCACAAACCAATTGCTAAAAGGGGCCACTCTTCCACCCCTAATAGAGAGAAAGAAATTTTTGATTTCGAGAGTATGGCCAAGACCCTCAAACTACTAACGAATGAGGTCTCTGACTTAAAGAGAAAGGGCATTGAAACCTCAACTACTACTAAACCCCCAAAACCCTTTTTCAGAAAAAGTAATCCCAACACCAACAGACCTCCGTCAAACTCCATCGCCGCTCTCAACGTGGAAGAGATAGGGAAAGATAATTTTTGCTCTTTTCACCAAGCTGCCCACTCTGAAAAAACGTGCCCGCAATGGATTGGCAGCATGACCGCGGTGGTTAACCAACTTTTGGATGACCAAACCCCAGGAAATCAGACAGAGGATGATGTTTCTGATCAAGATGAAGGTTCGCTCCTAGATGGGGAACCAGGGGCCTCTGTCCTAACTTTTGATATAATCCGCGGGGGGGAAGTCTTTTTCCCATTGATATCAACATGGCAGGCAGTCCCAAGGCTCAACCCATTCGAAATTATAGTCTTAGAAGCAAAGGATCTGTCCCCGAACAATCATATGAAGACAAGAAAAAGGCTTTTCTGAGGAAAATTCTTCCCCCTGGAAACGAAGGACAAGCTATGCCGGAGAAGCCCACAAATAGTAATAGCAAAGCAAGTCAGAAGAGCAAGCTCCCTGTAGAATCCCCGAAAACCATCACCGAACCTAGTCCCCAAACTGATACTAGCTACAACATCGTGGAGGACATGAAAAAGACCAGAGCTAATATCTCACTCTACGAGCTGGCCCGCATCACGAATCAAAAGGAGCTTATTCTAAAAGCTTTCGCCCACAACCCAAATACGAAAACTGTCAGCAACACATCTGCACAAATCAATCCAGATATCCAGTCTATAGTGAACGCTATCAACACGAATTCGAGAGGATCCACCCCTCCCTTCCTCTTGTCTTTTGAAATTTTTAACTTCAACGTTCACAATTGTCTTGTTGATTCCGGTGCATCCACGAACGTCATGCCTCTATCTGTCTGTAAGAAACTCAACATCCGCCCAGAGAAAACTGACGCAAAAATCATTCAACTTGACAGATCACAAGTACCAGCCGTTGGAGAATTAAACAATGTCATCATCCGCCTTTCATCGGACTCTAGAGTCCATCAATGCATTGATATTGTGGTTGTTGACATCCCTGAAGCCTATGGTCTACTACTTAGCAGAGACTGGTCTAGCAAGTTGCAAGGATACTTCGCCACAGATTGGTCCCACTTATGGCTTCCTTACAAGGGGAGGAATAACCAAATCAGGGTCGAAAGTGAACCATACATGAAACACACTGTAACTGATTTGGATGCCACAAATGAACCCATCAGCTTTGCCCAGGAGGAACTTGGTATGTGTTTCCTGGAGGCTGTTTTTGGATGTTACCGACCTCCTCAGTCTTCAGTAAGCTCCGAGGTCCAATCTGAATTGGCACTCGTCGCAGAAGAGCAAGCCCAAACTGTCGTACACCAAGCCGAAATTCCTCCGCAATCCACTACCCCCAAGAGCCCGGAAAGTGACATATGGACCTTGTATTACGACGGTTCCAAAAATCTCGACGGTTCTGGCGCAGGCTGCGTCTTGCTTGACCCCCGCAAGAAAAAATTCTTAATCTCCTGTCGGCTGGAGTTCCAATGCACCAACAACACTGCTGAGTATGAGGCTTTGATCCTTGGGCTTAAAAAGGCGCTGGATTTGAAGGTAAAATGCTTACAGGTCATTGGAGACTCCGAGATTATCACTCGACAGGTACGCAATACTATTCACTGTTTGTCTCCACATTTAAAGGCGTATCAACAAGAGGTATGGCGATTAATTTCTGCTTTTGACGCTTTTGGAATTAAATCTGTTCTTAGAATGCATAATGCAGCGGCAGATACTCTGGCTAATGCTGCTGCCAGATTTACCCCTTTGAGGGATGGTTTTTCTATTGAAGTTATATATAAACCCTCCGTGCCAGATAATATCACTAATTTGCGCGTTTTCGATGATGATCAACAGGTGCTGGATTTTATGTGTAACTCAGAGATATTCAAAGACGCTGCTATAGATGAAGATGAGCACGACCAAGCTATGCAAAAGGAGTACGAGCAAGTCAAAGGAAACCCCATGCCTAAAGGGGTGGTATCACTGGAAAAGCTTTTCGATCTGCAAAATCGGTTCCGTGGGCCCCCTAATGCAAAAGTACAGAGCTCTATCTTAGCTCATCGACAAGTGAACTTGGGATCAGAAGATAATCCTAAATTCGTCAACCTGGGGAAAGACTGCACCCCCCAAGAGGCTCAAGATTTCATTCAGCTATTTCGCAAGTATCGTGACGTATTCGCTTGGACATATGAAGACTTACGCACATACGATACTCGAATCATACAACATGTGATACCCATTAAAGAAAATGTAAAACCATTCCAACAGAAGCTCAGGAAAGTACATCCTACGATGGAGCCATTGATTCTAAAAGAACTCAAAAAACTTTAGGATGCACGCATTATCTTCAAAGTTCGCCATTCCACATGGGTATCCAATTTAGTTCCGGTGCGGAAGAAGTCAGGTGAAATCCGCTTATGTGTGGACTTCCGAAACTTAAACCGGGCCTTGAATAAAGATAATTACCCGGTACCCCCTATGGAGCAAATATTACAAGCAGTGTCCGGGTCAGAAATGTTCTCTTTGTTGGACGGTTTCTCTGGCTACAATCAAGTACTGGTGGCTGAACCAGATAGGTTAAAGACTACTTTTCGGAATAAGTGGGGAACCTTCGCATTCAGGCGTATGCCCTTTGGATTAATCAACGCAGGAGCAACTTTCCAAAGAGCTATGGATATAACGTTCAGAGGTCTGATAGGCCAGAGTGTGGTGGTCTACTTGGATGACGTTACTGTGTTTTCTAAACATCGGGGGGATCATTTGCGTCACCTCAGACAGATCTTCGAAAGGTGCAGAAAATACGGTATCTCGCTCAACCCAAAGAAGAGCATTTTTGCCGTAGCAGAAGGAAATCTGCTGGGTCATATCATAACTAAGCAAGGCATTGTCGTTGATCCAGAACGTGCGAAAGCCATTGCTCAGATTCCTCCCCCAGTAGTAAGAAAGCACGCAAATTTTTAAGAAAAATTCTACCTTCAAATGGAATCAGCCCAAAAAGGAAGCTTTTGACCAGATCAAGAAAGCTATAGCCGAAGCACCTTCCCTCCAGAGCCCGGATTTCGGCAGAGATTTTAGCTTGTATACTTTCGCTTCGGATTCGTCCCTAGCAGCTGTACTCACACAAAAGGACAGAAATAATGAAGAGCGCCCCATTTCATTCATGAGCACTGGTTTGCAGGGAGCTGAATTAAATTATCCTGAAATCGAAAAATAGGCCTATGCGGTATATAAAGCGGTCAAACATTTCAGACCGTACATCTTAAAAAACCATGTCACGGTTTACGTTCCCCACCCAGCTGTTCGCTCACTGTTCATGCAGCAGGAGTTGGGCGAGAGACGAGGGAACTGGGTTGCGTGTATGCAAGAGTATGACTTAGAGTTTAAGCCAGCACGCACGGTTAAAGGACAAGGTCTATGCGAAATGGCTGCAGCTTATGCGAAATGGCCGCAGAGGCTAAATGGCTGCAGAGGCCGCAAGTTCCCACCAGATTGAAGAAGATGATTGGGAGCAAGAAATTGATATGTACCAAACTGACGTCATACCTCAGATAAGGAACCCTTCTTGGTACTCGGATATTTCAGGATATTTAGCACACGGTGTTTTGGACCCAGCTCTAAATGCTCGGCAGAAACGCGCAATCAGACTCAAAGCTGCGTCTTACCAGATAATCCAAGGGAAGCTTTTCAAGAAACATTCCGATGGGGTCATGTTATGCTGCCTGGAACATGATGAAGCTAAGAAAATCTTAACCGAGTTGCACGATGGACCAGCAGGAGGTCATTTTGCCGGGGATACCACTGCCCATAAAATAATGCGAGCAGGTTATTATTGGCCAACCCTTTTCAGAGATGCCCACGCATATGTTCGGAAATGCATTCAATGCCAAAAATTCGCAAACCGAGAAGCGCGTCCCGCCGCCCCTTTGTTGTCAGTAGCAGTAGAAGAATCGTTCCAACAATGGGGTCTGGACGTCATTGGTGAGATCTTACCCCACTCTTCTAAGCAACACCGGTACATCCTAACGGCTACTGATTATTTCACCAGGTGGGTTGAGGCAGTACCGTTACGCCAAATCAACGATCAAGAGGTAATGCAATTTGTCACTCATTCCATCATTACCAGGTTTGGCGTTCCGACTTCCTTGGTTTTTGATAATGCAACGTATTTTTCATCTTTTAAATTATATGATTTTTCTTTGGAAAATGGCATTGTTCTTAAACACTCTGCAAAGTACTATCCCCAAGGAAATGGTCTAGCGGAATCAACAAATAAAAATCTGATTCGCATCATTAAAAAGACCCTTCTGTCTCACCAACACAACTGGCACAATGCCCTCCAAAATGCACTCTGGGTTGATCGCGTCACCCCTAAGTCCTCAATAGGCACCTCACCATATTTTCTCGTGTATGGGAAAGAAGTTGTCCTCCCGCCCAATTTATCTCTTCCCGCTCTGTAGTTATCTCAAGAGTGTCATGGTACCCCTTGCCCCGCCTTGCAAACCCGCATTGACACCCTGCTGAAATTAGAAGAGGAAAGGCAGAAAACCCGGGGAAAATTCGCCGTCCACCAGAGTCGAATCAAGAAATGGTTCGATAAAAAGTCTGCAGGAGATAAAAAATTTGAAGTAGGAGATCTTGTCCTAAAGTGGGATAAAGCTCACGAAGAAAAAGGGAAACATGCCAAATTTCAAGCACTATGGATATGTCCCTTACAGGTTAAAGAAAAGGTGGGTCCCCATACATTCCGATTGCAAACTCTGGAAGGAAAAGTCGAGGTCCTCTCGGTAAACGGGCATGACCTCAAACACTATTTTACTTGAGTAGCCCTCAAAGGGCTGTTTCTGCCCATGTATTATAAAAGTCGTGTTTTTGTTCTACTTGTCAAAAAACAAATTAAAAAAATAAAAATAAAAAAAAATCTTTCTCTAAATCTACAAGGAAGACCTTGTCTAAGCTACCCGCAACTGGCTCACTCCTTGATAGGTTCTATGCTGATGAAAGGCCCTTCCTGCAAAACACGGAGCAGTCAAAACTCGCTTGTAATGGGCACCAAGGGATAGTGCACGGCCTTACTGGAGTCTTCAAGCATAAGGAACCACCTAGCGGCTTTGAAAGGTGCAGGCAGAAAGGGTCTTACATAGCAGCAACTGGATCGTGAGGGAACAGGGCTAACTCTGAGGTGACGCAAATGATCCCCCCGATGTTTAGAAAACACAGTAACGTCATCCAAGTAGACCACCACACTCTGGCCTATCAGACCCCTGAATGCTATATCCATAGCTCTTTGGAAAGTTGCTCCTGCGTTGATTAATCCAAAGGGCATACGCCTGAATGCGAAGGTTCCCCACTTAGTCCGGAAGGTAGTCTTTAACCTATCTGGTTCAGCCACCAGTACTTGATTGTAGCCAGAGAATCCGTCCAACAAAGAGAACATTTCTGACCCGGACATTGCTTGTAATATTTTCTCCATAGGGGGCACCAGGTAATTATCTTTATTCGAGGCCCGGTTTAAGTTTCAGAAATCCACACATAAGCGGATTTCACCTGACTTCTTCTGTACCGGAACCAAATTTGACACCCATGTGGAATGGCGAACTTTAAAGATAATGCGTGCATCTAAAATTTTTTTGAGCTCCTTCAAAATCAATGGTTCCATCGTAGGATGTACTTTCCTGAGCTTTTGTTGGAAAGGTTTTATATTTTCTTTGATGGGTATCACATGTTGTATGATTCGAGTATCGTATGTGCGTAAGTCCTCATATGTCCAAGCGAACACGTCACGATATTTGCGAAATAGCTGAGTGAAATCCTGAGCCTCTTGGGGGGTGCAGTCCTTCCCAAGGTTGACGAATTTAGGATTATCCTCTGATCCCAAGTTCACTTGTCGATGAGCTAAGATAGAGCTCTGTACTTTGGCATTTGGGGGCCCACGGAAACGATTTTGCAGATCAAAAAGCTTCTCAAGTGATACCACCCCTTTAGGCATGGGGTTTCCTTTGACTTGCTCGTACTCCTTTTGCATAGCTTGGTCGTGCTCATCTTCATCTATAGCAGCGTCTTTGAATATCTCTGAGTTACACATGAAATCCAGCACCTGTTGATCATCATCGAAGACGCGCAAGTTAGTGACATTGTCTGGGATGGAGGGTTTATATATAACTTCAATAGAAAAACCATCCCTCAAAGGGGTAAATCTGGCAGCGGCATTAGCCAGAGTATCTGCCGCTGCGTTATGCATCCTAAGAACAGATTTAATTCCAAAAGCGTCAAAAGCAGAAATTAATTTCCATACCTCTTGCTGATACGCCTTTAAATGTGGAGACAAACAGTGAATAGTATTGCGTACCTGCCAAGTGATAATCTCGGAGTCTCCAATGACCCATAAGCATTTTACCTTCAAATCCAGCACCTTCTTAAGCCCAAGGATCAAAGCTTCATACTCGGCAGTGTTGTTGGTGCATTGGAACTCTAGCCGACAGGAGATTAAGAATTTATTCTTATGAGGATCAAGAAAAACGCAGCCAGCGCCAGCACCATCGAGATTTTTGGAACCGTCGTAATACAAGGTCCATATGTCACTTTCCGGGCCCTTGGGGGTAGTGGATTGCAGAGGAGTTTCGGCTTGATGTGAGACAGTTTGGGCTTGTTCCTCTGCGACAAGTGCCATTTCAGATTGGACCTCGGGGCCTACTGAAGACTGAGGAGGTCGGTAACATCCAAAAATGGAATCTAGAAAACACATACCAAGTTCCTCCTGGGCAAAGCTGATGGGTTCATTTGTGGCATCCAAATCAGTTACAGTGTGTTTCATGTATGGTTCACTGTCAACTCTGATTTGGTTATTTCTCCCCTTGTAAGGTAGCCATAAGTGGGACCAATCTGTGGCAAAGTATCCTTGCCACTTGCTAGACCAGTCTCTGCTAAGCAGTACACCATAGGCTTCAGGGATGTCAACAACCACAATGTCAATACATTGATGGACTCTAGAGTGGAATGAGAGACGGATGATGACATTGTTTAACTCCCCAATGGCTGGTACTTGTGATCTGTCAAGTTGAATGATTTTTGCGTCAGTTTTCTTTGGGCGAATGTTGAGTTTCTTGCACACGGACAGAGGCATGACATTCGTGGATGCACCGGAGTCAACAAGACAGTTGTGAACGTTGAAGTTAAACATCTCAAAAGACAAGAGGAAGGGAGGGGTGGATCCTCTCGAATTCGTGTTGACAGCGTTCACTATAGATTGGATATCTGGACTGGTTTGTGCAGATGTGTTGCTGACAATTTTCGTATTTTGGTTGTTGGCGAAAGATTTTAGAATAATTTCCTTTTGATTCGTGATGCGGGCCAACTCGTAGAGTGAGATATTAGCTCTGGTCTTTTTCATGTCCTCCACTATGTTGTAGCTAGTATCAGTTTGGGGACTAGGTTCGGTAGTGAGTTTCGAGGGTTCCACCGGGAGCTTGCTCTTGTGACTTGCTTTGCTGTTACTATTTGTGGGCTTCTCCAGCGTAGCTTGTCCTTCGTTTCCAGGGGGAAGAATTTTCCTCAGAAAAGCCCTTTTCTTGTCTTCATATGATTGTTCGGGGACAACCCCTTCGCTTCTAAGACTATAATTTCGAATGGGTTGAGCCTTGGGACTGCCTTCCATGTTGATATCAATGGGAGCAAGACTCTCCCCCACGCAGATTATATCAAAAGTTAGGACAGAGGCTCCTGGTTCCCCATCTAGGAGCGAACCTTCATCTCGATCAGAAACATCATCCTCTGTCTGGTTTCCTGGAGTTTGGTCATCCAAAATTTGGTTAACCACCGCGGTCATGCTACCAATCCATTGTGGGCACGTTTTTTCAGAGTGGGCAGCTTGGTGAAAAGAGAAAAAATTATCTTTCCCTATCTCTTCCACGTTGAGAGCGGCGCTGGAGTTTGACGGAGGTCTGCTAGTGTTGGGATTACTTTTTCTGAAAAAGGGTTTTGGGGGTTTAGTAGTAGTTGAGGTTTCAATGCCCTTTCTCTTTAAGTCAGAGACCTCATTCGTTAGTAGTTTGAGGGTCTTGGCCATACTCTCGAAATCCAAAATTTCTTTCTCTCTATTAGGGGTGGAAGAGTGGCCCCTTTTAGCAATTGGTTTGTGATCTTCGCGGTCCATGACTCCTATCGACAACATGTCCTTCTCTACCGCGAGAGCAGCAGCGTAATTTGCTGTAAGGGTAGCGCGGGCTTCCCGCTTGACAAAAACGGCAATATCCCTAGGGAGAGCTTTAGTATAGTAGTCGATAGTGATAGAGTCGTCCAATGCTAAGTTTGGGGGAAATTTTTGTAATATTGTAGCGAAGCGTTGGTTAAAGTCTTTAACCTTTTCTTTTCTATGACACTTGATGGTGCTTAACTCTGTGAGGAGCATAGAGGGTGTTTTATCTTCTGCAAACTTTTGCAGGAACACGCGATGGAACTGGTCCCATGATGTAATAGAAGCACTGGGTAGGGAACGATACCAGGTGGCTGCATGATTTTCAAGAGTGTGTGGGAACAGTCGACATGCGACATCATCAGACTAAACTCTCATGATTTGTAGAGACAGATAGAAACTACTAATATGATCTTCCGCTGATGTGCCTTTCTCAGGATCGAACTTAGGAAGATGCTTCTCCGGGTGTCTAGGCATATCATGGAGAGGACCTAAAAGAGCCAACGGGGATTGAGCCATCCAGGCTAGTGGCTGCACCCTCCTGGGGTGCTGATGATATCGAGTTTCTGCCTTAGACTCACTTCCCGTCCCCGACACTAATGCTCCTTCATGATGGGCGAAGATGTTCAATCTCCGGTGTCTTCCGCGGTTATTCCTGTTTCTAAATACTCGGTGTGAGGAGAGCTCTATTTTGGTTTGGTGGTGGCGATGGACCGGGTTGGTGTCTCGACCGCGATACCTGCGTCTGAGCCACGTTGACCCCGCCCACCGCTAGAGATTCTCATTCGACCCCCTCTCCTTCTTCTCAGCGTCTCCCGCTGGTGTGTTCAACGTACGAAGGTATCGAGCTACATGGCGAGAGGAATGCTGGTATACACTCAGTCTTTGATAGAGGTGCGGTGTATGATCGTGACAATTTTCATTACGAGTGGCGTTTAGGCACAGTCACCAGTGAAGAACGGTGGGCATCGCATGGAAATCTGGCGAAGACAGACAGCTGAAGTGAAATGCTCAGCTGTGCGTTTGTGTTTCAATGTCAGTACTCCCTTGGAATATCTTCGAGGAAGATGAGTTGTTATGACCTCGTGGAAGTTTGCTAGCGGGATATCGACCATTATGGGATACCATGGCCCTACATATTTGGCCCGAGGAAATATGTCGCGACCCAGCATTAGAGGGTCCCAGTGAGTCGGCCACCTTAAATGACTTTCTTAAGTTCTCAGCTGGCGTGAAACTACAAACGCTTTATACATGATCTGAATGCATGGCCCGATAGTATCAAACAATATTAGCGATCGTAAATGTAAGAATGGCTCAGACTTCAAAATGCATACACCCGGGAAATGTCGTCAACAATATGGGGTATGCATGGGGATTGATCAGCCGCAAACTGAGAGTATCATAACTTCCGAGAAAGATCGCAGGGAATAATAACGTTATTAACATTAATATAAATGTTAATAATAAACGGGCATCATCAACAATCAGCTATAATTATGAATGACTATATTGAGATTCATTAATCGACAATATTACAGCTATAAGCGAATACACCGCGATATTTGTCGCGATAAGCATCAAAGGAGGTTTTAACAATATCGATGTATTACATATGTCAAGTATGTCAGCGGTACAATGCAATATTGCTCTTTTAGTCAAAAAGCCTTGAGCCAGCACTGCGAGATATTTACTAGATTTAAGCCATACCCTAACTCGGCCTTCAACACGGCGATTCGGCTCCACACGACAAACATGCGACTGCGTTCCCCACAAGTCTTGCGTCTCGCGACTAAGTGCCCATGCTGTTTTGCTGTGTGCGATGCGCGTCGAACTATGCTGAAGTGATTGTGTGATGGAACGCAGGCGTCAATGCGCGCTGTCTCATCCAAACAATGCGCCCATTCAGGGCGTGTGCTTTGAAGATCGAGATTGAGAGGAGGCAAGCAGTATAGACGATAACAGAATTGTGGCTAGCACTCTTGCGTACTCGAATTTTGAGTCTTGATATGACACGAGTTGCGAGAGCGAACTCTTGCCCACTGCTCCCGTCTTTAGTTTCATCGATTATCTGAGTGAAAATTGAAAAATATTCATGGGGTCAACTACCCTTTGTCAGTGATTATATGCGGTATCACTGTCAAATCTTGGCGGCTTATCTTTGAACGCATATTCGCTCAGAATTTACTTTAGCGTCTTGTAGCAATCACTCTAGGCATGTTCGGAGCTTCTTGTCGGTGTCGCTCTGCGAAACTCTACGAAACATATGCCCCATTTGGGCTTTCCTCTCGTGCCCTCGCCCTGCGGCGAACTATATACTGCCTCATGGTCATTTCCAGCACATCACACTCTTTCGCTGGCTGCCGATGGAACTTTCGTACCGCGGAGCAGCGGCATCTCACTACGTTTCTGCAACTCGTATACCATATATTACGTAAGTCCTGCTCATTTCCTAAGGTGGCAGCGGCAAGTACTGTGGCCCGCCCTCTGCGAGTTAGTATCGCAGCATGCAGACTATGTCCCTTTCGGCGGCGTGAGTATATGGTGGGGTAACTTCTTGAGAGATTTCCTTTTTCTGCCCGTTTTTGAAAGGAGTGGTCAGATGTCAATGCAGTAAAATTGCTCCCCGGCGACTTCGGCCTGGCGAGGGGAGATATGGCCAGTAATAGATCTGTGCTGTTTCCTCTCATCTGCTGTTTGACCTTTTTCTTTCTCCTTTCTTGCTCGACTTCACTGCTAATAAATGTTCTCGCTTCTTCTCGTTACATCTCACACCTGCAGCTCGCCCCGACTTTTTCTCTTTTCTCTCTCTTCATGGCGGCTTATTACGCCTCTTTGTGTCGACTTTGATTAGCTAGTATCTATCTTGATATTAGCCCTTTATGCTCGAGAACTCTTTAAAAGCTATAAGCAGAAGGACATTGAAAGCGAAGATCATGCAGAAAACATACATACGCATGGCACATATGTGTAAGCAGAAGAGCGTAATGTGCGAATAAAATCGGATGGGCGAATGAAAACCCGATGTGCCACGACTACAATGTCTCCATTGCTACGAGTTTATGCGTGTGAATATTTCGCGTAAAAAGCGAGGAATGAGGCATATGGAGATTTGCTGATATGCATTTGTACTGGGTTCCGAGTATACTGGTCTCTGCGCAATCTTATGTGGCCATCCCTGACTCGTTTGACGTTTGAAGCCATATAAAAACGGCCCGGGGCTTTCTCGCGGGAAGAAGCCAAATTATGTGCGTAGGCACGTAATGCATTACGGTGAGCATATGTATTGCGTGTTCCATAATGGTTCCGTAATCCCATTAGTGGTGGCGTCGGCACCTTTCACCGGTATTACCCGTCCCTCTTGTGTGCTGACTAAATTTATGCAGTTCATCTCACCGACCTACGTTGTATCAACCGGCCGGCGCCGTGCGACAAGACCATCTCGAGCAAAGTTTACCTGCGGTTGGGGCTAGCGTAGTAGGTGGCATTGCTTTTAAACTCTCCAGCGTTGCTCCCGCTATCTCAGTGCCCGAAATACTCGTCTTATATGATCGATCTAGCATTGCGAACGCGAAGGCGGATGTGACCCTTGCCCCGTCTGAGCCCAGATATCTCTTGACCTTGAGTACTTCGTCGGGAGATCTTGCAGAAACTCATCTTGTTAGGCCTCGGCGATGTATACTTTCATACCACACAAGGCTATCCTCACTGCGAGGTTACAGGTAATCTCCCATATATTGAGTGGAGGATATTTCTTATGTGTCGACTCTCGCTACCGGGCGAGGTGCCATGTTGCGGAGTGGAAGGCGTGCTCGTGTTTTGCATTAGAAGAATCCCAGTGGAAGACATGATAGCGAAAATACGTCACACACATGCGAGTTTAATTAAGCTTGTTCTCGGGGTCGCCGAGGTCGGCTGATCCCAAAGGGCACATGCGACCTCCCGCGACCTTGCGACTAGGTCGCGGGAATGCAAAGTTACTAGCTTGAAGAGTGCGCGCGACAGCTACGACCTTTGCGGCAGTGCACTGGGTGATCGCACTAGCGGGGTTGTGACTAGAAATTTCTTTATAGCTTATGAGGAAGTCGAGGGCAAGACATGGAATTGCACGAGGTTTATGGCACAAAACAACAATAAAGCCTTAACTTCTGCGGCCGTGGAAATTAATTTATGAAAGCTAGGGAAAACGCGAGGAGAAAATGCGACCGAGCCCAACCGTCATTTGTGCGAGCGATTCCGACCCACAAGCCATAGGCTAAATGCGACCCATATGGGAATTAAACGCCGTCGCGAGCCTCAAATAGTCGCCAAGTTATAGTTTTGCGACCTTGCGACCTCGCGACCTTGAGTCGGCCCAGTGCACGCGCTGAGTGCTCGATGTGACGCCCGACCTGCGACCTTAAAATCCCACTTAGTAAGCGCATGATTCGACTCTTGCGACTGGCGACACAGCGACCCGCGTCGCATGGGTCGCGGGGGTCACGGCACACCTGCGGCCCCCCACTGAAATAAGCTTTTTTTTTTTTGAGGCCGAGGAGCTCAAAATTTACGAAGTGTATGTGCTATTATTTTTGGAGTGTTGCCAGGAAATTTAGCAACTTCCATTTTCAGCTATAAAAAATGACTCCACTCACATCCCCACTCGGGTAGGGGTGTGTGTGGTCCATCCTTCATTGTCGCCCGGCAACAGACAATGGAAACTCAGCGCAACCAATTTTGGATGAATCACGGTAGTTCTCAGCTTTGAGCTAAGGAGCAGTGGAGCATCTATGCCCACCTCCCCCAGCTCTCTGAGCTCATAGTAGATGTATGGCGATGTGTCGACCCGGTAATAATGGAAGTATGTCGAAAGAAGGTGGAGACAGAGTAAGCGGTATCTCACAAACATTAATAATTTCTCTTTTCGGGGTTTTGTTGTATAGAAAATGAGGCAAAAATATTTTTTGGGAGCCAAGTTCGACCGATGAAGTATTTGCGTGATGTTTAGAATTGGGTGAGATGACCTACAACGGAGCAACAAATTTTTGGTTTTGCTTCCCGATGGTATTTTTGTATTGTGTTTAGCGATTGTCGAGGACGAGCAGTGTACACCATTGGCATCCTCTGACCGAGGGAGAGATTTATTTAATTGTATTCTCAAACCACTACTTGTTAATCATATTCTGGCAGCTAGTACATGCAGAAGCTTTACGGCTTTCTGCAGACGAGAAGCGATCCATCGCGCACATTCTCATCTGGTCGAGAAGTATCCATCGCGATCTGTATTGACAGTCACTCATACAATGTTGCAAATCGTTAATACAAATGTTGGCGTGCTGGAATGGAGAACCATGGAGTTGTATTCATGGAAATAAGCCAAATTTCAGCAGAAAATTGCAACATAGTTATATAATTGAGTTGGCATGCGATCGAGCAACTGCGTTCTAAGTTGGAGAAATTCCATAATTTTCACGGAAACCCTGAATAGGTATTTAACTTCTTTCTTGCTTTCCTTCCTTGCTTGAGCACTCTTTGTGTCTATATACTATCATTTTGTATGCTCCATACTCATGTCTCAAACATGAAATTTCACTATTTTCATATTGCAATGATTTGTAAATTTTCACGCTAGCGCTAATCCATACCCGAAGAGCATAAATATTGCATTGAAGAACACAGTACTTCACTATCATATTTTAATCGGTCGTAAGTGGCGTGTGCAACAGAACGATTGTAATGCATTGAGCGCAACGATAAATAAATGATCGCCATTATGGAGTTGCGATGTGGCGTACGTGATACCCAACAATGGATGTCAATATTCTTAGGCCGTAATCACTTGTATATCCTTGAATCTGAAAATTAGCTATATGGCCCCTTCGCGAGAAATTTTCGCGGTTCACCAAATGTGGTGGTGGTTCTTAGATTGCCCTTATGCTGATAAAGTAGTTAGAAGAATTTTTAACGTGAGTGGATAATGCGAAGAATTATGGTGTATTAAAGCATGAGTGTATTATGCCGAGAAAGGTTGGTTGATAACCATTAGTAAATAGGTTTATCTATTTCTCGGCAAAAATAACTTATGATCTTGAGTGTAGTTTTGTTGGAGTGTCTTCCATGTGATAGAAGTTTGGGATCAAAATTTAGTTGAGAAGATTATATAGTTGGTTAATACCAAATCGTCATCTATCACTACAGAAAAAAGCACGTGGTAATGAAAATGTTTATAAACTCATTGGTGGCGATTGAGAACCTTCGTCACCAAAGCTGAGAGCGTCGCAAAGTAGCGTCACGCGAAACGTATGATTGTGGTATTCAAATCCGTCTGATAATAATTTATAGTGACGGATAGTGGCCGTCACCGGTTCATGAGCAATGAATTTGTGAGCGGACAGTAGCTCGAGCGTCACGAAAGATATGCGCGAAGCTAAGTGTTGGTGACATTCAAGATCATCACCAATAATGATTTATAGTGGCGGATGATGACACCATTTCATATGAGCAATGAGTGACGGACAATGGCTCGGAATCACAAAAGCGTCGCAAGGCGTCGCGAAAACCATGTGTTGTGGTGACATTGAAGATCCGCGAATGTGAGTACAATGACGGATAGTGACGTCACCCATTTCTATGAACAATAGCGATTTTTGTGATGGACCTTTTCATGGCGTCACTATTAATGCATATATATAGCGGCGTTCATTGTGACACGTCACCATAAATACATTAATTGTTTATCAAAGTCGTCAAAATATATAATGACAAGCGATGTTCCACCATTCATATAAACAATAGCGATTTATATTGTGGTTTAATGGTCGTCATAATGATGCATATATATGGTGGCGT
The DNA here is from genome assembly GCA_034641835.2 of Pinus albicaulis. Classification (NCBI taxonomy): domain Eukaryota; kingdom Viridiplantae; phylum Streptophyta; class Pinopsida; order Pinales; family Pinaceae; genus Pinus; species Pinus albicaulis. The sequence goes on along the minus strand of CM076575.1, from coordinate 617,830,804 downwards.
TAAGTTGGCGGGGTCACCATTTCAATATTTTTGGTGAGGGGGTCCTCACCATAAACTCATTGGTGATGGTCAAAAGAGCATCCGTCACCAAAAACTGATCTTCGTCATTCCCTATATATGAATATCAGGGCACGATGGAATCGAACCACCAACCTCCTGCTTGTAAAGCATGTGCTCTTCCATTGAGCTAGCACCCTTTAAAGAATTAGAATCCAGTGCACAAATATACATATCGGGATTGAAAAAGTGTGCGAATACTATGATATGAATTGCCAAGTTAATCATCTAAAGTCTGAAGTGGTGTATATCTACATAGAGAGAAAGTAAAAGAAAGGAAGCTAAATCGGAGATTTACCTTCCTATTCTTAGTATTCAAAAGAAAGTAATATATATATATATTTCAAGTGAATATGAAGTAAGAAGCAGTGTCTTGACTAAACCAAGGAAAATAGAAGCAGAAACCAAGTTCTCTAAATGTTTAAGCAGATCAGTGCAAGACGATGAAAATATAAAGGATTAGCATTGGAAGCAGCGAAAGAAGCAGTAGTGAGGTCTTGGAAGCATTCATAGGTCAAGGGTATAAGTCTTAGTCATGGTACTTGTCATTTGAATATCTATAAGAAGAATTTTTCGTGGGTTTTTCTCTCCAAGAGGGAGAGGTTTTGCCCTCACTCCAGGAGCCTAACTTTGTGTCTTTTGTATTTTGGTAATTGACTTGATGAAAGACTAAATAAGCTAAGAAAGAGAAGACATAAGTAACTCAAGTAAACTCACAAGTAATTATCAAGAAGATCCGGCCCTACAAATTCTCAACACATAGATCACCTTGTTGAAAGTTGAAACACCAAACCATCCATTACCAAAATACAAAAGACACAAAGTTAGGCTCCTAGAGTGAGGGAAAAACCTCTCCCATGAAAGACTAAATAAGCTAAGAAAGAGGAGACATAAGTAACTCAAGTAAACTCACAAGTAATTATCAAGAAGAGAATTTGAATTAGTCTCCAGCCCTACAAATTCTCAAAACATAGATCACCTTGTTGAAAGTTGAAACAACAAACCATCCATTTTTGTTGTTTAAGGTTTTTCATGTGTAGCTATATTTTCCTTTTGAATGGGAGGGCATCACAAAAACATACTTTCCCTAGTATTATCTTGAGTATAGATAAGACCTTCTCCAACAATAAAGGATAATAGACGTATACTAGTTTCCCTGAGTTCTAAATCTACACCTTGCATAACATTTAGTCATGTCACTTGGTTCTTTGCAAGATGGCACATAAGAGTAATGGGTAAGGAATATTTCATCGACTCACATAATAAGCTTGAAAATTGCCACAAATATCTTGGATTTCTTCCATAAAGAATTCAATCTCTAGAGCAGTTGATTGTCAATATTGGCGCAACTACATAAGTAGAACTACAAAAGTTCATATTTCACTATTATTAATTCAATTGCAACTGTTCTTTCTCTTGATAACTCAATTGCAACTGTTCTTTCATAGAAGATGTAGATACAAGCCCTTCCAAGGCACCGAACCCCTAAACACCACACTACTCGGCCACAAGGAAGGCACATCCCATGGAACCTATGGAATGCCTCCCTCTCCACCATCCTTTCTGATGACCAGTGTCCTACCTATCTTTTGTGAGTGTTAGTTTTTCAAACACTGTTGGAGACATATAGATGATCAATGTTCAGTTCTGCTTCCAGGAAAGATTCATTGGTGTTCTACATCTTTTGGAGATTGTCAATCTCTAGTTCGTATTGCCCTCTTTGGGATATGGTAGTCCTTACAGAGTTTGGCATTATTCAATCTATGGAAGATTTATGTTTTTCACCATGAGGATAGCTCATTCTATGCTTATGTTCTGTGGAGGGATAAGGTATACCATCAGCGTTTGGCCAAAGACACTATTGATCAAAGATGCCCAATGTTTAGATCCCATTGTTTATTTTTATATGCTCTTATATTTTGATAAGAGTTTATGATCTCCACTTTTTTCTCTACTGTTTTTGAATAATTTCTAAAAATATAAGACATGTTTTCCCAAAAAAGAAAAAGCGTTACAAAGTCCATCCTTACCTGGTATTACCATCAATTTCATATAGCAGAATTAAAGAAAACTAAGATGGGGAAAAGGAGAAGACGTGAACACCAATGGCATATGATTCTAATTTTAGCATGGATAGGTCAGATTCATATCTAGATATGGATATTCATCAGCTAAACTGAAGTTTTCTTCTGTATTTTTCAACAAATTAAACGTGATACAAAACTTTGTACGAGTTTTTATCCCAGCACAATGTTAGGGAAGTGTAATGGAATAAGAAAGGTAAAGTTTCGAACCTGCATGCGTTCATACTAATAGGTGGAGATTGAAACCTGTAGACATTCTTACTGCATATTTTCCATTTTGGCATTGTCCATTATTCCAAACCCAACCTAGAATTCTGATAATAGTGACTAGTACAACTTGCTAGTATATCCTACAGACCCATGTCAAATAATGGTGACAATACAAAACTTAAAAGTATGCAAGTACATGTTTTAAGGTCATTGGGGTCTGCATCCTATCTCTACATAATGGACAGATTTTAATTAGTGTTCTCCAAGGAAGAGATAAAATCTCCTTGAGATCTAGACCCTATCGCTAGATTGCATGCACCCTTCTTAACTAGACTTCAGACTAGGTCAAAATTAGCAAACTACTTAAATGAATTTAAGACTAACACTTGCAAAGTGCATGCACCCTATTTTACATGGAAAACACATGCAAATTGCTGAGAATAGATTGTTAAGAACAGAGCAACAATCCAATCTATAAGATTGATCACTCCCTCACAATTAAAGTACCATACTGTTGAATTTGGAAAGAGGAAGTGTGCCCCTCACTATCCTGTCGAAATTCTGCAACTAAAGCACTCATACCTCATTCATACATGTGCCAAGGAGTACCACATGTGCAACCAGATTGTAAAAGACTATCCAAGGTACAATATTTTAATACTACCTCTTATTGAGAAAATTGTTCTCCACCCATCCAAGTCTCCCCATGAATATCTTGAAATTCCCTTGGCCAAGGACTTAGTCAAGATATTTGCAACCTATCTGAATGTACTCTAGATCAATTTCTCCCTTCTAAAACATGTTCCCAACAAATGGTACCCGATTTTAATGTGCTTGGAGCAATCATGGAATATTGGACTATCATAGAGTTCGACACAATTTTAATTGTCACAATTGACCCAAGTGGGCTCCAACATCTCACATGTTAGTGCTGCAATCAACTTGTGAAGCCATATATGGCTTTACAACTAGTAGTGTTGATTGCAATGTACTTTGTCTCTTCTAAACTCAATCGCACTAAACGCTGCTTCCTAGTCAACCAAAAAATTGTTTCTAAACCCAAATTGAAGCAGCACCAGAAAGTACTCTTCCTATCACTTGCATCTCCTACACAATAAAAATCAGTAAATCCATGCTGCATCAACTCACCATCTCTTACATATTTCAAACCATACTGTTTTGTACCCTAAAATTATCAAAGAACATGTTTTGCAACTACCCTATGAATATACCTCAGATCAACTGTGAACTCGCTAAGTTGATCAGTCATCATGAGATGTATCATGATGACTCTCATGATGACTGATTTTTTTTGGCACATCCAGATTTCTGACCTAGAGGCTAGCCATACTCTATGTTTTTGTCCATGCAATGTGATATAATACCAACTGATATATCTGTATAAACCTTCATATGTTTATGCGGATAAAGTATACTATGTATTCAGTTTTGTCTTTCCACTAGATTATAAATCCAGGCCATGGGGAGATACCATTTATGCCCAGTTTTTGGGTCTGGATATGGGGGAACAGTCCAGATTTATGGTGGGACTAAGTTGTTGTTAGTGGCTTTCATGCTGGCTTTTTCCTCATCTACTTTTGTACAGTCAAATTTTCCAACATGCAAGTGTTCTGACTTGTTATATTATGTTTATTTTGGAAACTGCCAATCAAATTGTACATTCAAGGATGCATAGGAACAATTTGACTATCTTAATTTTTTGGTTGTAATGTTCTTTTGTTATGTTGTTATTTTCTAAAGTACACTGGTCAGAACTTCAACATTCACTTCAGTAACTCTAAAATTTAAGTCTCTATCTATTTCTCCAGGTCTCCAGCTTTGTCCAAATCTGCAATTTGGTCATACATTCTATTAATTACTGTTTTTGGTATATGTATGAAAATGAATAATAATTTGGCATGGATTTTCCGACATAAGTTTTACAGTCACCCATAAAATGATGGAACACATGATTTGTGTTTTCCTATTGCAGTCAGTTGTATCAATCACAGTGAATATACCTTGTAGATGGATTAAAACTGAACGTATATTCTACAAGATCAAACAACTTGCCAAAACAGCATGCTAAACTGAACACAAACTGAATGAATAGTAAAAGACTAAAAATATACAAAGATGCATACCGTGAACCAGGTATGGCTTCGAAATTGATTCAAAAGTATGATAACAGAGGGTTGGAACAATAAGAGATGGATGTTGTTATTAACTGATATATATAGTTATTACACGATATGTTTAACCTGCAATTTCGGCTGTGGGTGGGGAATGCAATCGAGATGGAAGCTTTTATAGGGTGTTGAAATTAGTATGATCTTGTTTAGAATGTTGGGGGTGGATAGGGAATGCAATCAACTCTGAAGTTTCTGCAGAGTGTTGAAAGTATGATCTCGTTTAGAATTTCTACAAATAAAGGCTATAGAGTGATTGTCGAGCAGATTGATGTGAAAACATGATATATATATATATATATATACACACACACACACGATATGTCTACCCTGCAATTTCGGATATGGGTGGGGAATGCAATCGAGATGGAAGCTTTTATAGGGTGTTGAAAGTATGATCTTGTTTAGAATGTTGCTATTTGGGATGTGGGTGGGGAATGCAATCGAGATGGAAGCTTTCGTAGGGTGTTGAAAGTATGATCTTGTTTAGAATGTTGGAGGTGGATAGGGAATGGAATCAACTCTGAAGTTTCTGCAGGGTGTGGATTGTTTAGATAGTTGGATATGGGGTGGGAATCCAATCACCAGGGGAGTTTCTGCAGGGTGTTGAAAGTATGATCTCGTTTAGAATTTCTGCAAATAAAGGCTATAGAGTGATTGTCAAGCAGATTGATGTGAAACTATGATACATCTCATGATGACTGATCAACTTAGCGAGATCATGCAACTACCCTATGAATATACCTCAGATCAACTGTGAACTAGATCAAGGTGTTCACTATGAAACATACATCAAGTTTGATGTTACATCAAGTATCTAATAAATTGTCTATACATCAAAGGATCTACCATATCTGACTTCAAGTCAGCATGCAACCTAGAATTGGCATCATTGGGGTGACCATGGATTTACAAACAATCATTTGGAATCTTTTCAAGGTCTCTAGCATGTACTTTCCATGCCAAAGGAAAACCTCACTTGTACTTGGCCACACCTCTGGACCCAAGAAACAATACATCAAACCAATGACTTTCATATTTAAATACTCATTCCTACTGGGTATGTGTTATATTCAGACACTGGAAGCTCTATGAAATGAACAAGATCGATATTGCCAACTTCCTCTACTCTTTCAATTGTTGCTTTTGCTTGCCTTCACAAAAAATTCAAAATTAGAAAATTTATTATGAACACTCGTAAGGAAACCAAATTTGAGTATTTCGTAAAGGAAGCAGTGATATTTTCTGATTTAGCTTCACCCTTTACCAAGAATAATGACAAAATGTTTGTTCCAAGATCAAGTGCAAATTATTACAATGCTATCCACCATTTTCTTTTAGCCATAGATCCCCTTGTTGAAACACCAAACCATCCATTTTTGTTGTTTAAGGTTTTTCATATGCACCTAGATTTTCCTTTTGAATGGGAGGGCATTGCAAAAACATACTTTCCCTAGTATTATCTTGAGTATAGATAAGACCTTCTCCAACAATAAAGGCTAATAGATGTATACTAGTTTCCCAAAGTTCTAAATCTACACATTGCATAACATGTAGTCATGTCACTCGGTTCTTTGCAAGATGGCACATAAGAGTAATGGCATGCTCTGTTTCTCGTAATGCAACAAGAGAATTCTAGGGTCTTTATGTTATGTTATTTTCCTACCAAGTGCATCGGTTGGAAGGTCAGCAACATACAATGCACACAAGATATAATCTTTTTCGGAAAAAATAAAAATAAAAAATAAAATGGCAATGCATTGTCTAGAACTGAAACAACAGTAGCACTTTCCCCAATATAATTCACCCTCGCTGTTACAACTGCTAGCCCTAAACCCCATAACCCATCACACTGTCTATCTTTATGCCATACAGAGAATGGACCCTCTCTATCTCTAAAGCCCGATGAAAGTTCATCCCGTAGGAAGTGACTAAATGTTGACAAGCTTGAAAAAATCCAAGCAAACTGCAATATCTCAGCACCTCCTCTAACACATGCTAAAGATAAACGTAAATTCAGGATTGCAAGAGCTTAATCTCTCCAACTATCATGTCGAAGCTGACTAATTACACACTTTGCGGGAAAATTCTTTTTAAAAACAGGAACCCATGTATTAGATGCAAGGAAACCTTTTAAGAGCATATCAATTACAGCTAAAGGTATGTTTGCAACATTATTTTTTTCAACACAACTGCAAAGAACAGGAAAAAATCCCAAAATCATAAGAGAGACATCAGAAAGGACATCTCCCACATTCTTCCTATCTTTGATTCTCCATTTTCCTAGTACTTTTTATGTTGAGAATGAATAATATCTAATGGCTTGATATACGTCAATGATCTTAGGCTTGTGATCACTATTTTGATCTCCTTTGCATAAAGTGTTGAAGTTTGCATTTTATTTGTTATTGATACTATACAGCTGGACATCCATCTCACAAAAATTATCAAAATTTGGGCCTATTTAAAGAGAAAATTTAGCATGTAATTTGTTGGGTCACCAAGGGGGGCTAACACCTGCACTGATAACAGATAATTGAAAATATCTTCAACACACAAACCTATTGATTCTTCTGACAAGGCTGCATTTAGGTTTATTGATCCCAACTGCATCCCCTATCCAACAAGACACAATATGAGGTCCTATAAATAGAAGGATAAGCACCAAAACGGACTGAACCGAAAATGTTATACCATAAACAAGGAAAGTAGGTAGAGTCTAGATACATAACAAGCACATAAATTGTTTTGGATAAGTATGATAGTTCTCAAGCACGAATGAAATTACAACCTTTTTGTCGAATATTGACAAGGCTCACACAGTCATCAACGCTTTTAAGGCATTCACCTAAAAATCTGCAAGACAAGAGGCCTTGTTTAAACTTTACACAACTAAATATTTCTAGTGTCTTTTTTGCTGCAGCTGTGAACCCTTTGTCTTCAGAGTGAGACCACCACCCTATACTCAAGGGAATATCAACTCCAACACTTTGTATGACTGATAGTTACTAGACTCTGATAACCATTACTTTAGAGAGAGATAAACAGTCCAGGATTCATGTTGGGACCTCTCAAAGGAATATCAACTCCAACACTTAGTATTCCTGATAAGTCATTGAAGTGGAATTTGGATTTACAATCACCGCATGGTGCCTTTATAACCAATGCCAAAGTTAATTTGGGCTGCCAGGATATGTAATACATTTTTATTTGGGAACTGAAATAGGTCAACATGGAGTCAAGATCTGAAACACTGGTTCACATTTGCTGGAGAAGGAAAATATGGAAGTCAAACTGCCAACCAAAAATGGAAGCTCATAAATAGCCTCAAAGTTGTTTTGTCTAGGATTATATAGAAGTCAAACTGCCAACCAAAACTAAAACTGGTAGCTCATGTATAGTATCAAAGGTGGCTTATTTAACTATTTAATGCCTTCTTAACGTTCCAAAGTTTTCTACAGTTTCAATAGTTCCAAAAGTATAGCTGGGCATAAATTTGAAAGGAAACATGTCTTACTGGCTCTTGGCCCTCAAGTCTGTGCATGGAGATTGAATTTCAAAGATTGTAGATGAATGAAAATAAAGCTTATGTTGTGTAGTGGCATTATGGCTTCTGTGTTATTTAAATTTCTGCTGTGCGTAAATAATTGATTTGCTTCCAGAATTTGTGCACTAACTATTTGCGATGGTTATCATAGGTGTGGGTCAAGTGAATCTAACTTGAACTGACCAGTAAACTCATATAACCATATAATCTATGATGGAGGTTTAACAAGACCATTTTCAAATTTCAACAATGCTATCATGCCAATCATGTGATTTTATAGCATTTTCTTATTTAGCTATACTGCACCAACATAACTATTCAAAAAAGGGTTACCACAGCTCTGAATCAAGAGAAGCTACTTAAACTAGACCAGTAAATTCCATGTAAACATAATCTCTGAATGAGGTTCAACGGGACCATTTTCCAATTTCAACCATGCTATCATGTCAATCAGGTGCTTTTATAACATTTCTTGTACTGCAGAAACATAATGATTCAAAATAGAAATCATCAAAAGGCTTTTTATAACACAGTAAAGCTCAAGGAAAAAAATGCTACCATATATTTCTAGATTTTCAATCAAACATGGTAATATAAAATTCAGGCTTCAACAAATACTTTGGGTCTTAAAGCTTCATACAATGCACTATAAGCTTATTTATCCAACTTCGTTTTTTTCTTGAATCAAGTAACAATAACACTAAGTTACATTGAGTTGACAAGACAACAACAAAATTTTAAATTGAGAAACTTCAAAATTTTGCTCACAAACAAGTAACACACATTCCAAGTTATCCTAAGGCCTTGTGCAGCAATTATCCCCAAATTACCCCTTTCTAACAAGAGGCAAACATAAGAAATACATCAACTAAAACATGCAAGGTAAATATACCGAATGTTAGATTTTTTGTTAATCTTCACATATCCTGTAGACCTGCATCTCCTAGAAAGCAAGGTTGTCTTACTGTCTATGTAATATTACTTTAGGAAGGTTAACTGACCTTTGCTTTATGAATAGCCCTTTAGCCTTTATCTATAGAGAAGTATTTAATACATTTTATTAAATAATAAAAATATATATAATGAGACAACAAAAATTGTCACAAAAAGACAAACAGAGTAAAATGCAACAGAGAAGACAGCATGATAATCAGGAAACTTGCATAGGTAAATTGTAGTCACAGTCCGGAAGTGTTGGGTAATTCCAGATTATGTAAGGTTGACTCGTGCATTTTATTTCCAAAGTACTGCAATTCTCTATCATATATTTTACTCGCCAATATTTGCCCGCTGTGAATACATCATTCTTTCTGCTAAAATTAAAATATTTCAGTGGATGGTATGTCTTTTATTTGTGGTACATTCATGCCTTAATCTATAAATCTGATTCCAATTGCTGAGCACTCTAGTGTTGCAAACACAAGCTCAATATCTCTCTTAGAGCACCGAAATTTTTTCCAATATTATTTTAATTTGCAGGTTGGTTACCTAATTGGAAAAGACAAAGGAATACACAACAAACACCCATGCAAATTAGAAGGCTCCAAGTACACCAGAGCCATGGCTGTAGCTAGTGTGACTTTCTTCTTTGTCTAAAATGGATCTGGTTGAAAATTTTCACAACATGGGTTTTCATCTGGAAGCTGCAAATGGGAATTCCGTTATTGAACAAGATCATTTAACATTCTGGAAGAAGATGAAGTCAAACATACCATAGGAACTGCAAGAATCAACAAATGGGAAACTAATAATCACAGGGATCTTACTTGTAGCATTTTTAGCATTAATGATCAAACGACTCACACCAGCAGTGCCAACACACCAACAGAAGAATGGGGCACATGTGTGTGAAAATAAAGCTGTAACTGTGAGATTTGTCTGAGGGAATTTCACCAAATAAAGAGGAGGTTCCTAATATGTAACAAGCACAATAATCACTTGGAATTCATGATATTTAACATTTATGAATATCCAGCTGCCATCCTAAGATATATCTGAGGAAATTTTCCCAAATAAAGATGACAACATAAGATGTGATCAATGAGGCAGGCACCAGTTGAGGCACCAATGTACATGCAGTCATCACCTTGATTGCTTTACTAGTCTAATATTATGACAGTCTGGTCACTTCACTTGAAAGAGGGCCCAGATTAACCTTGCATAATCTCCATACTACTGCAAGAGAAGACATGAAAGAAATATTCAAAGTTGATAACAAAAAAACAGAGTTTTCTTTCAGCAGGTGGGAACAAAAAGTTCAAGAAAAAGTTTGCTGATCTGATACAAAAATGAGATTCACTTGCAATTAGACTTTTTGTTTCTAAAATAACAAGGTATAGATGCATTTAATGCAGAAAGCAAGGGCACCACCACAGGAACATTGGAAAATGATTTCAGTTGAAAAAGAGGATAAAGAAAATCTGGCAATTTCATTTGTTTCCACTATTTCAGATTCTTCTAGAGGTTCCTAGGCTCCAGGGCTGCTACTTAACAAACGTCCCTGTGAACAAAGCAATTCATTTCATTCACCAAAGTTCCAAAGAGTTTTTATCTTGAGTAACAATAGGAATCATAAGTAGTCATTTAAGTATGGAATGACAAAACTAGATTGCCCACCAATTCCCTACATCAAAAGACACTACATTTAGTATGGAATGACAACAAATGATCTCTTAAGCATCTTAGAATGTTCACACAGGTGTGGCTACATACCAGTAAAAGAGGGCATGCACTTGATGACAAAGTTGTCCAACGTATCATGATTCATGACTGGTTACAACTTAGAATTTGAAGGGATATAATATCTTATAATCAGATCAAACTTGAATTGATTGTCAAGGGGGGTGTGACTTTCGATGGATATTCACAGGTGAATAAATCAATGGAAGTTGAAGACATCGTATGGAATGGCAACAAATGATCTCTTGAGGATCTTCAAATGTTCGCATAGATGTGGCTATATACCAGTAAATGAGGCACACACTTGATGACAAAGTTGTCAAACGTATCATGATTGGTTACAAACTTACAACTTAGAATTTTAATGGAAATAATGCCTTATAAGCAGATCAAACTTGAATTGATTGTCAATGGGGATGTCACTTTGACAGGTAAATGAGTCAATGGAAGTTGGAAGACATGAGACACATGAAATGAAAATCCAAGTCTACTAAATGTGGCTTAAGGCGCTCGGAGACAATAACAATAACACTATGGGATGAACAAGTTGTAGATAACCCAAAAGTGGTTGACCATTCTCCACTTTGAAGGTCAAGTAAAGCATGTAAAGCTATCCAAAAGTAAAGAATTCTTATGTTATGAGACGATTCCAAGAAATGGAGGCTCTAAAATACCATCAAGCATGAACAACGCCAAGTTGATTCCAAGAAATGGAGGCTCTAAAATGACATCAAGGATGAAAAGTTAATCAGGTAAATAAGTCCATAGGAGTTGAAAACATGAAATCAAGGCAAATCAAAATGAATGATGGTCCAGGTTTAGTAAATGAGCCCTGAAAGATCAAATACCAAGCAACAAGAAGCCATGTATTACAATGTAAAAATCAACAGGATCAACAAAATAGTATATCAACCAATAGTGACCGATCACAATCAATTTGAAGTTCTACTTGAATGTGTAAACCTCTAGCTAGAAAGCCTTGAAATATTATGGGCATGCATTCTACATATCACAACCCTTAGTCATGGATACAAGCCCTTAAAAACCATCATGCAGTTGAATGAAGTATAACTAACTGATGCCAAAAGGTATGTGGCCCTTAACCACACTTCCATATGGCAGGAAAGATAGATGGAAACACTGTTTAAATTGAAATTCAAAACAGATGGTACCAAGCCTGTTCAGTAACAAAAGAGTTACACCCAAGATAAACAGATTAACTACAATGATAATGTTCTCTCTTTGTAAGGAAGAAATCATTCACTGTTGATGGCAACAATAGCATTTAACTAATAGGTTGCACTTGGATCTAGACTCCTCTAGCCAAAAAGATTGAGAGAAGTGTTATCCTCTCCAACCAAGTCCAATTCCTGTAAGAGACTACCCTTGGAATGTGATAAAGGCAGGTTTCTCCAGGATGTACATTTCACCTAAAAAAGCTGGCATAACATATGTGGGCTCGAAGGAATCATCAAAAACATGTTTGGATTCGTCCCTGACGGCAGTATTTGTCCAAGCAAAGGCTTATTCTAGCATATGCATATCGGCTAAAAAATTCACTCAATTAAAAATATTGCCCTCTATGTTAAAACTAGCAATACGACAGCAGACACTCTCACTAAGAAACTACGAAGAAATAAGTTTAAAATTCATGCAAAAGTTGTATCTGTTGCAGGAAGTTAATGCCGTGACTTCACAACAAATGTTTCACATTGTGGGACACTATTTAGTTTTTGTGAGTCTTAACATATTCTGCGTATCCGAGCAAGTGAAATTTCCCCTACTGGCGTATGTAGCCATTGAATAATCCTCTAGAAATTTGAATGATAAGAAGTTTTTGGCTAGAGACTCCAATATAAACTTATTCACTTGTACAGCAAGTTTGGAGAAAATGTGACATAATAGAAGCAAACAGACAGCAAGGGTTTAAGAGTGAAAAGGAATTTCTGTCAGCAGACTGAACCTTGAAAAGAATTATACCTCGGCCTCTTCGTTACCGGCGCCTTCCTTGAACTTCTTGGGAGACCCTCGATCAAATCTTTGGCCTCTGGTGAGCGAGTGGATAACCTTGATTACGGCAATTCAAGCGCTTGTCCAGAAGTATTATCAAGTTGCGAAGAGAGATGGAGGATTTACGGATGGGCCAGTGCCCCCAGGCTGGGGAATATTGTTCAGATTCGTTCTGATGAAAGAAATCACCGCAATCGAGGCAGCCCTCCTCCTCTTTCCCTGGACAAAGCAGCGGGAAATGAAAAAAAAAATGATATTTGAATTTTTTTTTATATTTTGACTCTCCAATAAAAGGGAAATGAAAAAAATTGGATATTTGAAATTTTTTGATATTTTGATATGGAATGCTTGTTTTTTTTTGGGGGGGGTCACAAAGAAGACATATGTGAAGGATAGAATCCAACTTAGGGGTGAGTAGGAAGGTATGGAGAAAAATTCAATTTAAAAAAAAATATGAAATTATAGAAGTAAATATGTAAAAGGTTGATTATATAAGGTTAAAGAGTCAGCGCATATGTTTTTTGCACCTAGTTTTCTAGATAATTTGTATATTTCTCTAAAGAAATAGACTTTTTGTAGTCTATTTGTGTGGTGAGTGGCTTATAGTTGATAAATTCTCTATTATAATTTCGAGTTTTTTGAGGTCACTCTAGTTTCCTATATATGCAAGGTCTATAACATACATAAATATATTCAATATTAGGGAGAAGTTGTAATGGGGTTGCATTTGTTATTAGTTTTTGGTGTTCGCTCTACATTAGAGTTAGGTAATACTATGCATGTTATTAGTATAATGGATTACTATTCTACCTATGTGTTTGTATTTGTACTATATTTGGGTGATCTATGTTATTTTTTATTCATAATGATGTTTGTTATAGTGGTTTAAATGGATGCTAATAATATCATAATGAATGTGATCCCCACTCAAATATTTAACATTTTGCACGTTACTTATTGGGAATTATTATATGTGTCTCAAGTGAGACCTTCTGGCCCCTATTAGGTGGAATATAATAGGACATTAGACAACAATAGGCCATATTTAGAAGCATTCCATTAACCTTGAGTCTATGATAAATCCAACACTCAATAATGGGAAATAATCGTCTAAAATCTTTCAAATATGGTAGATGAGTTAAATTAGGGTTCAATTACCGAGGGAGTTCGGTTTAACCTACAAAATTTCTTCAAGCGACTTGATTGTTTTTAACCATGACCCTAAATTTCTCCTAAGCTTATTTAGGATGCAAGTTATCCTTGTAAATGCGTTGGGAAATGTAGAAGGTGGCATTAGGAAGAGGTGCTTGAGGAAAAAAAGTCATTTTATTGGCTCTTGGGAAAAATGGAAAAGAAATATTGCTTTTAGGACTTTGTTGTTTTATGTTAATGTATAATTTCTATCTCGGGATAGATGAATTTGTGACTAAGGCATTATGGCAATTGGAGTAGTTAAATACTACTCAAGTATTATCTAAGTGGATAGAGGAGGATATGGTATATTTAGCCATATTTGGGTATTAAGCTCCCATTACTAAGCTTGACGTTTTATTTGGGATGAAGGTGGTGTTGTAAGCCAAAGAACTTACAATTACAAAAGTACTAGACTAAGTTTGATATTAGAACAATTGATGACATTGTTGGGTAGAGTATAGTTCTTGAGTGAATCTTCAATGAGTTTAAATCGTGTGTTCTAATTGAGATAAATAATTTCTTGGAGGGCAAAGAATATTTGAAGGTGTACCTCGTAGGGATGAAACGCAGGTCTTTTGTGTGATTTTCCCCCGCAATATTCCATTCGTACAACAAAAACATTAATATGCCCTAGTCTTACATTGATCATTTCTTTAGGAGATGGAGATATGAACTAGATCCATCCTAATAGTGGATGGAAAAGGAATACACTAACAATTTTCCTTGTTGGCGCAAGGGATGTTGTTAAATGTATGTTTCTATGATTTCGTGTGGATTTGATTAGACAAATTGTGTGACAAGAAACAATCTAGAAAAAAGTGCTATGGAAACTATCTTTTTCTAGAGAATAACCATAACCATTTGACATTCATTATTTTAAGCATAGAAAATATTGTTTCTACTTCTTAGATGATTACAAAAACAATTAATTTCCTCATACATAAGTCCTCACCATAACCATTGAAATATTCAAAGCAATGTCTTACAATTTTTGTTGTAGCTAGAGAAACTTCTTCAATAAGGGACCCACTAGGACCTCAATTTTCAGTTCCTATTGCATCCCAAACTTGGAAAACGAAAGAAAGAAATGACCACTTGTTATTTAAAGATGAACTTTACTTTCAAAAAAAACATTTAAAAAGAATGAACTTAAGAAAAAATAAATGCATTTCCTCCACAATAAAAAAAATGTCATTTCGAGCACAATAATTTTAATTTAGTCTAGGTTTTAATGATGTCAAGCTAGTGTATGGTTGCAATTCAATATGTAGACAAGTGCAGAGACCATTTCATGAATATATTTTATATTTTTGGTGGTGATTTTTTAAAGCTCTATTAACATTCAACGTTTCTTGAACAATGAGATGAAAATTTGTATTTCCTTTATTTTCCAACTCTAATTGGATTAGGAAATTAACTATGGGCTACATTACTATTTTGGTCACTGTCGAATCATCTAGGAAAGATAGTTTGTTCTTAGAAGAACTACCTTGAAAGGTATGGCATCTGATCCTCGTAGAGGTATAGATATGCTCAATGTTAGAGTCATGTCTACATTATTTCGAAGGAATTTATCTTCTCTCGATTGAAGATGAGAAAAATAGATGAATTTCAAAAATGGTTTGTAGTCCTTTATTTTATTTTGTAATGCTTCTTTTTATATATGACCATTTTGCGCAATACAGGGTGCCTTGTGAATATTTCCTTCCACGTTAATGCGGGCTCGAGTACTTACTAGAGGAAGCTCCTTATTGAATACGAAAATGGAGATGCAACCTAAACTAGGTGGGTGCTTTACAAAGTTAATTAATTTCCCATTGTATAGACTACATTGATTACTGCAATTATATTATGCAAGGGTTACAAGTTTATATAGCATGTTTGTGTTTCACATCTCTTTAGGGAAACCTCAATACATGGAAACCAATGCAACAAACATGGGGTGCAAATTGGGCTTTGAATAGTGGCCCTTTATGTGTTGTGTTTTAAATTTGCCTCAGAACCCTCTTAGCAAGGAAAATTCTCATTATAGATAACGTTATTCTAGAGAATTGGCACTGAAATTCTACATACAACACCAATGCCAACAATCAAGCACTATAACTCTCTTTTCAAAGTCCTTTTCATCTTTTCCTCACAATACTTGTTCTTTATTAGTATCTTGTCCATATTTAGCCTTGGACTGAATTTACCACCCAATTAGGGTTACATTCCCAAACAACTTGACTCATCGACGGTGTCGCA
This sequence comes from Pinus albicaulis, assembly GCA_034641835.2. Classification (NCBI taxonomy): domain Eukaryota; kingdom Viridiplantae; phylum Streptophyta; class Pinopsida; order Pinales; family Pinaceae; genus Pinus; species Pinus albicaulis. The sequence continues at coordinate 617,814,590 of CM076575.1, read as the reverse complement.
TGGTCTTGCTCTGATAGGTTAGTCACCCTATCAAGTTCCCCATTAATCAAAGAGACTTGGGCCTAGTATATTCAAAATAGGAGTTGATCACCCTACAAATGGCCCTTAGTCAATCTTCAAATGGGTCTAAAAAAATAATCTTATACTGCATTACCCTTCACACAAACTAACAATTCCACCCATCCACCATGGATCCAACATCCTCGAAACCATACAAAGGCAAAGCCCCTACGAGGGAGCCGCATCGATCCCCAAAACAAGTTTTCGTTCAAATTTCCTCCCACTAAGGTGTTCTTGATCCAACATAATACTCATGTGTTACTAGGTGTGAAAACCAAGAAAACTAACAATCGACCACCCTATAATTGACCCATGACCAATTTTGAGGTGAACCCAACTTCTAGCTCATTATAGAGTCACACTCTTTGCACACACAACCAATTTCCATCACCATTGAAAAAATGTGGTTGTGACTCTTCACAACATTCCAACTAATTTCCAACTAACAAAACCGAACTAGCAAGAAACTCAGGTGAAAAATCATCAAAATTGCATAGAGAGGAAGCACCTACAAGGGAGACACAACAATCCCCCAAAAGGGGGTTCCTATTCAAAGTGTCTCCCACTAAAGTGGTGACCCAACATACCACGTCTCATGTGTTACCTTTTCCAAAATTTCATATTAGTGCTTATTTTAACTCCATCAAGTAAGATTTTTTTGGATTTATGAGGCTTGGTCTATGTTATTCTTCCTTCAGTAGACAAAAAAAAACTCTAAAATTTATGCTTCTTCCTTGATTTTTCATTAAAGGTAACTTAGATCATCATCATGGAGAGTCAGGTTGTTATTAGCTTGTATCGTAATTCAGCTTACAATAACCTCGATCATATTGGCTTACATTCATATTTGTGCTCAGAATTGAGATTTTCCTAATCTCGACATGTTCTACGCTTGTAGTAATAAAACAAGACCCTTGGTCCTTCTATTATAAAAGATATATTCCGACCCTAGTAGAATAGAGATAATTTTAGACGTGTTAGCAACAATGCTAACGAATGCTAGAGTGTTAGGGAGGCATGCGGTCAGGATGTGCCAACGCGTGCAAGGAATGTTAACTAGGAGTGGTAACATGTTGTTCACAATTCCATTTGTGAACAACTCTTTGGTCTGCCCACTTTTGCCATACTACAGCTCCAAGATGAGATGTCCAGGGCTATGGAGGCTGCCCTTCTTCTCACTGAATCAATCCTCTACAATATAGTGAACTAGGGCTAGTTGGTTGGCCCACTTGACTATTACTTTAGTCCTTCAAAGTCTGCAAATCCTTAGGCCCTATACACCTGCCCTTCTACCAATTTTGTTGTCATTCACCAGAACAAGAGTCAGGGCTCTTCTTTGATAGTAACCTAACAACCCTCCAACTGTACTTGGCCTACCATCAATCTGCCCAAACACATTCAATTCCTTTTACTGATCTAGGGCCCAAAATATTGTCTTCATCTAGGGCTCTTCAAATCTGCCACCTAACAATGGTTTGAGTCCTCTCAAGATCATTGTTCTTGTGTATTGACAATTTGATCTTTGTTGTCCAATCTATGAACAAATATGAACTACTCCTCGTATCATACTTCTAACAATCTATAGATGACTGAACTAGGGTCACAAATCAACCACTAACAGTCCATTCACTAATTTTTTATAGGTTTCTTCAAATCTTTGTCTAAAACTCTATGGAAAGTCCACCAAAATCAACTCCTCTGCATGTCAATCCATTCTTCATATGGCACATTTCTTCTGCATGCTCAATCTTCTACTCAGGTTCCACCCTCTTTTGGATCTGTTGTCTCCACAGATACTGAATCTGCAAACCATCTTCCAGATCTGTGGTCTTTATTGCATAAATAAACCTCTCTCTAAGGGTCACAACCCATCTTCTTCTACACTAACTCAATCATCATGACTTAGTTAACTGACACAAGTTGTTATGAGACGAAATTACAATTTATTGTCCAATTTATTTAAGGGAAAAATAAATTAGACGCCTCACATTCCTCACTCTTGGTACATCAAAATTCCTCACTAGTGTGGGTGCATTTTTTTTTGTCCTTTCTAGTTTCCAATTTCACTATTTCTTGTTGCAAATTTCAATACTCCCTCTCAACAAGAAAGTAATTCAATCTATCTCCATTCGGTACTTTTGGAATGTTCTGCATGCTACACTTCTCTAGTGTTGTTTGCACCTGCAAGTCCTAAAACTGAATAGCCTCCGAACAAATTACTTAGTATAATGCATCTGTCATCAGAATCTTCTGACTGCTGCTAGCTACTGCATCTGTCTAGTACTGGATTCTCTGCGCTGCTGCTGACATCTGCATCCGTGCCCTTTGAACTATTGCTAACTCTAATTTGTGATCCAGTACTATTTGACATCTGACTCTGATTTCTGTCTTGCTGACATCTGACTACATCAATTTAACCGATCCTTCCTACTACTATTGTACTGTGGCTCCTCGTAGCCAGGTTCGATCCATGAGATCACACACCATCTCAATGGACCTTGCCCAAATTTCTTATCTTGGGATTATGTCTACACATCACCCCACCAGCTTACACCTCCAGGTATGGCTGCTCCCTCTTCCCATTTGGCTCGATTAAATTTCCCCCTCATGGAGGTCTCTGCTTGAGTGGATGCTTCCACTCAGTCTCCTCTCTGCTTCTCCAATTGTGGCAACTACTCCACAACCTTCTGAGACCGCTTCTCATGAAGATTCATGTTAAGAGGTATTTATGCTCCCTTTTAACCACCAAGTCTCTAACTTCTACCTTTCTCCTCAAATCTTTGCATGCATCTGGTACCTCAATTACATATAGGTTCTTGACTCGCGCACAGTGTAATTGTCCCAACGTTACAAAAGGTTTCTAAAAAATAGTTGATTTTAAATCGATGATATCTCCCTCATCTGAGCTCTGATTCGACCGATTTTTTTTTTTCTATTTCGGTAGATTTTCGCAAGGAATCCAAATAGCCTATTTGTTTTTTAAAATTTTACACCAAAATATTCAAATATTCTATGCAAACTTGCCGCCCAAAAAATTTCTGCTCTAATACCATGTAGAAAATCTAACCAACGAGATTCAATCTAATCTTGTAATCTACTAAAACAAGATATTGAATCCTTCCTACAATTTGTGGAAACAAAACATGATCGTACAATCACATATAAGTAAGAGAAATCAATTATCAATTGCACAACAACATGATGTATTTGGGGAAAGAAATTGCTCAAAGGCCCTCTATCTCTATTGTGTATTAAGTCAAGGAATCATGAAACAATACATTAATGCCTAATCTCTCATGAGATTCTCCAGCACTCTATCAATTGTCTCCCGTTGATCTAGGAAAACTCGGTCTAGTACTTAGCCAATTCTGATCCTTACTTCAGCCTGCCTTGCTCATACAATCCTAGCTAGGGAATTAACTGCTTATTAATTAGGAAAATCAATCTTCCTTGATTGCACAACCCATTATGGAATCCCAATGACTTTATAATTTCACATGGGAAATTTTCTCTGAATACAACTGATAGTTATGTTCCCTTTAACCTCTGTCTCAACTGCGTATTCCTCGAAACTGACATGCATACAACTATTAATAGTGAATTATCAGTTATATGATTGATCACTCATTGTGAATTAAATCTAATTTAACTCAGTGAGCCTCTCGCTAGCTCATAACTTAGTTAGAACCAGTTAAACTGATTTTAACGCATTTAATTGAGTTAATTACACTTGCACCCCACTAATGCATCAATTTCAACTGGACCCAAAAAATATTAGAATCCCTCTAGATGCCTCATCTTAGACCCTCAAGTACTTGAATTTCTTGAGCTAAGTCGGTCATCATGACTTAATTAACTAACACAAGTTGTTATGAGATGAAATTACAATTTATAGTCCAATTTATTTAAGGGAAAAATAAATTAGATGCCCCATATTCCTCACTCCCGATACATCAAAATTCCTCACCAGTGTGGGTGCATTTTTTTTTGTCCTTTCTGGTTTCCAATCTCACTTTTTCTTGTTGCAAATTTCAACATTTCAAAATTTGATGCGGCCTTCACAAAAAGACACCATTGAAATCACATGCCCATATTCTCATGAGAAACCTCTCTTAAGCTCGATTTGCCAGAAGAGAACCAACAATATGCCATCCTACTTCCTAGCGCAAACCGACCCTTAAGGTATGCAACATTCTTCTGAACACTCACATGATGATCTTGCTCTTGGAGTATGATCATGACCTCCCTTTAGCAACCCTTACTCGCCCTCGTACTTTACCTACTTTAGGACTACATCTCTCTTCACCCCCTTGATGTGCCAGATAGTGGGAATACATGTCAAACATGCTAATATGTGCCAAGTGATAAGGCATGCCAAGATGTGCAAGGGTGTGTCAATGCATGTCAGGGAATTTCAAGACAACAAAAGGGAGAAAAAAGTTAAACTACAAGGAAATGAACACATAAGAGGGTTAATAATTCATCAATTTACCTTTTCCAAGAGGGGCATGCTAGGCACACCAACATTAGGCAACAATAGGTGCCAAGTGCAAAGTCTTAGTGCATTCTAAGTGCCAAGTATTCCTTTGTTGCTTCTCATCTACTTTCCAACAACTGATAATCACAAATAAATTTAATATTAAACCATGCCAAATCATACGAAGGCATCTCAACGTATTCCACACATGCTAAGACTTTCCAAGCACCAACACGTGCCAAGCGCCAATATGTGTCAAGAACTAGTGTTATGCATGTTATGAAGTGGAAGGGAATGTTGAAGAGTGCTAAAGTGTGCTAGAGAGTGATAATGCATGTTCATGAGTGTTAAGGATTACTAGGAAAAAAAATTAAGGGAGCACTAAGTAAAAATTCATGAAAGTTAATGAATATGAGGAACGTGCGCCATAGACTAGTGTTAATGAGTGTTAGTTGTCATGCCAAGGAGGGACTGACAAGGTATGCTAAGCATTGGTAAGGCATGCTAGCGAATATCAAGGCATGTCAAGAATTCCCAAAGTGTGCTTGGGAGTTCTAGGGTGTGCTAATTATATCATGTGCCAATTAATAGTGCCAAGATATGCCAATACATGCTGGGTGCTAAGGATGTGGTGCAGGGGACCAAGGTATGTCAATATGTGTCAAGGCAACAAAAGGAAGAACCAATAAGAGGGTTAATAAGTCAGGACTTTATCTTTTTGAAAAGGGGCATGCTAGGCACACTAATAATAGGTCCCAATACATGCCAAGTGGCATTATGTGCCAAGTGCTAATGTATGTCAATGCATTCAACCAAGGTGTTCCAGGGCATGCTAGGGACTATATGCAGCATGCCAACACATGTTAGTAGAGTTCGATGTTGTGCTAGCGCATGTCACCATGTGCTTGGGCGTAAGTGTCATCACAAGATGTTCTAGGTACAAAGATGTTCCAATACATGTGGGGTGCTAAGAAATGTTAGTGTGTGCCAGAGCATTAATTTAAGGCATGCCCAGATTGGTGAGGATCGTTAGGTCTTTCTCATTAATAGAATTGTCAAAGCTTGATTATGTATTAAATAATATATTTCCTACACACAATAATGGAACTTTATCTAAAGGGAATTTTCTAGATAATAAACTTAATATATATGAATCATTTGTTGACTCATAGAAAATCTCTATTCGACTAGTTATTACTTGAGGGAAATGATACACACTAATTACTTCTAAAAAATTCACTGAGCCTAACCACTATGGCTTTGGACATATTATAAAAAATACTCCATAATAATGGTATTAAATCGTTAACTTTTGACAAAAAAATATATTAACAGGCACATAGCATCATCAAAAACTCATTCGAATGATCAATGATGACGACCATTTTTTGACCGTCACCAAAAGTAACAAAACGAGCATTGGTGAGGGTCATTAAAACTTCGTCACTAGAAGTGTCACCAAAGAGAGAATTAGTGATGGACCTTTAACGACCCTCACCAAAAGTGTCATTCAAAATGTCTTTGGTGACGGACCATAAAGGACCATCACTATATACACTTACAGTGACGGTTTTTTAATGATCAATGATGACGGACATTTTTTGACCGTCACTAAAAGTAACAAAAAGAGCATTGGTGAGGGTCATTAAAAGTTCGTCACTAGAAGTGTCACCAAAGAGAGAATTAGTGACGGGCCTTTAACAACCCTCACCAAAAGTGTCATTGAAAATGTATTTGGTGACGGACCATAAAGGACCATCACTATATACACTTACAATGACGGTTTTTTAAAGGCCGTCACCATATGTGACATTGGTGACGGACCTTAAAGGTTCGTCACAAGCATGACCCTCACCAATGTGCTTTTTTCTTGTAGTGAATTTAGTCTAGGGATAAGTGACTAAAGTAAAAGCGACTAACTTAAATGACTAATATAGTCTAGGATTAAAATATATGACTAGATAATAAGTGAAAAAATTAATAATAATTGATGTAAATGACTATTATTGTCCAAGAATTAAAATATGGACAAATGACAAGTACAAGTATATGAATTAGTAATTTATGTTAGTAATTTTTAATTGTGTCACTACATATATGGAAAATTGCAATTTTGGTACTGAAGAGTTACATTTCATTATAGGTGCCTCTAAATCCATTTGCAATGTTAAAATTTAGACACAAAGGGGTCTCTGAATTTACAGTGTTAAAATTATGAATACCCTTTTGTCTCTAAAGTTTAATAGTGCGGATGGATTCATCTACAATTAACATAATTGCATGTATCATCTATCAACTTTACACTAATGCCTTCATTATAATTTTAGTAAAGGTTATAATATTAATTAGATAGTCAAAATAATATTAATATTTGTATTTAATATTTGGTCATAAATTTTAATTTTTAAACTTCATTGATTTATGTTAAAAGTGTAAGTTTTTTTAAATCTAAGGTTAAATCTTCATATTTACATTTAATAAATAGATAAATATAACATTTCTTTTGTTAAACATGTGAGTTCATTTAAATCTAGTATTAAATCATTATATTTACATTTGATAAATACTAAATAGATCAACCTAAAATATATATTTATAGACCTATTTAGTAAATAGGTGTGAAAATTTATTAATTTAAGTATGAAACTTAATTAATTTTTTAATGATGTATGATCCTTTTTTTTTGTAAGTCAATGTTATATTCATGTAGGAAAAAAGCAAGAGTTCTCACCTCGACTGGGTTTGTTGAAAAAAATTTCCAGATTCAAAAAAATACAAAAGAGGGTCTAGGGACGTTGTCCATAAACGGTTGGGCCAAAGGCACCAAAACACATATAAAACATAAAGAACACCAAATAGCATACTAATCGTCCAATGTCATGGATGAAGTGTTGTTCAAAGTTGTTCCTAGATGCGGTGGAGGACAGAAGTCACACTAACCGTGCCCTTCAAACTACGCCAACCAAGTCCATATTTTCTACTTTCTCAATGAGTTGATTTTACCTCATCAAACCACTACCAGTCTCTCCCGGACTTCGCACTATAAATAGTGCATTCGGTATAATGTTGTCATCTTCTCTACATGCTCCTCATGACATAATCTCTTAGTTGTTTCCACTCTTTCCATCAAGTTGTTGATAAGTGCACGAAAGTTCTCTAAGCATTAATGTTGGATAACCTACCCCTCATTTACCTCAAATCAATCAAACCCATGATTCCCCTTGCCACCATGACCTCCACCACCCCGACCACTCTGCTTTTGAACCCTCAAACCCCCACCTCTGTTATCCCCTTGCTTACCTCCTCCACGGTGCCCATGCGCACCCACACTAGCGAGTGTGCATGCCCCGCAGTCTTTCCACCCTATCGTGGAGCTGCCATGATTATTTTTTAGTATTCCACCCCCACTGGGCCATGGATGATAGGGGAGGGAGAACAATGACACCACACCGAGGGCTTCATAATTCGCCAAGGTCGAGGAACCCCGCCATGTGCAGAATTCAGAGACCAGACCCCCCACTATAGAAAAAAAAACACCACTAGCGAAGGAGCCAAATCTCGTCTCCCACCACCATAGGGAAGAAAAGAGACACCTCCCACTGCCAGATAAAGACTTCCACCACCATCAAAACCAAATACCATCACCCACCAAACCAACATAGGAAATTTAACAACAGACTATGACAAAGTATCCGACGCATGAGTGTAACTTCCCAGAGGGAAATGACCAGTCTCCAAATTCTCCACATATAGACCACACACCAATCTAGTACCAAACACCGTCACACCCACACCAAAGGGCACAAAATTTGGAAAATAAACTATTTTTCCATCACCACCCTTGAGGTTTCTTGGACTGCAAATTCTATCTTCCTCTCTTATCACGAAAAAACAGGCTAAATGAAAGCCAAGAAAAATGGAAACCAATGAGCTCACTTCCATTCAACTTCCTATCCTCAACCCAGACGTAGTCAATGGATAAGAAATTGAGCAGCCTGGAATGGTTGAACACACCGCACCAACAAATTCATATGACAAGCACACACAAGCCAATCCCTCCTTAAACCTTCCTGCGACGTTTAAGCTTCCTCTTCGGAGGCCACCATCATGACCAGCACCAAAGCATATTTAGGAGTCCAATGTTGGGCTCCCTCATCTTCCCTCACCTTGTCCTTTCACCACCTCCAAAATTCAATGCACAATTATTTTTCACAGGAATTTCCAACGTGAAGCCAGTAACTCTCCCCCTACATGCATTATGGTGAAGGGACTGGGAGTACCATCCCTCACCCTTACTCCACTTATATTTACTCATGCGAGACACCTTCCACGTGTTTCTCATACCTCAACCCCATCGGGGAGTATTGTATGAACCTTTGTGAACCTTAATTAATTTTTTAATGGTGTGTGAAATTTTATTAATTGTTTGATATGAACCTTGGTTAATTTTTAATGGTATAATGAAATTTTGTTGATTGTTTAGGTATGAAATTTATGTAATTTTTTAATAATATATAAACCTCTATTAATGGTTATAAATATGTAATTCAAAATATTTAAGTATGGTTTATTGTGTAATAATGGATAAATGTGTTTAGTTTTATCAATTTGTATGAGAATTGTACCAATGAATATCTTTATTTCATTTAATACATAATTTACATGATTATATCAAATTAATATTTAAATAGAAGAATATTATTGGTTTTATATTTGATTAATAATCAAAGTAGTAAATCTCTTTTTGCAAAAATTCTCCCCTCAAGTCATGCATAGTAGGGACTTTGAAGCCATTTCACGTAGCTATAAAAGAGTCCCACATAGCTTGGTAATAAGGAAAGGAAGCAACATTAAATGGGATATCTGCATCATAACACCAACTAGAAATGTATTGAAAAGAAGATTCTTTACATAATTACAAGACATTCCATATAACCCTCGATGATGGAGAGCTTGAACTTCACGTTTTTGTTTGACAACTCAGATTTCCTGAAGAGGAAGATGGTGAAGGGGGTTTATTAGCATATATGGCAGCACTAATGAACCCTGGTTTTGGAGGAAATAATGGGAAGAAGGCTCCTTTTGGAGGACGGACGACTTTGTTACATTAACAGAGGAAAAAAAATATGTATGATAGCCAATGTCTCCATAATTCCATTTATCTATCAAGATTTATTCGTCGAATACTCATGATGTCCCTTAGTCTGACATGGTGCCAGGTTTATGTACTCAAGCTCACGCAGTGGACCAGAGACAACATAAAAACCCCGAAAATTTCACCATCTTAGAGCTCAAAGGTGTGACCGTGGATTGGAGACAAGATCAAAACCCCTGCAACATCACCATCTCGGAGCTCGAAGTCGTGACCTGTGATAATGAGAGGGTTTTCAAGCTTAGCGTCATGGGATTTGGCCTCGACAGAAAAATATTGCCTTTCATTTTCAACTGCACCAATTTAAGCTCCATAGACTTGTTGGCAAACTTTTGACTGGCGAGATACCAATGAGGCTCTAATATATGGTCAATGCAATCTAATTCCCTTGTCGTGAATCCTCTGCGCTTATCTCAATTTCAAATATCTCCACGATAACAAGATCACGGGAAAATGTGGCAGACTTTGGACATTCAAAGACTGGATCCAAAGGTAGTTTTAGCCCTAGGGTACCTTAATCTTGAATACTTCAGAGGGTAGCAACTGTCAGAGAAATTTGATGTGTATTCTTTTGGAGTAGTGTTATTGGATTTCATGTGTGCAAGGGAAAATATTAATCTTGTTTTTCCCAAAGAAAAATTCAATTTAGAAGAGTGGGAAATGCACTGGCAAAAAAAGGGCAAGCTTGAAAAAAATATTGACCCTCACTAGCTTGTTGGGACCATCAACTTTGTTTCTCTGAAATTATTTAGGGATACTACCGAAAAGTTCTTGGAAGAGATTGGCTTCGACAGGCCTTCCGTGGGAGATGTTCTATGGAACCTAGAATATGCATTTCAACTCCAGGAGATATCCATGCAAAATGTTCTAGATGAGAATAGTACAAATCACATTGCAAATTTTCCTTTGCGCTACCCAGATCCTGAGCCTTTTGGGCCAAGTTCAGTATGAATTCAAGTCTTGTACGAAAGTTCTCAATTTATAGATTTCGTTAATGAGCATGTGGCATTTTGGAGTTCTCAACATCACACGGAGGGATAGTTGTGAGAATTTACCTATTGTTTGGAACTTGCTCTCCTTCAGTGGATGTGAAACATAGTGGATCCATACCTTGGTGCAAGAGTTCCTTACCTCGAGATGTTTTCATAATATTAAAGGAAAAGTGAACACACAACACTCATGCCTTTGGTTTGGGAGGAGAGCTACAGGTATGTAGAATAGATTGAGGGTGCATGCATTATGTTCCTTTTGGCTGCCGAGAGCCTGAGACTTTTTATACTAGCATTATTGGATGAGGTGTTGGTGGAAGTGATGATGATTTAGAAGATGCAACCACAAGTGTTGTGTTCTCATAATTGGTGAATCCTCGTGGAAGGTGATCACAAAAAAAGATTCCTTTTCCATGTTCCAAATTTACCAAATTGGGACATGCAGACAGAACATTGGTGGATGTGAAATGGTTAGGTTTGGTACTTGTTTTTTCTATATCACGTTAAAAATCCAATTCCTCCTCGTAAAATCCTCTCCTCATATAATCGACCACCATTACAGACGATTACACCACATTTGGTTTAGAAATTTAGTTAGGTAGGTAGGGTGCCCCTATCTCCCATCTCCCTATAGAGTAATTTGGTCACATATTCTTTCTTCTATGATATTGTTTCCTCTCTCTTAAGTCCTATCTATCGTCCTTATTCTCTCTCCCTTTCTCTCCTACCTCCCTCTCTCTTCCCCATTCTCTCTCTCTCTCTCTCTCTCTCTCTCTCTCTCTCTCTCTCTCTCTCTACCCTCCAATTCTCTCACTATATCCCTCCCACTCTCCTTCTTTCTGTCCCCCTTCCATCTTTGTGTCACTGTCTCCCTCTCTTACCCTTATCTACCTATCTCACTCCTCTCCATCTCTCTCTCTCCTCCCCTAACCCCTTAACCACTAACTCATTATTCCCCTAACCCCTAAATGTGCCTAAATCCCCTAACCCTAAGCCCCCAATCCCTAAACCCTTAACCACGTATAACTCATTATTCCGCTAACCCATAGCCTCTATTCACCTAAGCCCTAAGCCCATAATCCCTAATCCCTTAACCACTAAATCTTTATTCCACTAACACTTATAACAATCCTTAAAACTCGTTGGGATTAGCCATTCCAAATGAGAGCAGGTATAGGTAGAGTAGGTATGTTTAACCCCCTAAACCCTAAACCTCTAACCTGCTAACCCCTAACCCATTAAAACCTAATTCCAAACCCCTAACCTGTTTAACCCCTATACCACTAAACCCCAAACCCATTTAACGCCCTAAACCATACACCTCTAAACCCCTAACCCATTTAACCCCTAAACCCTAAACCTCAAAACCCTTAACCCCTAACCCATTTAACCCCCTAAACCCCTAACCCATTTAACCCCCTAAACCCTAAACCTCTAAACCCTTAACCCCTAACCTCGTAAACCCTATTTCTCGACTCCTAACCCATTTAAATCCCTAAAACCCTAACCCATTTAACAACCTACCCTAACCCCATTAACCCCTAACCCCTAACCCATAAAATCATTAACTGCTAAATCCCCTGACCCCCTGAATATCTAAAACCCTAACCCATTTAACCCCCTAAACCCTAAACCTCTAACCCGATAACCCCCTAACCCCTAAAATCATTAACTGCTAAATCCCCTAACCCCCCTAAACCCGTAACCCATTTAACCCCCTAAACCCCAAACCTGTAATCCTTAACCCCTAACCCCTTAAACCCTAATTCCCAACCCATAACCCATTTAACCCCCTAAACCCCTAAAACCCTATCCCATTAACCCCCTAAACCATAACCCCATTAAGCCCTAACGAACCCTAACCCTTAAAATTCTTAACTGCTAAATCCCCTAACATGATAAACCTCTAAAACCCTAACCCATTTAACCCCCTAAACCCTAAACATCTAGCCCCTTAACCCCTTAACCCCCAATTCCCAACCCCTAACCCATTTAACCCCCTATACCCCTAAACCCCTAACCCATTTAACTCCTAAACCCTAAACCTCTAAACCCTTAACCCTTAAACCCTAATTCCAAACCCCTAAGCCATTTAACACCTAAAACCCTAAAACCATAACTACATATGTTGATGTAAGCATCCCTCACACCAAGATACCTTGTAGGCTTGAGAAGATATGTGACATAGCAATAACAGTAGTGTTATATAAGACAATAATCTAATAGTGTTTTTGTTGTGACACACATTGGAGAAGACATTGTGAGATACCTTAAAGAGTTTCAGACCTAATCTGAAGTCCAGGATTTGAAGAGTAACAACATTCAGTATTTTAAGATATTTTAAATATATGCAACAATTCCGTCACTATTGAATATGGGCAAAATCTTAATTAGTTGACCTTGTATATATATATTGCAAGTTTTTACAATGAATCCTTGAAATTGAAAATTGGCTGACAGTAGCTGAAAAACATTGGCAAGAAAATGAATCAGGAAGGTGATTGTAATTACCTTCTATATGTCTATAATCTATTATGGGATGATGCACTAGATTCAACATAGTGACATACAGTGATAGTGAAATGTCAACAATAGTTAAGACAATGTTGATTTTACAGTAACCCTTGTCACAAAAACAAACAATGGTGTGTATGCTAGATGATGTGCAACAGTAACATCAAACTTTATCACTATCATTTGAGGTCTGGTAAGCTTTGCAATAAATTAGTAAGGGTCCTCTTTCAATGATCCTAAAGCAAGTCTATAAGCAAATGTTGATGATGGTTTTAAGAACAGAGCATCTATTTAAGAAATGGTAGTAGAAAAATATAATAAAACTTTGGGTTTTTTTCATTTAGCTTATTTAAAAAACAAACATGCCTACTTTTTATAGACTTTAGTCTCATCCCTCAGCCTGAAAGCAAAGAAACGTTTTGGCCAATATTCTATTATTGGTCATTATGACACATGTTCTCATTTATTTAAAATTGCATGTCCTTTTTTCTAGGAGTCAAACTCTTGATAAGCCAGAATATATATATTTATTTCATATTCATTAAGTATATATTCCTATAAAATCAAGTATCCTCATTGAATTTATCTCTAGAAATAGCTAGGTAGCATTTATAAATACCAGCATGCTAGTGAAAATTGTTAGGAAATATGGTCACGTATTAATTCTAGCACATATATCAAAATGTGCATACCACCACTACTTATGCAATAATTTTTTCCACACATCAATTTTCCCGTAATAAATAAATTCATCCTCTATTCATGCATGTAACACTACAAGAAGAAGGGTCATTTAGCCTCACATTCGCACCACTATTTGTAAATGATTTGAAAAATCTTTATTTTTTAAATAGTAGTGTAAAAGTGGTGATAATGTGGGGATAATGTGGGATACTCAATTGGTGCTATATTTTCTTGTGGAAAAGTGGAGTTGGTAAAAAAAGTTAAATTTGTTGTTAAATGCATATGTGGAATTCCATGGTGTATGGTGAAAACCACCAAAAACCAATCTGACATGGATCAAGATATCAAGGGGATCAATGATCGGTCTATTTCTATATCTGATTTTCAGTTAGAGGCTGCTGAAGAAAAAGTTAATTTGAGGAATAATAAATGCAAAGATAAGAAAGAGATGGATGACATAGTTTTTCCTCAAGGGAAGCCAATGCAGTTGATTGTAGGCATTGAATTTTCGTCAAATGATGTTGGATCAACATTGCAGTTTCTGGAATTTTTCTCAGCATTTGAAAAAGTATGTACTTCTTATCCAAAATGTGTTTTAAGTTCATATCTATGGTTCAAACTGAAAAAAATTTCACCGTGGATATTTTCTTTTACATTGTCATAGTTATACCTTCAACAGTACCATTTTTTTTCTACAAATACACTAGTGTGACGGTATGAAGTGGAAAAAGTTTAATATTGGTCAATTTACACCATGATTTGGGATAACATCAATTCCTACTTATTCAATTCTTTATTTCTTCATGTTAGATATAGCCCACAACACCTTTCTATTCTTTCAGAGCTATGCTTTTACACTAGTCAAAAATAATAGTTATAGAAGTTCTTTGATTGTTCAAATAAAATTAATCTTTGCAAGGCAAACTTTTGAAAGTATCTGTAAATGAGGTCTTATAGATGTACCTTACTGATAGATGACAATATATGCTATGCTTAACGAAAGTAAAACACCAAAGCCTCTTTGATCATCAAGAAAATAAGGTTTTGTAAGGTCTCTATATTATAATGAATTTCCACTGTGCTGTTGTCCACATGCTTATATTGCAACTATGAAAGTTTAGTCCCAATTGTTAGCCCTTGGCTTTGATTCTATTCAAAGAAGCTCCTCCTTTTATAGGGATTTGACACATGCTTACCATTCAACATAGCGGTATATGATAAACTTTGTATTCATAAACAAATGAGCAATGATGACTCAGAAATGCCACTAAATGAATGAAAAAACCATTTTTCTACGGGGATGTGTCCATTAGGATGGGAGGGGGCACCTCCATGTTTCCCATGTTCCCAAGGTGTCTTTTTCTTGTAGGATGCTCCAAGGAAATTTTTCCACATATCTCTTTTGGGAAATGCAGTGAAACATAGATGGAAATGCATTTTCCCAAAAGGGTTTTTTATTTTTCCCATTTTTTGGGACAATTGAAGAAACATTTCTCTACATATATTTGTGGGAAATGTAGATGGAAAATTTTCCCTAATGTGAAGGATTTATTTTCCAAAAGGAGGATTTTAAGCATTTTCCCTATAAAAAATGCACTTTTGGATGACTCTTTTGGATGTCTCTTAGAAAAAATGAGTTGCCAATTTTTATAGTGTCGCAAATGCTTCTACTTGCTTGTTTGACCATCCCTATATGTGATGCCAAGACTGTGATTCCTTATTTTACTTCCCCAAGTGACTTTTTATTAACATTGTGTTCACTCTTTTTAATTCCATTGCAACCCTCACCTAGTCCAATATACTATCATTTCGACACGAGTAGTTGATCCACATTTTACTTTTGACTAATAAATGTTCATTAAATTGTACTTTGTCAATTTTGGATTTTTGGCCATGTTATTAGAACCCCATTGTCAAGGTTCGTAGTGTAGTAAATTTTCTTTATCCACGTTGTGTTCACTCTTTCAAATGCAAGTGCAACCCACACCTAATCCAATATACCATCATTTCGACATGAGTAGAAAGTGTGCTTGATGTTCAAGGTGATCAAAGGTTATAGAGCTTTTTCCACTTTTAGTTGTATGTAGAACTAATTGATTGATTTATAGTAATAAAAGTTTGTTCCAATTATATGTTGTGCGATCTTTTAAAAGCCAAAAAAAGTCTCTATCACTTCTCGGATAATATAATTTTACTGTTTACATATATCATCACAAAATACAATAATAAGAGAGACAAAAAACTAGATATGGAAGGAAACAACCCCCACAAAATTATTATTCGTATACTCTTGGTATTCTAGCACTTGTGGAATAAGTTGGAGAGCTTGTTTGCTAGGGTATTGAGTTCATGGTATATATGGCCACAAGAGAACCAATCCAAATTTTTGTTGATTTGTTTGATACCTTAAAAAATGTGAGCCAAATGAGGGGCCACTATGCTGACTTTGTCATAGAATCTATCCACAACAAGTTTTGAATCCTCCAAAATATTTAGTTTTTTGACATATTTTTGGTTGATCACATTGATAAGAGCCTAGAGAGTTGAAAATTCAACTCTCATGTTTGTGCCCATACTTGGAGCATATTTAATGTCCAAAAAATAAGAAATTTTTGCATATTGCTTTCCACAATTATTTTATTTCACTGCTTTTATCTTTGATGTTGTGTCATCACTTAAAGATTCCATTCCTCCATTAGCAGGATTTCTTACATATAGACCTCCACTTTCAGGTTTTGTTTCTTTAAGTGGTTCACGCCCAATGAATTTATACTCATCGATGCTAGCTGGGTCATATGGTAACATTTAGTCTACTTTTCATCAACCTTTAAAGACAAAAACTGGCATATCAAATGATTCATGCCCATTAACAAGACAAAATAAACTGGTTACAACCCATTCATGGCCAGTTTGGATGATGATAGATGGGCTAAGCCAGTGGATGATTTTGCTGATGGTTGCGATATGTGGATGGATGTGGATCTTAGTAGTTCCTCTAATGTGTTTTGACCTATCCAAGGTTATAATATTGTCTTAGCAAGAAATACCTATGCAAAACAAATGAGTATGAATGTCATCCTTCCTAGAGGGCCTTATGTGCAAGCACCATTTCCACAAGTTAAACTAGTGAGAAATAATTCCGATGTTGATAGGTGGCAGCATACTTCTGGTTCGCAGAAGGGTTTGATTCCTCCTCCACAACCTTCTCTACCCACAGTTCATATATCAGAGAACCGATATGAAGTGGGCAAGGCTTCTCATGAGGATTAGTTGAAACAAAGACAAATTAAATCCATCCTTAATAAATTAATGCCCCAAAACTTTGAGAAACTTTTTGAACATGTCAAAGAAGTGAACATTGAATTTTCATCATGTATTCATGGTATAATATTCAAATATTTGACAAAGCCTTGATGGAGCTAGATTTTTGTGAAATGTATGCAAAATTCAATTTTCAACTTCCTACAGGAATACCAGAATTTTATGAAGATAATGAGAATGTTGTTTTCCAGCTAGTTCTTTTGAACAAATGTCAGGAAGAATTTGAAAAACATGAAAGAGAAGATGTAGAGGCTGAGAAAGTAGAAGAGCATGGTGAGAAAATCCTTTTAGTAGAGGAAATATAGGAGAATAAGGATGCAGCATGACGACGAATGCTAGGAAATATAAGGTTTATTGGTGAGATTTATAAAGAAAGTATGTTGACTGAAAGAATTATGCATGCATGCATCAAGAAATTAATTGGTGAATTTCAACATCTAAAGGAGGAAAATGTTGAAGCTTTGTGAAAACGGACGAGCACTATTGGTCATATGAATGGCCATTCAAAGGCCAAGGAACATATTGATGCTTACTCTAATAAGATGACAAAAATGTCCAATAACCAAGGGCTTCCCTCTAGGCTGAGGTTGATGTTGAAGGATTTGTTTGATTCGAGGAGGAATGGATGGCAAAAAAGGAAGAAATTTGAGGGCCCCAAGAAAATAGAGGAAGTGCATCAGGATGTTGTGCAATAACTAAATGGACAGGGAGGCCACTCTCGAGGTACTAATATGGGACATTCAGATCGGAGACTTCTGACCCCACTTGATCATGGTGGGAGAGGACGTGTGATGCCACCTTACATGGCAGGTGCATAGACGGGTTCACTTCCACATATGGGTGGGATTAAAGGGCCACAACCCCATAGGGGGGCACGTGACCGTGGATTCACCATTCAAGATGCTCGAATTGTGGGTAGGGCTCAATTTGAAAATCTGTCTATGCAAAGCCCTTCAACACATAGAGATTCTAATGATGGCCACTTGAATTTTGGTCCTAAGGGAGGTCTTGGCAAGGGAATAAGAGGGAGGGCTCAGCCTCTGCCATATGCTCTAGCAGATATTCCACCATTCACATCCTAAGTAATAGATGAACAGGTGCATGTCCGATTTGAGGTTGAAGTTCTGACCAGATGCTAATTGGTATGAGAGAAGAAATTTTGACAAGGACTTATGCTACATAAAAGCCTTTATTTTAAAAATCACGTGTCTAGGAAATAAATGTTTTGGATAATGAAATAAGAGAGTTTAATAATTCATACTCATAAGGTGACAGAGGTGGGAAGATTGCAAATGTTGAATTTCAACTGTAAGAACATTCTTCTCAAAGAAATTTGAGTTCACAACTCATGGAGGTTCAACGTAGGAAAAAGGTTGAAATGGAAATCGAAGTATATTACAGGTTCATTCATTTACAAAGCTTCTATACATTTTCATTATGTATTTTAGAGAATTCGAAAATTTTCCCTGACTTTTTCTTAATTATTCATGACATACCATCTAGTGTGAGGGATTTGAAGGAGGCAAATTTTTGTGCAAATGACCTTAAAGCACCATTGTTCCATTCAAATATGGTTTCGCTTCAGATATTAGATTCTTTTTTCAGGAAATATTTTGAAATTGATCTTCTGGGGAATCTAATTACACATTTATGAAAGTCTAAACCTTTCTTGCTCTCAAGGACATCTTACTGAAGGGTAATGTGAAATTTTGTGTTTCTTCTTATTCAAGTTTGAGTTTATTTAAGGAATACTACAATATATGTTCATTTTCAATTATGAACTATAACTATATATAATTTTTATGTTTTTAGGTTGGAGACTATACTATTTTCATTGGAGGATGCTATTGTTGATGCGCCCAAGGCTCTTGAGTTCCTTGGTCATGTAGGCTCAAATTCCACTAAGCTGATTCCATGTCATTAGAACAAATTTGCATCCTTCCTGGGAAACAAATCCATTACAGAATAGGATTTTCCCAAGAAGGAATTTATAACATGAAACAAAAAAAATTACAAGCAATGTTAGTTTGTATTTCCAAGGCATATGATAGAGGAAATTGACTTTATTTAGGGCTACTCATCCATATAAGGTTCAATGTGCGATTGGTTAAATAGATAATGAATTGTCTTTCCTCAATATATGTGCAATTATAATTAATGGTTCATCCTATTCTTATATCATTCCTATAGGAGACCATGGGTAGGTATGACTAATGGCATCTCTACCATTTTTTACTACAGAGTAGGCAGTTTCAATAGAGTTATAATAGAGTAAAAAAGAACTATATGCTTGACAACTATACAAATAGGATTTTCCCTAAACTTGACATATTTACTCTTTGTTGATTATGTTTTTCTTTTTCGTGATACGACCAAGGTAGATGCAATTATGCTGAAGGACCCCAACCTTGAAGAACTGAAATTCCTACCTTAAAAACTACCAACAACTAAGGAGCTACAAGAGTCAACACCATCTTTGATTTGAACCTAAATAGTCTTATTATATCCAAGTATTTCCCTAATCACAATGACCAGTAGATTCTCATCATGGATTATTTCTCTCATTCTATTTATTAGTAAAATCCACAAAATGTATCCCTACATTTTAACCTTGGGAAATAAAAAATATAATTGTTATCATTTAAATTATGCATATCTCTTTGAGCCCAAAAATCCATTTTATTTGGATAAGCTTTATTTATAACCTCAAAAGAAACCTTATTATAAGATGAAGGACCATTATGTCTTCTTGAGTCTTGAAAAAGTATGATGGAATGAAATGGGGTGAAGACCAGATCCATGTTTACCATGTCAGAACCTAGGTTCATTGAGATGACGACCTTGGTTTGAAGATATCCACCATACAAAATAGGACCACACATACTTATCATTGTTATCTCTCTTTCATCATCAAAATTAACATACTGAGGACCTATAACCCGTGGAGGCCCATGGTAGTCATTCAATGTAATTTATTAGAATACATTCCATTTCTTATTATGAGATTTACCACAAACAATGTTATCGATGAAATAGGTAACCGCAATGTTACCTACTTTTTTTGGGTAGCATAAAAAACACCCGATTTTGAAAAGTGGTGATGCAGAATCACCATTTTTTTTTTTTTTGCACATTTTTGACACTCTAAATTTTTTATTTATGAAGTATGAATATATGTTTTAAAATGTTAGTGATTTTCATGCTAATTTTGAAATGTATTGATGTAGCATCAATTATATATATATATATATATATATATATATATATATTAGAGCGGTGATTTTCATGCTAATTTTGAAACGTATTGATGCTACATCAACCATTTTTTTTTTAGAGCAGTGATTTTCATGCTAATTTTGAAACGTATTGATGCTGCATCAACCTTTTTTTTTTAGAGCAATGATTTTCATGCTAATTTTGAAACGTATTGATGCTGCATCAACCTTTTTTTTTAGAGTGGTGATTTTCATGTTGGTAATAAAACACAAAACTTAGATAAAAAATATATATATAAAAACAATAAAAAAAACCAATAAAAATGTAAAAAAAAACAAAAATAGCTCATAAAAATAAAAAATTTAAACAAAAATAAATAAATAAAACAAAAATATTTGAAAATTATATCAAAGGAAATGACAAAATTTGAAGAAAAAAACACATAATTTAAAGAAAAAAAACAAAAATTGACCAAAAAATTAAAAAAAAAAAAAATCAAAAACATTTTTTTCTAACTTATTAAAAAAACAATATATTAAAATATATATATATATATATATATATTTAAAAAAAAATTAAAATAATTAAAATTACAAAATTAAAATTTAGAAAAAAAAATTAAATTTAAAAAATTAAATTAAAAAAAATAATAATAATAAGGAAAAAAATACAAATTTTAAAATTTACAAAAAAAAACAAATTAAAAAAAAAACAATTAAAATTGAAAAAGAAAAAGAAAAAAAAAAACAAAAAAAAAAAACCTATCATTAAAAAACAAAAAAAATGAAAAAAACCACGTGCAAATAATTAAAAAACAAATATACATAAATTTAGTGTTTTTTTTTTTTTAGTGAAACAATTTATAGATTTTAAAAATGAAAAACTAAATAAACGAAAAAATTAAGAAAAACAATTAAATTAAATTAAAATTTAAAAATTTTAATAAATAAATTTTAAATTTAAAAAAATAATTATTCTATAATATTAAATATAAAAAAAAATTAAACAAATTGAATTTAAAATAAAAAAATTGAATTAAAAAAATAATTTTAAATTTTTTGAAATTCAAAATTAAAAAAAAAAATCAAATTAAAATAAAAATATTAAAAAAAAATAAAAAAAATAATAAAAAAAATAAAATCAAATAAAAAATAGATGTATATATATATTAAAAAAGGAAAAAAAAAAAAACGAATTTTATTTTAAATAAAAATATTAAATTAAAAAAAATTAATATTTTGAAAAAAAAAATTATTTTTTGAAATTAAAAAAAAAAAAAATCAATTAAAAAAAAATCAATTAAAAAAAAAAATATCGTGGTGGTCGGGGCGCGGCCCGCCCGCTAGGCAGCGGTGGCCGGCCGGGCGACGCCACGGGGGCGGCCCAGCCAGCCTCCCCGCCCCCGACGGGCGGCGCCACGGGGTCGGCCCAGGCTGCCTCCCGGCCCCCGACGGCCGGAGGGCCGATTCCGAGAATCGGCCCTCTGCCTGTTGGGGGCGGGGAGGCCGGCTGGGCCGCCCCCGTGGCGCACCCCGGCGGGCCCCCGCCGCCCAGCGGGCGGGTTGCGCGCGCACAGCCTGCCCGCTGGGCGGTGGGGGCCGGTCGGGTGGCGCCACGGGGGCAGCCCAGCCGACCTCCCAGTCCCCGACGGGCGGAGAGCCGATTCCGAGAATTGGCCCTCTGCCCGTCGGGGGCTGGGAGGCTGGCTGGGCTGCCCTCGTGGCGCCGCCGGGCCGGCCATCCCCGCCCAGCGGGCGGGCCACGCCCCGACCACCATGACATTTTATTTTTAATTGATTTTTTTTTTTATTTTTTTTTTTTATTTTTTTTAAATTTCAAAATATTAATTTTTTTTTAAATTATTTAAAATAAAATTCGTTTTGTTTTAATTTTTTTTGTTTTAAATTTATTATTATTTTTTTTTGTTAATAACTTTTATTAAATTTTGCCCTTTTTTTTTATTTAATTGATTTTTTTTTTTTTTAATTTCATAATTTTTCTTTGTTATTAACTTAGTTTTTTAATATAATTTTATAAAATTCAATAAATTTTATATATATTTTTTTAATTTATTTGGATTTAATATTTTTTTTAAATGTTTTACTTTTTTATTATTTTTTTTTGTTAATTACATAAAATTTTTATATTTTTATATTTCAATTAAAATTGTGTATTTAAAATTAGATTTTTTTTTTAATGAAACTTAATTTTTTTAAATTATTATTTTTTTCTATTTAATATTTATTTTTTTTCAATTTTCCATTTTTAATTGATTTTTAAAGTTTTTAAAGTTTTTCGTCTAACAATATTTTTTTTTTCTTTTATATTTAAAATTTATTTTTTCTTTCAAAATTTATTTGTTTATTCATTTATTTATTAAAATTTAATATTTTTGTTTTTAAATTTAATTTTTTATTTTAATATTAACCTCTTTTTTTTTAATTTAATAAAATTTGATGTATATACCTATTTTAATTTAAGTTCATATATATATTTTATTTTTCATAATTTAAATTTAATTGATTTTTTATAGTTTATTTGTTTTTTTAATATATATTGTTTTAAATTTGATATTTTCATTGTATTTTATTTTTATTTTTTATTTTTAATTAATTTTTCTTTTTTTTCCTTTTAATTTGAATAGTGTCTTTTTTTTTTAATTTTGAATTTTTAAATTTATTAAAATTTAATATATTTCCTTAAATTTAATTATTTGTTTTAATTTTTTTTTTCTTTTTTTAAACCTAATAAGCATTTTCTTTTTCTTTTTTAAATTTAATTTCTATATTTTATTTTTTATAATTTCCTTCTTTTTTTAACTTGTTTTTTTTTTAATTTAATATTTTTATTTTGTTTTTATTTTTATTTTTTAATTTCTATATTTTTTTAAATTTTAATCTTAATTTTTTTTTGGTTTATTTTTTAATTTTTTTTCCCTTAAATTTTAGGTTTTTTTTAATGATTGAATTAAAATTTTTACTTTGTTTTTATTTTATTTTTTTTATCTTCATATATTTTTAAATTTTAATCTTTTAAATGTTTTTATTTTTTAAATTTATTTTTTTTCTTAAATTTTAGGTTTTTTCTTAATGTTTGAATTTTAAAAATTAAAAAATGTTACTTCTATTTTTAAAAATGCCAAAAGTATGACACAATTTTTTATTTTTTTTATTCCAGCATCAACTGGTTTTGTTTTGAGGGTGTTTTTTCAATCCTTTTTTCAAGAAACAATTTTGTTTTTACCATAATTTTATAAAATGTTGAAATTTGACCTTCAAAAAAAACGAAGTGTGTTCTGGAAGAGACACTTTTTTTTGGGGGTGTTTTTTCAATCCTTTTTTCAAAAAACAATTTTGTTTTTAGCATAATTTTAGAAAATGTTGAAATTTGACCTTAAAAAAAAAACAAGTGCGTTCTAGAAGACACTTTTTTTGGGGGGGTGTTTTTCATGTTTTTTGAGAGTTTTTGGGCTAGAGTTCCCGTTTTGAGGTCAGGTTACCTATTTCATCGGTAACAGTGTTCACATCCAAAAATGGCATCATTCACATCATTTGGAAGAAGTCTACAAATTAGGTCAACATATATTTTTTCACATTTACGACTTCCTTCACATTTGTTGGCTCTTGAAGCTCGAGCACTTCATAACAAAAATAGGCAAATTCAAACAACGAAAATGGTCCACTCTCTTTTCATTTTCTAATATTATAACGAAGTTTTATTAGAGACACTGTTTGTTTGTTTGTTTTGGTTAGAAAAGGGTTTGTTCTTGGTATTATGAGAATTTCAGTTTATCATACGTAGCATGTTGAGAAATGGGAAAGAATAATGTGTGACATTTATCTTCCATAAATTGATGCTCAATGAAAGGATACATATTTTAACCAAGCTACAATTCACTTTGGTAAAGGTGGAGGAACATCTTATAAAACTGGTTAAGAATGCACCATATACAAAGTTTCACCATAAGCAATATATGCATTTTTCTTTTATAGATATATTCTTTTTTCTACCCAAGATAGCACAACAAGAAAAAGATTGATATTGTACAAATTGTTTGAGGACGTCATTGAGGTCAATTTTTCTGATGTCCTATTTGATTGATACGTTCTCTTATGTTAGGAAGGCTTTAAATATGAATTAATATGTTCATTAAACAGATCAGATTCAAATTTTATAGATATAAAAGATAAAAACAAATGTCAATGTCTTTATTTGATGTTACTTGACTCTACGGTGGGCAGGTTATAGGAAATATGATTGGAAAAAGGACGGGGAGACGATGCATATCATGCCTCAGATATGGTTCATTTGCTATTAGAGATCGCTTAGACACCTAAGCCATCGACTTTGGAAATGTTTCTAGTAGGAATTACTATGGTTTTTAATGTTGTAATTATTTTACCTCATGGTTATTTTGGGCAAGAAAATTCTTTAGCAATGCCATACACGACATCGGTGGATAGGTAAACAAATTTTTTATAATTTCAATTTCCATTCCATGATATTCTCTCTTTATTGTTTGATTGTAATTTGGACATTTCTTTTTATTTTGTTTTGTCTTTTAACTATGAAATTGAAAATACTCCGTACCATGTCCATTTAAACAACAACCAAAGCTTGAAGATGAAATTAGTATTACACTATATTTATTGCAATCCTTATAGCTATTGTGTGTTAAAATATTTTCATGACTATCAGAAAAAGCTACTTTCATGTTGTTATTTGAGTATATGTTGTTTATATACTTAGCTAAGTTCATGCATTAGAAAATGAAATGTTGTTGTGAATAAAATGACAAGGATTAAACATCACACCTCAAATTATTTTTTTTCACAAGTTATCTACAGCTTGAGATTTTAAGCATATAACTTAGTTGACATGATTGTTCCTAAGCTTTCCTTGAAAGTTGAATACTAAGTCACTAAGGTGTTCTTTTATATATATGGTGATGTTTTATTTGCTTTGTTTATACAGGTTATCTGGCCACATTATAGCGACAATTATCACCTCAATGAAGATAATTTGTTTGAGTTTCTTACTTGTATGGAGAAAAATGGCTTTGAAATTGCTGATGTTGAGGTATATGTTGTATAAATTATTTATAGTCTAACTTAGTTTATATTCTAGTATTCATTGTCTTTCACGTTTTAGACTCTGCATTGTATCTTCTTTGGTTTTCAGAGAATTAACTCAGTATTGATGGTAAGAAGTATGAATTGAAAAAACATGGGAGCAATAACATTGGAGGGACATATGCAAAAAGAGAGAGAGGAGAAATGGTCTGGTGATACTTTTAGAGCCAATATCCCACATAAGACACACATATAAAGACTGATAGTCAAGTCTTCAAAGTTGGTGAATTCACCTGCAATGCCTTGAAAACACAACGATAATGTTTGAAGTGAGGAAACATCATTTCATGTGAAAATTGTAGTCCAACCAATATTAAGTTGGAAAATCATATTGTGATACTTCAACATTTCATATAATATAATTTATGTGGTTGAAATTATTTATAGTTGCACTTGATATTATTTAATATTTTAATTAAAATATGTGACTTTATGTTTTCATATTAGATGAACATGTACATTGTATGACATTTTTAAAATCATAAAAATTAATTTATGTTTATTAATAATGAACACAAAATTAAGTTAAAACTACTAAATTAATAGTTTATATTGATTAAAGATGAACAAAAATAAAATGAATATACGACTAAATTAGTCATTTATAATGATTATTAATGAAAGTAAATGAAATGAATATAAACTACTAAACTAGTCGTTCATATAATGAATAAATGACTATTGCAAATGATAATTTTGTGAATACAAATGAAGACAAATTTTGCATATATATGACTATTAGTAGCTAATTTACAGTATCTTATAACACGACTAAAATTTAGTCATATTTCTTCAGTCATTAATTGGTTACAAACGATGACTAAATTTTGCATATATATGACTATTAGTAGCTAATTTACAGTATCTTATAACACAACCAACATTTTGGTCATATTTATTTGGTCATTAATTGGTTTTCTCGGCTGATTATATAGTAATATATTTGGTCATTAATTGTGATAACTAATGACCAAATCAAAGAATAAATCAATGACTAAATCAATGACCAAATCAATGAATAAATTAATGACTAAATCAGTGACTAAATTAATGACCAAATATACAAATAGACAACAAAATTGAGATAACCAGTTAATGACTAAGCTAAAAATGACTAAAAATTGGTCACGTAATAAGATACTGTAAATTAGCTACTATTGGTCACCGACCGAAAAATAGTCGTTTATATGCAAGTTTTAGTCATTTTTTTAATAACTAATTAGCCATTCTGTACAAGTGATCGCTCTGCCTCGCTCCTGGAGGTATAGCTGCATGTGCTCCCTCTATCCACCTGGATTGAATTCTCCCTTTAATGGAGGCATTTTATCGAGTCGATGTCTCCACTCTACCTCTTCTTTGCATGTTGAGAGGTCTAATGTGATCCCTCTCAACCACCATATCTCTAGTCTCTGCCTTGCTCCTCAAGGATTTTCATGGATCTTCTACCTTAAGTTTATGTAGGTTCTTGAATCAAAGACTAATCTGTTTCACATACCCCATGGCTATGTGTCTCGAGAATTCCTTTCCTTTGTTGAAGATCACATCGTAACCACAACCTTCCAAAACTGCAACAGAAATTTACTAAATCACAAGACTAGAAGTTACTCTACTAATATGTGGAATCAAATTCATGATCAAGAACACAAATCATTAAAATGCATCAAGATGCAAAAAAATTACACAAATATTTATCTAGGGGAAAAAAAAATTTCAAAACCCCTTACTATCATTAATCAAAGAATATAGATGAATAAAATATGCTTTCTCAAGTTTTAGCACAACCTTCAGTTTTATCTTCTATCTCTTCCTTACTGATTGAACCTGGACAATACTTAGCCAATTTAAATCCTTCCCAAGCTCCTAATTCCTTGCATTATTTATCAATGAAATTATCCCCTATTAAATAGGAAATTCCATCATCTCGATTGCAAAATTCCTTTAGGTCCTTCATCTGACTACATCCACCATTTGTACACATTGGAATATGATACAAATGATAATGCATTGCCTTGGAATCTCCATCTCGATGGAGTAACTAAAATTATCTGCTTCCATGAGCTAATTTAGGTTGATTGATTAGTCATCTCGATGATCACTGAGTGTTATTGAACTTACACTACACAACTTCACCTTCCACTAGTTCCTCCAACAGTTGGAACTAATTTAACTGGTCATAACACATTTTAACTAAAATCAATTTCTACAAGTGAAATTAACTCAACATAGGATCATAAAATTTAGGAAACCACTACACAAAACTGAATTTCATGCTCTTCACTCGAATTAACTAAGCTCGACTCCTATTTTTAAGGAATAAACTAAAGTAAACTGAAATTGAACTCATTAACTCAAATTTAGTGTTCTTAACTAAGTGATGAGAGCCATTTCACCTTAGTTAACTCCAAGTATTCCACTGATGTGGAATTTTCACATTGGTTCAATTTTAATTAAATGATACCTCATTAGAAATATCTATCCGAGGAAAAAAAAATCCCGACAAGCCCTTTCCTATGGCCTATGTGATTGTCTTATTTTTCAAAAAATTGTCTCTTAGTAACTTAAAATGGCCCTGAAAGTTCACGACCTAAGAAACTACCAAAAATGGAAAGTTGTGATAGAGTTAAGAAAACTAAAAGAAACAATGTTGGGGGTCCAAGTGGAATAGGTGGGTGGCCACCATTATCTACCTAGATCATTCCCCCCCACCCCCCCCCACCACCCCCCCGCTTTCCCTCCCCCCCTTAGGCAGAAATGGTCCCCATTGCATTGACCACCTCCATGAGATGTGGAAAATCCTATTGAACTTGGTTCCTAGTACATTTGGAGGGGCTAATGGTCACCTTTTTGCCTTATTAAGTCTATTTTTCTTGAATTTTAATTATATTATGGTATTATGATGCTATTGTAGATGGTGATTGAGGCTTATCATACTTCGAGTACCTAACATGAGTTAAATGTAGGAAAATTAGAAGATATTTCATTTTTGGTGAAGATTTAGCCATTAAGAGCCAAAGTAGATAACAAGGAAATATTCTAGGGGGATTTTCAACCTCCTTAAACTCCCAAAGGTAGCCACATGATCCTTGATATTCCCTCCAACAACTCAAAATCAAAGGAATCCAAGCGAAGTCAAGACCAAGTGCAGAAAGCTACTCTTCACTTGCAGTTAAGTGAAATCATCACCTACTTTGTAGGGAGATGTTGGTAGCTACCCTTTAGGTTAAATAGAGCTGAACCAGAGCTTATTAGGATTCCAACTTTGGAGAAAGCCATTATGCTTTTAGCTCTTGTAATAATTTTTTGAGACTTTCATGTTGATGTAATGAGATAATCTTTTGCAATAAAATGAGTATTCAAATTGTGCTTCACTGATCTAGTTTCATAGGGCTAGGCTTATGGGTTAGGGCCCAATCCATGTGACTTAGTCTCTCTTGTCTAATCATTTTTTATTTTCATGTCATTTTAGCTAGTTTTTCTTATGAGTATTTAGCTAGTTTGCTTGCATTTTCATTCATTGTTTTCAATTTTCTTCCATTTTTATTTTTCTATAGATTTAACTTGCTTACATGTTGGTAGAGTATAGTATAAATTCAGAAATTTGTAGTCAAGCCTCCCCCTCTCATCTCTTTCATGGATATTGAGGAGGGCAGACCTTCCCCACAAGTCAAAATTACATTTTAGTTTATGATTTCTTGGAATGGATAAGTTAGGTTGTTGTAGTTCCATGAATATGTATATAATTCTGTGTTAGATCTTTATTTTTAGGTTAAATTAACTTTTTTTTCCAAATTAAATTCATATTTTCCATTGTTTTTATCATGAATTTTTCCATATTTATTACATGAACAGGTATTTTTCTTAAAGGTTCATGTAGTACAACCAAGGAGAACTTAAGAAACACCTTTAGCTTCATCTCTCACCCTTCATCAACCCTCTGAACATCAAAATTGTCATCAGCCTTGTTTTCAGATTTTTCATCCCTACACCATGAGAAAATCGTAGGGGTACAAGATAGGCCTCACAAGAGGTTATTAGCTTGTCCAAGGGCTGGGCCACCTTCCACTCATCTAAACACACCTTCACTCCACCTTCCATACCCTTTTTGCACCCATTTTTGGCCTCATATTGCCCTGAGAATGTTTCCTGTAGCAATTAAAGACTTTCACATGGCACTATAGGAAACCTGTAGAAGAACTTGAAGCAACACCAGTGGGCCCCTCCTTAAGCCCAGAAACCACCATGCATATCCTCTAGACTTTCCAAAACTTCCCATACACCTTCAACCTTACACCCATGTGTTCAAGCCTTCCATAAGCCACCTTAGCAGTTTCTTCTCCTAGTTGCAAAACAACACATTTACAAGCATAGTTAGGTCATGATTAGTTGCATGATTAAAAGCATGATAGATAGAGAATATATTGAATAGAGTGTGTTTATCTATTTGGCCCAACAATGTGTGATTAGGTTAGCTTCCTTTATGCAAATTCAATTCAACAATTTACTTCATGCAAGATGCCTAATTTGCTTTCATTTATTATCATAGCTTAATGTGTAGGTTTATTTCATTGCAAAGTAGTTAGATGTAATTACTTTTTATAATGTAGTTCTCTACTTGCTGATAGTGCCATGGCTTTGAATCATTTGTAGCCCTAGGCCTAAATTCATAAGTGTGATAGACTTCACCTAGAAACCCTAGAAGTAGCAACATTTTGTAAATCTCAGAAGAGGATGACATGATTAGAATGCATATGTTATGTATATATAATTTTCACCTCCAAGTTTTTACAAACCCTAGGTTGATAAATTAAAGCAGGGCAGCCTTTGGGAGTTGCAACTTTCTTGGTGAAATACTAGGGCTCACCACTTTTTGGCATCATTGCTTGGAAGGTGTCTAGTATATGCTTTGATTTTGTTTTAGCAGTGTTTTATGCTTTCCATTTTACATGTTGTTTCAAAAATATTGAAAAAATAAAATAAAAAAATTTGATTTTCATCCCTCGTAGGCGTAGGGATACTCAAGGAAATTTTTTCCTTAAACACCCACATCACCACATAGTAACCCATCACTCCTCTTCAGTGGATGTGAGGTTGAAGACACCATTGGTGAGCCTTTTGAAAATTTTGAGGAGACTATTGGAGAAGAAGAAGATCTTGTTTCACCTAAGGAACCTGCTTCACCTATCTCAACCATGGTTGAAACTGAAGCCCAGGGAGCCTTTCCCATTAGAGTGGAAGATGGGGAAACTAAAATGAAAAAAATTAGCCCCTTAGCCCTTCCACACTTTCATGGAATTACCTCGGAAGATCCTAAAACATTCATTTTTTAATTTTTTGTTTTCTGTAGGACCTATGAATATGCCTCAGATGATCAAAAGTTGAAGCTATTCCCATATACCCTTAACAATGTAGCCTTGTGCTGGCTCATGGGTTTACCTTGGAACAACATCATTACCTGGGCACAAATGCAAGAGGCCTTCAACAACAAGTACAGGGACTACTATAGGTCCAAGGAAACTAAGGACGAGATATTTAGGATGACTCTAGGGCATGATGAATCCCTAGAAGACTATGAAGAGAGGTTTCAGTTAAACTATAAGAGAGCCAATTATAATCTTGATCCTATATCACTTAAACTATTACTTATCCGAGGGATCGGGGAGGAGGTGATATAAAACCTCAATATTTCATCACGAGGATATATCCACCAACTCCCTTATGAAACAATCAAATTTCTCTTTAGGAACCATTCTAGGGTAGCAAGGAATAAAGGTAGAGCGAGCCAAAGTATAACCAATTCCCCTTCCTCTTCCACCTCCATCAAAACTGAGATTGGGAATATGTTGGAGGACTTCAAGAGTGACATGTTTCACACCTTTGATTTGAAAATGGACACAATACATATAAAAAGTAAGCAACAGGAAGAAGAAATAGCCTTGGCTATATTTTTCCCTAGATGTACCAGAAAACACCATTGAAATGAATGTTAATTAAATTTCATAGAGGTTTTCTTAGTCTTTGAGGAGAATCATGCCACAAACAAGATTCCATCCTTACCTGGACTCAAAGTTGTATATAGGGGTGGGGGAGTAGAACCAGAGAAACTTTGTTTCTTTAACGAAAGAAGGACTCAAGGCTCTAGGTTGTATCAGCAGCATATGTAAGGTGCACCTTACTGTTACTATCATAATAATCATAATGCACCCATGAAATCTTGGTACACCCCCACTCCTCCATCCTGGCATACACCTCCTAATTGGCCTTACAACCCTCCATATCCTCCTCAGTCTGTGAAACAACCATTTTAGTAGTATGTTCCTCAACAACCTCAGTGGAAAAATCCATCCCAAGGGTGGAGGCCTCAGCATAACCAACCAACAAGTCTAATTCCTCCACCCCAACCTCAACATCAACTTACTCATGTTGTTACAGCGAAGCTGCCTCATATGCTTGCACAACCCAAAATGAACCCGAACAATAGACATGCACAATAGGTTTTTAGTGGAGAGACATCCTATTCAGCTTATGTTGTGGACATACAGGAGATTAATCTCAGGTCAGGAAGAGTACTCCTAGACAACCACCCTCCATCTCCATCAGCAGAGATTGAGGAGGAAGAGGAAGAAAGTAACACTTAGATCCAATAACCTCATTTTCTTGAGTGCTTGATCCATTCCAATCAACAGAACCTAGAGGAGACTGAAATTCTAGGAGAACTGAAAATTTTGAGTGTAAAGATACCGCTTATCTAGCCCATTAAGGATGTCCCTATTTACAATAGGCTAATCAAGGAAAATTTCTTCAAGAAACCTGTGAGAAAGAAGAAGGATACCCCCACCATCAATGTAGTAGGATAGTTGTCCGACTTAATGTTGGGAAGGGTGATCTTTCCAAAGTACTTCGACCCTGATAGTCTAGTTACAGATGTGCACATAGATGGTGCCATAGTCCCCAATACTCTGATTGATCTCGGGACTTCCATAAATCTCATGACCAAGGAAACTATGTTGAAACTCAATCTCCAAGGGACTTTGAGGAAAACCACAACAATTCTGCAACTTGTAGATTGGTCCACAGTAACTCTGGAAGGAATTTTTGAGATGTTACGGTTTCAATTGAATCTTGGGAGTATCCTATAGATTTCTTGGTTCTGCAGCCAAAAACCAAGTTCAATGGATATCCTCTCTTCTTATGGAGACCTTGGTTAGCCATTGTCGATGCTTATATTGGTTGTTGGACAGGAAACATGACTATTAAAATGGGCCCTTATCTAAACAGTTGGTAATATATCTGTTGTGGTTCCTATGATTTGGCAGATCTGGCAATACCAAATGATAAGACAACATAAAACCACTTTGGGACCTCAGGATCTAGCCCTCCTGGATCCAAAAAGGGATCTCTCTATAAAGGCAAAGAATAATATATCTTTGAAGTTCAATTTAAGGTATTAGGCAAGTTATAGTGTACAAGGGTTGTTGTTTTGTTTGTTTGGTTGGGAAACATGAAAGAAGGGTTCAATATGAGGTAAAGAGGTGAGGAAAGAAGGATTTCGGAAATGGGAAGATAATTCAAAGAAAACACAATTCCATTGGGCAATGGGGTCATAAAAGGGTTTACCTGCAATTCAATGTCCAAGGCTTTCAAATGGGCTAGTCATCTAAAACAAAGGATCTCTAAAGATGATAGTATGGGATAAAACAATAAGGAAATGAAGGTGAAAGACAAGGAAACCTTCCAAGATGATCACTTAGGAGCAAATATAGGGACAGGGCATGCCTTAACCATCTATGATCAAACTCCTAATGAGGCTAACTCTTCAGATAATAGAAAACATTTAAGATAGGCACAACATGAAAGTGTAAGATCGGAGAAACAATTTTAGCCTTCTCTGCTTTTGGCATTCAACTTAAGGGATCTTAGAAAGGAAAAATGTTGGAAAAGGACCCTAGTGAGACAGAACTAACTCTAAATCTCCCAGTTTCCCAATTCTTTCAGCTAAAACTAGACAAGAACGTCTAAAGCCAAACTCTAAATTCATACATCAGTAAGCAGGGAGAACTGACTACTATACTGGTTAAATTATCTTGAATTTGTTCTTAGATCACACAATTAGTAGAAAAAATCGAAGATAAGAAGAGCAGGAAGCATTAGGGTACTTTACAGCAGTATATCCTAAGCTATATTACTGATTCTTATCAGAGAAATGAAATATGATGAAAAATAGAGGGAAACATTCACAAAGATAGAACACATCACCACTGATTTAGATCAGGATCCAATGAACATGCTTGTCATATTAAAGAGAAACACCAGTCACATACATCATTTTCCAATCGCTTGATATCAACTAGAAATCATCTCCCAACCTATTTTAAAACTAATACACACAGAACTCTATCTCGAAGAAACAACTTACAATCCACGGTTAACCAACATTTACAATGTGTTTCTGATGAGTTCTTATAGCTGAAAAGTGTGGCAGTAGAGGTAGATAGGACTTTAAATGGCTCATTGAAACAGAGGGAGAAGTGTTTTGCTGCCCATTCTGTCTTAATATCCCTGTATTGACTTTCATTACCCTTTGGATGAATTAGTGGTCTTCGACAGGCTGATAATAACTTCATAGGTATGTTTCTAATGTACTTTCTGGCCCTTCATACTCTATTTGTACTCTGGGATAAGTAAGGCAGATAAATGACTTTCAGGCCTTCCATAATTGTAACTAATGCTCTGGCAATCTTAGGACTTTTCTCAGGGTGATAATCTTCTCAGGAGCTTGATGGAGAATAAAAAACACTATGGGAACTTGTCCTTCCTTGGGAAAGAACATCCTGCTGATGTGAAAAAATTGATATGGCTTGTTTCATGTACTTTTAGGTCTTATTAGGCCTTCTGGATCATTTTTAAGGTCTTAAACCTATATCTTCGTCCTTTGAAAACTAGATTATAGTATTAAATCTTCAATAGTAGGCTTTAATCCCTTAAATATTTCACTGACACTCTTTTCCACTTCTCTTCTGTCTTGTCTGTGGATACACAGTTTTTAATGGCATTGGAAGGTTTGGAATAGAGTTAATAACTTGATATTTACTGAAAATCACGTTTAAACCTTCTCAGACACCTTCCTCTGCGATCTCTGGCTCTAAGAATATCTTCCTATGCTCTAAAAAACACTATATGTCACTATGAAATAGAGTGGATTCACGCCCCTTTAAAACCTGCAAAAACACGATAAACATATTAAGAAATCCATAGGGAGTGGAGTGGGGTTGCTGTAGAGGCCGGCGGAGATGGTGGCGCAGTGATGGAACTAGTGGATGCAGTGGAAAAATGACTGAAAATCACTGCGGAATGGTGAAAAAAATGATCTGATGGAGGTCCGGTGCGAGGAGGATTCTAGACCGTCCGATTAGACTTATAGATGGTGATCAACGGTCGAGATTCACTGGTGTAGTTTTTTTTAGAAGGTTAGACTGAGTTAGGCGAAAACACATAACTTTTAGTGTTAAACATAAAATTTTAATGTTTGAGCGAATAAAAAGGAAAAAGGTTAAAATGAAGGAGATCGAGTGCTTTGGTGGTGGGAACGAAGGGCGAAGGAGGATTGAACGTGGACCGTCGGATCATTGGAAGAGATCGACAGTGGAGATCTTCCGATGAAGTCCTTTGGAAGTTCTGATGAAAGTAATATGGATGGGAACGCGATATAATATGAGCCGTTAGATTAAAACAGTAAACGGCTAGGATTAAAAGTTGCAGTTGCGGAGGGGGGTGGTAAGCAGAAAACTGGAATGGTTTTCATGCAGCTCCGAAGTGGTTTTGAAAATTATCCAAAAAAACACGATATGCCTCGCCGCCTAACACGTGTCCTCCCAAAACCGCTTTTATCACGTAATTTTGAAACATTAAACCTCGGGCGCAGAAATTACGCGATATGCATTTTCAGCCGTTGGATGAAGGGCAGAGAGATCTGACGGTGGGAATGAGAGCGCGATGTGGAAAGATGCACAGACGGTAAGGTGGGAAGAGTCAATGGTGGTTTAAATGCTGACCGTTGGATCTATGAAATGGACAGTGGAGATCTAATCGGGGATCGGTGGAACAGTGGAACGGAGGAAGGGGAAGGTGGAGTGTGATGAAATCTGGACCGTCAGATCTAGTGGAATGGACAGCCAGGATTTAATCACATCAGAGAAAAGGTAGTGGGCCAAAACTCCTAAGTTTTTGATTTTGCGATTTGTTATCACTCAGGCTTTCCTAGAAGTTGTGTAAGAGGAAAGTATACCCGAGGTAACCACAAACCAACCTTTTAGATGCAGAATCTAGCCAATCTGCATCCAGAGAGGGCTCTCTCTTTATAATTTATCTTTGTTCTTAGAAGGTTTTAGGGTAGTTATAGATTCAAAGTTTGTTTTGGGAAAATGGTGGAATCCACAAACTAAGGGCAAGGTTGAGAGCTTTCAGTCCATTGGGCTATGGAGTCAAAGGATGGCTTTACTGGATTTCTATTCTAAACACAAGATGGTATTACAGGGCAAGATAGCTAGACGGAGAACAATCCTTAAAATTTAAAGTGGATGGGATGATCTTGAAGGGATGAAAGGCAGCTAAGAATCTTTCACCATGTTCAAAAGAAAGAAATGAGATGACTACAAACAAAGAGCAATGAATAATTCTTTATTATAGTAATCAACAGTGTTTAAATTAGCAAAGCAGGAGCATTTAAGAATTCATGCTTATAACTAATTTAGAAGAAAACATTAAGAATAATCACATTTGAAAACAGAGTACAATTAAGCAAATTTTGTTTCAATCCTTTATGTAAATTATTCAGAAATGGATATGATAGTATTATAAACTAATATAGTATTTCAGACAAAAGGGTAGAAAAACTTATTGAACTGTAGTCCAACACATGAATCCTGCAACAAGTCCAGTGCTTTAAATCGTCATCCAGTAAGCCACGAATAAATTTCTCCAAAATGTTTTTATTACGAAAATCTCAATGTTACAGCAGAGTAATAGAATCCACCCCAAATGCTTCCAAGAGTGGAGTATTTATACAAATTCTAAACTAAAATATCTTGAAACAAATATCAAAATTGGTTCACAAATCTCTCCAACTATTTTACATAAATAGAACTTAATTAAAGGAAACTCAAACTAATGCATCTATTTGGCACTATTTTGTATGGATAGGTGATGACAAAGAGGGGAATTTGAATTTGATCCAACTCTTAGTTGATGATGAGGCATCCAAGTCACTAACTGCTTCCTTTCTTTGTGCATTCTGCTCCAACAATTCTGCAAAATTGGGGTCCAATGATATCTTTGTATTTCTCAATCCGTAATAGCTATGTAAAAAGTGAAAGAGATTATTGTAGATAAATATGTTTTTGAGATAAACCTCTTTCACTTTCCTAAAATTCCTCTCCCGCTGTTCACAATAGGCTCTGCAAAAAGATGTGTAAAACAGAGTTTTACAGAGTCTGAAAAATAGCCTCTAAATATGTGCATGTATCTCTTAGCCTGAAATCACTGTGGCAAAACTGAGATAGGTTTTTGTAGATGGGTCTCTTAGGAACAAAAACCTCCTTCAGTTTTGTAAAATGTATTTCTAATTGGCCACAATATTCTCTGCAAAATGATGACTTAACATGATTTTTCTGCAAAAAGTGCTTTCCAACATTGTTTAATATTTCCAAAACCATAATGGCTGTTAGAAAAGTGAGAGAGGTTTTTGTAAATGGCCCTCTTAAGAACATAAAACTCCTTTAGTTTTTTAAAATTCATCTTGGATTGATCACAATAGTTTCTGCAAATCTATGACTAAAATATGCAATTTCTGCAAAAATGTTCCTTCTTGTTATGTTGTTTCATCTTTTTACTTTCTTGCTCTTTTGACTGTTTTACTTTCACTTTAGACAAACCTCACTATTGGTGAAAGTATTCTCATCTCTTTTTACCATTTTACTGCCTTCTGTATTTACTTTTACTGTTTACCTTTGACTGCTCTGTAACTTCATTTTAACTGTCACTGACTTTTACCTGATACACTTTAACCATTGATACTCTTTAGTTGTTATGCTTTCTAACCTCTGTTTGAATAGATTTGATAATAATATTGGAGTAAACAAATCTTATGACTAGTATTAAGACTATTTATCCAAAGATGTGATCTTCTGATTACCTCTTCAGGGGACAACCGAGTAGATTTTTCAAGCAATTCCCCAATGGACAAGGGAGTGAGGTTTTGACCAGGTTCAAAATGGAGCATCACATTGATAGCTTGGGGAGTAATGGGGAAAAGAACACTCTGGTCAGGGGATATTACAGCTCTTTGAGTCGGATCATAGTTAGAATGGCAATAGTGGATTATTTCTGGGAAAGAAATGACTGAGGGGATGAGATATCTCGGGAGATTGGATTCCCACAACCCTATAAGATCTTGCCCCTTTGAGTATTCGTCTCTGCAGCGACAATAACTCAATAGGGGACTTTCATCAAAATGCAAGTCTTTAATTTGGAAATCTTTATCTACTAAAGGAAAATATTCTAACTCTCTATGGAGGGCATTCAATGGAGTCACATTCATGGCTGTCGGGGCTTCCATTTTGGTTCTTGTGGATTCAAAACGGAAGTTTCTGGGTTTTCTTCATAGGCCGGGTGCAATTTCAATTTAAATGAAGGAAATTAACACAATTTCAGTTTCAAGGGAACAATTCATAGTTTTAAAACCTTAGGGAATGATCTCAGTGATAAGATTTAATCACTAATCCAGTGGAAAACGAGGAAAACAGACTTTCTTTTGGAGTTTCTGAGCACTATAAGATAAATACATGTTCTTGGAGGAAAACTGGCTTTTAACAGGTATCAGGCGGTAGCAGGATGACGCTTGAACACAGGTCTGGCGGAATACTGGAGCGAAATCGAATTGAACAGTGGATTTCAGTGGAAATTTGAAATTCGTAGCGGAAAGAACAGTCGCGTTCAAATGATGAAAATGATATAAAAACACGAAATTTTGTTTTATTTCCAAAGTCAAAAAGGGTTTTGTAGTTTTTCGAGGAGTGACGTCACTTTAGTACGGGCTGACGTGTGGTGGGGGGCCAGGCGGTAAGCGGTTAGTCCCCGCACCGCTTATGGACAAAGGTGGTATTGGACGAGCGGCAGCGATTCTATTGGAGTATCGACACGTGGACAGAGGACTGGTCAAATACCACCAACTCCTCGCGCGTTAAAACTCTGACAAAGGATGGGTAGCGGAATTGCCGAGGAGCATTGATCTTTGGATGGACGATCCAATGGTTGAAATGATGGGGAGATGGTGGGAATTTAAATGGTGCGGGCCCAATATATTTATCGTTAATTAATTACCCCGGACGGGAGTTGATTGGTGGAGGTAGTTGGTTATTAATTAATTCTAATAATTAATTAATCCCATGGTAAAATGGAAAGAGGGGTCGCGGCGGGGTTTTATTTGTGGCTGAAACGTTGGGTGGAATGCCAGGTGGATGGGCCACGGTGGCATAGGGGCTTTTCCGAAGTCTTGGTTTTAAAAATAAAACTTCGGGTTTAGTCTTTTTGTGTTAAACATATAGAATTACATGTTTAAACGTTATTTCGATATTTCTATTTATATGGTAATAGATAAACATTATTTAATTACCATAAGGGCGGGACTATGATATAAGGATATATTTAACCAAAGGGCATATGAAGCGGGTTTTTAATGAATATTTGGGAAGTAAATACTTTGGTTAAAACATAATAGAGGGGTTTTTGGGATATTAATTTAAAAGGAATTATATACTTAGGATAAGGCATTTTCACTAGGGATTTAGTAACTAGAGTTAAACATTAATATGACAAAGGGACAAGGGAATTCAAAACACTTTGCTCATCTAAGAAAGTGACAATTTCTGAAGTAAATTGCAATATCTCATCTTCAACACTTAAACTTAGAATAGTAAGTTATTTTGAGGGATTTTTATGGAATTTTGCATAATTTTCCTAAGCAAAATGAGATTTTACTTAGGAAAAGGTTAAAGATGAATGATTATAATGATGAATTATCTCAAGTACTTGGGTCTTTTTGATCATCAGGCCGAGGGTCCGGTCCCTCCAAAAGTCAAGGAAATGCCTTGAGCCCTTTTGATCTCCAAATACCTTAGTACTTTGGGGGAAATTAGTAAAAATTTTAAGGGGAAAGTGATGAGGGAGGTTAATGATTTTGACTTTGCTTGCTGTGATTTTCCAGTGTATTTCCTGCTTGCAGTATTTGTGATAAAAGTAAAGGATCAAAAACATTTAGCAGCATCATCCATCAGATAAAACTTTGCAACACCATCTACCTACCCTATCTACTACTACCATTTTCTCTTCTTTATTAGGGTGCATTTGGACTTGCAAACCCTTTTCAACTTTTTCTTTTTACATGATAAATCTATCTATTTCTACCCTTATTACATCCAAGGGCTCAGATTAAACTATTGAGCACCTTTTAATAACTCTACCTATCTACTTATCTGCCAAGATTAAACTGTTTGGTCAGATATTTATTCTCTATTCTATAACATGAAATTGAAATATGAATAAGTCAAGTTTAAACAGTTTGACCCTTCATAAATTGTGGCAAAAGTTTTGACAAGCTGCACACAATTGCTTATTTACAAAAATGAAATAGTAGTGGCATTTGGGATTTGCACACTTTCCTTGGTCTATTTTTTGTTTGGGGTTAATTTCTTTCACTTTTCTGACCAATTTATTTTTCTTACCCTTTGATTTTTCTTTTAGGGTATACCCTCTTTACATTTTTTAAAATTTTTTATTTTTTGGTTTTTCAAGAATATGGAACACCTTTGCTCAAGAAAAAGGTTTGAACATATTCCATAGTTCAATCAAGAAAATCATGAAAAATGACACCTATTGGTATAGGAGACTAACACGATTTATGGTTAGCGCGGACTGTCGGATCATAGGAGAGATCAACAGTCG